>OX104112.1:112020661-112025661 GCA_944474755.1 Limnoperna fortunei | reverse complement strand
AGGGTTAGGGTTAGGGTTAGGGTTAGGGTTAGGGTTAGGGTTAGGGTTAGGGTTAGGGTTAGGGTTAGGGTTAGGGTTAGGGTTAGGGTTAGGGTTAGGGTTAGGGTTAGGGTTAGGGTTAGGGTTAGGGTTAGGGTTAGGGTTAGGGTTAGGGTTAGGGTTAGGGTTAGGGTTAGGGTTAGGGTTAGGGTTAGGGTTAGGGTTAGGGTTAGGGTTAGGGTTAGGGTTAGGGTTAGGGTTAGGGTTAGGGTTAGGGTTAGGGTTAGGGTTAGGGTTAGGGTTAGGGTTAGGGTTAGGGTTAGGGTTAGGGTTAGGGTTAGGGTTAGGGTTAGGGTTAGGGTTAGGGTTAGGGTTAGGGTTAGGGTTAGGGTTAGGGTTAGGGTTAGGGTTAGGGTTAGGGTTAGGGTTAGGGTTAGGGTTAGGGTTAGGGTTAGGGTTAGGGTTAGGGTTAGGGTTAGGGTTAGGGTTAGGGTTAGGGTTAGGGTTAGGGTTAGGGTTAGGGTTAGGGTTAGGGTTAGGGTTAGGGTTAGGGTTAGGGTTAGGGTTAGGGTTAGGGTTAGGGTTAGGGTTAGGGTTAGGGTTAGGGTTAGGGTTAGGGTTAGGGTTAGGGTTAGGGTTAGGGTTAGGGTTAGGGTTAGGGTTAGGGTTAGGGTTAGGGTTAGGGTTAGGGTTAGGGTTAGGGTTAGGGTTAGGGTTAGGGTTAGGGTTAGGGTTAGGGTTAGGGTTAGGGTTAGGGTTAGGGTTAGGGTTAGGGTTAGGGTTAGGGTTAGGGTTAGGGTTAGGGTTAGGGTTAGGGTTAGGGTTAGGGTTAGGGTTAGGGTTAGGGTTAGGGTTAGGGTTAGGGTTAGGGTTAGGGTTAGGGTTAGGGTTAGGGTTAGGGTTAGGGTTAGGGTTAGGGTTAGGGTTAGGGTTAGGGTTAGGGTTAGGGTTAGGGTTAGGGTTAGGGTTAGGGTTAGGGTTAGGGTTAGGGTTAGGGTTAGGGTTAGGGTTAGGGTTAGGGTTAGGGTTAGGGTTAGGGTTAGGGTTAGGGTTAGGGTTAGGGTTAGGGTTAGGGTTAGGGTTAGGGTTAGGGTTAGGGTTAGGGTTAGGGTTAGGGTTAGGGTTAGGGTTAGGGTTAGGGTTAGGGTTAGGGTTAGGGTTAGGGTTAGGGTTAGGGTTAGGGTTAGGGTTAGGGTTAGGGTTAGGGTTAGGGTTAGGGTTAGGGTTAGGGTTAGGGTTAGGGTTAGGGTTAGGGTTAGGGTTAGGGTTAGGGTTAGGGTTAGGGTTAGGGTTAGGGTTAGGGTTAGGGTTAGGGTTAGGGTTAGGGTTAGGGTTAGGGTTAGGGTTAGGGTTAGGGTTAGGGTTAGGGTTCGGGTTAGGGTTAGGGTTAGGGTTAGGGTTAGGGTTAGGGTTAGGGTTAGGGTTAGGGTTAGGGTTAGGGTTAGGGTTAGGGTTAGGGTTAGGGTTAGGGTTAGGGTTAGGGTTAGGGTTAGGGTTAGGGTTAGGGTTAGGGTTAGGGTTAGGGTTAGGGTTAGGGTTAGGGTTAGGGTTAGGGTTAGGGTTAGGGTTAGGGTTAGGGTTAGGGTTAGGGTTAGGGTTAGGGTTAGGGTTAGGGTTAGGGTTAGGGTTAGGGTTAGGGTTAGGGTTAGGGTTAGGGTTAGGGTTAGGGTTAGGGTTAGGGTTAGGGTTAGGGTTAGGGTTAGGGTTAGGGTTAGGGTTAGGGTTAGGGTTAGGGTTAGGGTTAGGGTTAGGGTTAGGGTTAGGGTTAGGGTTAGGGTTAGGGTTAGGGTTAGGGTTAGGGTTAGGGTTAGGGTTAGGGTTAGGGTTAGGGTTAGGGTTAGGGTTAGGGTTAGGGTTAGGGTTAGGGTTAGGGTTAGGGTTAGGGTTAGGGTTAGGGTTAGGGTTAGGGTTAGGGTTAGGGTTAGGGTTAGGGTTAGGGTTAGGGTTAGGGTTAGGGTTAGGGTTAGGGTTAGGGTTAGGGTTAGGGTTAGGGTTAGGGTTAGGGTTAGGGTTAGGGTTAGGGTTAGGGTTAGGGTTAGGGTTAGGGTTAGGGTTAGGGTTAGGGTTAGGGTTAGGGTTAGGGTTAGGGTTAGGGTTAGGGTTAGGGTTAGGGTTAGGGTTAGGGTTAGGGTTAGGGTTAGGGTTAGGGTTAGGGTTAGGGTTAGGGTTAGGGTTAGGGTTAGGGTTAGGGTTAGGGTTAGGGTTAGGGTTAGGGTTAGGGTTAGGGTTAGGGTTAGGGTTAGGGTTAGGGTTAGGGTTAGGGTTAGGGTTAGGGTTAGGGTTAGGGTTAGGGTTAGGGTTAGGGTTAGGGTTAGGGTTAGGGTTAGGGTTAGGGTTAGGGTTAGGGTTAGGGTTAGGGTTAGGGTTAGGGTTAGGGTTAGGGTTAGGGTTAGGGTTAGGGTTAGGGTTAGGGTTAGGGTTAGGGTTAGGGTTAGGGTTAGGGTTAGGGTTAGGGTTAGGGTTAGGGTTAGGGTTAGGGTTAGGGTTAGGGTTAGGGTTAGGGTTAGGGTTAGGGTTAGGGTTAGGGTTAGGGTTAGGGTTAGGGTTAGGGTTAGGGTTAGGGTTAGGGTTAGGGTTAGGGTTAGGGTTAGGGTTAGGGTTAGGGTTAGGGTTAGGGTTAGGGTTAGGGTTAGGGTTAGGGTTAGGGTTAGGGTTAGGGTTAGGGTTAGGGTTAGGGTTAGGGTTAGGGTTAGGGTTAGGGTTAGGGTTAGGGTTAGGGTTAGGGTTAGGGTTAGGGTTAGGGTTAGGGTTAGGGTTAGGGTTAGGGTTAGGGTTAGGGTTAGGGTTAGGGTTAGGGTTAGGGTTAGGGTTAGGGTTAGGGTTAGGGTTAGGGTTAGGGTTAGGGTTAGGGTTAGGGTTAGGGTTAGGGTTAGGGTTAGGGTTAGGGTTAGGGTTAGGGTTAGGGTTAGGGTTAGGGTTAGGGTTAGGGTTAGGGTTAGGGTTAGGGTTAGGGTTAGGGTTAGGGTTAGGGTTAGGGTTAGGGTTAGGGTTAGGGTTAGGGTTAGGGTTAGGGTTAGGGTTAGGGTTAGGGTTAGGGTTAGGGTTAGGGTTAGGGTTAGGGTTAGGGTTAGGGTTAGGGTTAGGGTTAGGGTTAGGGTTAGGGTTAGGGTTAGGGTTAGGGTTAGGGTTAGGGTTAGGGTTAGGGTTAGGGTTAGGGTTAGGGTTAGGGTTAGGGTTAGGGTTAGGGTTAGGGTTAGGGTTAGGGTTAGGGTTAGGGTTAGGGTTAGGGTTAGGGTTAGGGTTAGGGTTAGGGTTAGGGTTAGGGTTAGGGTTAGGGTTAGGGTTAGGGTTAGGGTTAGGGTTAGGGTTAGGGTTAGGGTTAGGGTTAGGGTTAGGGTTAGGGTTAGGGTTAGGGTTAGGGTTAGGGTTAGGGTTAGGGTTAGGGTTAGGGTTAGGGTTAGGGTTAGGGTTAGGGTTAGGGTTAGGGTTAGGGTTAGGGTTAGGGTTAGGGTTAGGGTTAGGGTTAGGGTTAGGGTTAGGGTTAGGGTTAGGGTTAGGGTTAGGGTTAGGGTTAGGGTTAGGGTTAGGGTTAGGGTTAGGGTTAGGGTTAGGGTTAGGGTTAGGGTTAGGGTTAGGGTTAGGGTTAGGGTTAGGGTTAGGGTTAGGGTTAGGGTTAGGGTTAGGGTTAGGGTTAGGGTTAGGGTTAGGGTTAGGGTTAGGGTTAGGGTTAGGGTTAGGGTTAGGGTTAGGGTTAGGGTTAGGGTTAGGGTTAGGGTTAGGGTTAGGGTTAGGGTTAGGGTTAGGGTTAGGGTTAGGGTTAGGGTTAGGGTTAGGGTTAGGGTTAGGGTTAGGGTTAGGGTTAGGGTTAGGGTTAGGGTTAGGGTTAGGGTTAGGGTTAGGGTTAGGGTTAGGGTTAGGGTTAGGGTTAGGGTTAGGGTTAGGGTTAGGGTTAGGGTTAGGGTTAGGGTTAGGGTTAGGGTTAGGGTTAGGGTTAGGGTTAGGGTTAGGGTTAGGGTTAGGGTTAGGGTTAGGGTTAGGGTTAGGGTTAGGGTTAGGGTTAGGGTTAGGGTTAGGGTTAGGGTTAGGGTTAGGGTTAGGGTTAGGGTTAGGGTTAGGGTTAGGGTTAGGGTTAGGGTTAGGGTTAGGGTTAGGGTTAGGGTTAGGGTTAGGGTTAGGGTTAGGGTTAGGGTTAGGGTTAGGGTTAGGGTTAGGGTTAGGGTTAGGGTTAGGGTTAGGGTTAGGGTTAGGGTTAGGGTTAGGGTTAGGGTTAGGGTTAGGGTTAGGGTTAGGGTTAGGGTTAGGGTTAGGGTTAGGGTTAGGGTTAGGGTTAGGGTTAGGGTTAGGGTTAGGGTTAGGGTTAGGGTTAGGGTTAGGGTTAGGGTTAGGGTTAGGGTTAGGGTTAGGGTTAGGGTTAGGGTTAGGGTTAGGGTTAGGGTTAGGGTTAGGGTTAGGGTTAGGGTTAGGGTTAGGGTTAGGGTTAGGGTTAGGGTTAGGGTTAGGGTTAGGGTTAGGGTTAGGGTTAGGGTTAGGGTTAGGGTTAGGGTTAGGGTTAGGGTTAGGGTTAGGGTTAGGGTTAGGGTTAGGGTTAGGGTTAGGGTTAGGGTTAGGGTTAGGGTTAGGGTTAGGGTTAGGGTTAGGGTTAGGGTTAGGGTTAGGGTTAGGGTTAGGGTTAGGGTTAGGGTTAGGGTTAGGGTTAGGGTTAGGGTTAGGGTTAGGGTTAGGGTTAGGGTTAGGGTTAGGGTTAGGGTTAGGGTTAGGGTTAGGGTTAGGGTTAGGGTTAGGGTTAGGGTTAGGGTTAGGGTTAGGGTTAGGGTTAGGGTTAGGGTTAGGGTTAGGGTTAGGGTTAGGGTTAGGGTTAGGGTTAGGGTTAGGGTTAGGGTTAGGGTTAGGGTTAGGGTTAGGGTTAGGGTTAGGGTTAGGGTTAGGGTTAGGGTTAGGGTTAGGGTTAGGGTTAGGGTTAGGGTTAGGGTTAGGGTTAGGGTTAGGGTTAGGGTTAGGGTTAGGGTTAGGGTTAGGGTTAGGGTTAGGGTTAGGGTTAGGGTTAGGGTTAGGGTTAGGGTTAGGGTTAGGGTTAGGGTTAG
>OX104112.1:112005661-112015661 GCA_944474755.1 Limnoperna fortunei | reverse complement strand
AGGGTTAGGGTTAGGGTTAGGGTTAGGGTTAGGGTTAGGGTTAGGGTTAGGGTTAGGGTTAGGGTTAGGGTTAGGGTTAGGGTTAGGGTTAGGGTTAGGGTTAGGGTTAGGGTTAGGGTTAGGGTTAGGGTTAGGGTTAGGGTTAGGGTTAGGGTTAGGGTTAGGGTTAGGGTTAGGGTTAGGGTTAGGGTTAGGGTTAGGGTTAGGGTTAGGGTTAGGGTTAGGGTTAGGGTTAGGGTTAGGGTTAGGGTTAGGGTTAGGGTTAGGGTTAGGGTTAGGGTTAGGGTTAGGGTTAGGGTTAGGGTTAGGGTTAGGGTTAGGGTTAGGGTTAGGGTTAGGGTTAGGGTTAGGGTTAGGGTTAGGGTTAGGGTTAGGGTTAGGGTTAGGGTTAGGGTTAGGGTTAGGGTTAGGGTTAGGGTTAGGGTTAGGGTTAGGGTTAGGGTTAGGGTTAGGGTTAGGGTTAGGGTTAGGGTTAGGGTTAGGGTTAGGGTTAGGGTTAGGGTTAGGGTTAGGGTTAGGGTTAGGGTTAGGGTTAGGGTTAGGGTTAGGGTTAGGGTTAGGGTTAGGGTTAGGGTTAGGGTTAGGGTTAGGGTTAGGGTTAGGGTTAGGGTTAGGGTTAGGGTTAGGGTTAGGGTTAGGGTTAGGGTTAGGGTTAGGGTTAGGGTTAGGGTTAGGGTTAGGGTTAGGGTTAGGGTTAGGGTTAGGGTTAGGGTTAGGGTTAGGGTTAGGGTTAGGGTTAGGGTTAGGGTTAGGGTTAGGGTTAGGGTTAGGGTTAGGGTTAGGGTTAGGGTTAGGGTTAGGGTTAGGGTTAGGGTTAGGGTTAGGGTTAGGGTTAGGGTTAGGGTTAGGGTTAGGGTTAGGGTTAGGGTTAGGGTTAGGGTTAGGGTTAGGGTTAGGGTTAGGGTTAGGGTTAGGGTTAGGGTTAGGGTTAGGGTTAGGGTTAGGGTTAGGGTTAGGGTTAGGGTTAGGGTTAGGGTTAGGGTTAGGGTTAGGGTTAGGGTTAGGGTTAGGGTTAGGGTTAGGGTTAGGGTTAGGGTTAGGGTTAGGGTTAGGGTTAGGGTTAGGGTTAGGGTTAGGGTTAGGGTTAGGGTTAGGGTTAGGGTTAGGGTTAGGGTTAGGGTTAGGGTTAGGGTTAGGGTTAGGGTTAGGGTTAGGGTTAGGGTTAGGGTTAGGGTTAGGGTTAGGGTTAGGGTTAGGGTTAGGGTTAGGGTTAGGGTTAGGGTTAGGGTTAGGGTTAGGGTTAGGGTTAGGGTTAGGGTTAGGGTTAGGGTTAGGGTTAGGGTTAGGGTTAGGGTTAGGGTTAGGGTTAGGGTTAGGGTTAGGGTTAGGGTTAGGGTTAGGGTTAGGGTTAGGGTTAGGGTTAGGGTTAGGGTTAGGGTTAGGGTTAGGGTTAGGGTTAGGGTTAGGGTTAGGGTTAGGGTTAGGGTTAGGGTTAGGGTTAGGGTTAGGGTTAGGGTTAGGGTTAGGGTTAGGGTTAGGGTTAGGGTTAGGGTTAGGGTTAGGGTTAGGGTTAGGGTTAGGGTTAGGGTTAGGGTTAGGGTTAGGGTTAGGGTTAGGGTTAGGGTTAGGGTTAGGGTTAGGGTTAGGGTTAGGGTTAGGGTTAGGGTTAGGGTTAGGGTTAGGGTTAGGGTTAGGGTTAGGGTTAGGGTTAGGGTTAGGGTTAGGGTTAGGGTTAGGGTTAGGGTTAGGGTTAGGGTTAGGGTTAGGGTTAGGGTTAGGGTTAGGGTTAGGGTTAGGGTTAGGGTTAGGGTTAGGGTTAGGGTTAGGGTTAGGGTTAGGGTTAGGGTTAGGGTTAGGGTTAGGGTTAGGGTTAGGGTTAGGGTTAGGGTTAGGGTTAGGGTTAGGGTTAGGGTTAGGGTTAGGGTTAGGGTTAGGGTTAGGGTTAGGGTTAGGGTTAGGGTTAGGGTTAGGGTTAGGGTTAGGGTTAGGGTTAGGGTTAGGGTTAGGGTTAGGGTTAGGGTTAGGGTTAGGGTTAGGGTTAGGGTTAGGGTTAGGGTTAGGGTTAGGGTTAGGGTTAGGGTTAGGGTTAGGGTTAGGGTTAGGGTTAGGGTTAGGGTTAGGGTTAGGGTTAGGGTTAGGGTTAGGGTTAGGGTTAGGGTTAGGGTTAGGGTTAGGGTTAGGGTTAGGGTTAGGGTTAGGGTTAGGGTTAGGGTTAGGGTTAGGGTTAGGGTTAGGGTTAGGGTTAGGGTTAGGGTTAGGGTTAGGGTTAGGGTTAGGGTTAGGGTTAGGGTTAGGGTTAGGGTTAGGGTTAGGGTTAGGGTTAGGGTTAGGGTTAGGGTTAGGGTTAGGGTTAGGGTTAGGGTTAGGGTTAGGGTTAGGGTTAGGGTTAGGGTTAGGGTTAGGGTTAGGGTTAGGGTTAGGGTTAGGGTTAGGGTTAGGGTTAGGGTTAGGGTTAGGGTTAGGGTTAGGGTTAGGGTTAGGGTTAGGGTTAGGGTTAGGGTTAGGGTTAGGGTTAGGGTTAGGGTTAGGGTTAGGGTTAGGGTTAGGGTTAGGGTTAGGGTTAGGGTTAGGGTTAGGGTTAGGGTTAGGGTTAGGGTTAGGGTTAGGGTTAGGGTTAGGGTTAGGGTTAGGGTTAGGGTTAGGGTTAGGGTTAGGGTTAGGGTTAGGGTTAGGGTTAGGGTTAGGGTTAGGGTTAGGGTTAGGGTTAGGGTTAGGGTTAGGGTTAGGGTTAGGGTTAGGGTTAGGGTTAGGGTTAGGGTTAGGGTTAGGGTTAGGGTTAGGGTTAGGGTTAGGGTTAGGGTTAGGGTTAGGGTTAGGGTTAGGGTTAGGGTTAGGGTTAGGGTTAGGGTTAGGGTTAGGGTTAGGGTTAGGGTTAGGGTTAGGGTTAGGGTTAGGGTTAGGGTTAGGGTTAGGGTTAGGGTTAGGGTTAGGGTTAGGGTTAGGGTTAGGGTTAGGGTTAGGGTTAGGGTTAGGGTTAGGGTTAGGGTTAGGGTTAGGGTTAGGGTTAGGGTTAGGGTTAGGGTTAGGGTTAGGGTTAGGGTTAGGGTTAGGGTTAGGGTTAGGGTTAGGGTTAGGGTTAGGGTTAGGGTTAGGGTTAGGGTTAGGGTTAGGGTTAGGGTTAGGGTTAGGGTTAGGGTTAGGGTTAGGGTTAGGGTTAGGGTTAGGGTTAGGGTTAGGGTTAGGGTTAGGGTTAGGGTTAGGGTTAGGGTTAGGGTTAGGGTTAGGGTTAGGGTTAGGGTTAGGGTTAGGGTTAGGGTTAGGGTTAGGGTTAGGGTTAGGGTTAGGGTTAGGGTTAGGGTTAGGGTTAGGGTTAGGGTTAGGGTTAGGGTTAGGGTTAGGGTTAGGGTTAGGGTTAGGGTTAGGGTTAGGGTTAGGGTTAGGGTTAGGGTTAGGGTTAGGGTTAGGGTTAGGGTTAGGGTTAGGGTTAGGGTTAGGGTTAGGGTTAGGGTTAGGGTTAGGGTTAGGGTTAGGGTTAGGGTTAGGGTTAGGGTTAGGGTTAGGGTTAGGGTTAGGGTTAGGGTTAGGGTTAGGGTTAGGGTTAGGGTTAGGGTTAGGGTTAGGGTTAGGGTTAGGGTTAGGGTTAGGGTTAGGGTTAGGGTTAGGGTTAGGGTTAGGGTTAGGGTTAGGGTTAGGGTTAGGGTTAGGGTTAGGGTTAGGGTTAGGGTTAGGGTTAGGGTTAGGGTTAGGGTTAGGGTTAGGGTTAGGGTTAGGGTTAGGGTTAGGGTTAGGGTTAGGGTTAGGGTTAGGGTTAGGGTTAGGGTTAGGGTTAGGGTTAGGGTTAGGGTTAGGGTTAGGGTTAGGGTTAGGGTTAGGGTTAGGGTTAGGGTTAGGGTTAGGGTTAGGGTTAGGGTTAGGGTTAGGGTTAGGGTTAGGGTTAGGGTTAGGGTTAGGGTTAGGGTTAGGGTTAGGGTTAGGGTTAGGGTTAGGGTTAGGGTTAGGGTTAGGGTTAGGGTTAGTACAGTGGGTACCCATGGCACCCTAAAAGTTACCATTTAACGCTGTATTTTTGACATGCGTCCTACAGTGCGTTAATTGGTAACCTTTTAACGGTAAATGGTATCTTTTAGGCGTTATTGGCTCCCTGTATTTAACATTTTTTTCCTACAGTGCGGTAAACTGGTAACTTTTGTGCGATAATTAAGGTAACCATAGGCCGAAAAAAACTAAGTCCAACATTTTTTCGGACTGTTTTACATGTTGAGTTATTTTTTCGTTTTGGACCATTTTGAGCATTTTTAGACCCCTTTTTTGTGACATTTTTTTTTTCACGATTTTTTTTGTCAGGTCATATCAAACTTGAGTCATTTTCTAAAAACATGTTATTTCAAGAACATTCTCTGGAAATATATTACTCAATAATCATATTTGAAAGATCTGATCGTAAATAGTACTTTATGCGAACCCTAAACCTAAAATTTGAACTTAATCATGGGCACCAATTACCGTTTTACATGAAATTTTCATATTCGATTTTCTACAGAATGCTTTCTTTAAATTTTACACTAGTTCAACACAGTCATTTGGTGTGCTTATGGTATGGTATGATAATAATATAGTAAGGTTATGGCATAGTGTGTTATGGTTATGTTGTGGTATGGTATAGTATGTTATGGAGTGGTTTTGAAATTGTTTGTTTTGTCTTATTTTTCAGGTATATTACTGTAAACATGTGCTAATACACATACATTTATATGTATGCATGTATACATGTGTATGTGCACAAGTATATACACACGCACACAGATGCACATTTACACATGTTCTCGTTCACAAATACATATTAACATACACAGATATTCACACTCATTAGTGGCTTCGTTGTCCGAGTGGCTACGGTAGTTAGTCTACTATTGATCACGTGGTCTGTCAACACTGCGATTGTGGATTCGAGCCTCACTGCGGGCAGGGTGCGCTCGACTCCAATCTTAATTGACAAGCATTGCCAGTTTTCCTACCGAAGGTCGGGTTTTCTCCGGGTACTCCTGCTTCCTCCCCAATGAAAACTGGACGCCATGATATAGCTGAAAAATTGCTAGAAGTGGCGTTAAAAACATTCAAACAAACAAATCAAACAATCACACTCATAACGCTAGACGAAATTAAAGACAAAGAAAAATGTTAGAGATGATATTTTATTTCTCTTAATCAACTCAATGAGTTTTGTCATTTTCAAGGCGTTTTCCCTTCGATTTACAAGTGCGTAGTGTCTATCCGCAGTAGCGGGGCTGTGTGTCATATGAGCTGCTAAGTCTTCTCTACAAGACGGAAGAGCAAGTCTAACATGAGTTGCCGTTGCTTTTCTGATACGCGTCGCATTTATAGCCTTTAATATAGGTCCCTTCTTCCAAAAACTTTGAATTGCATAGTTGATATTATTTGTTGTCATAACGTTGAATTGTTGGTTAACAGGAAATGTGATGAAAATTGATCCTAAAGGATCAAGTCTGACGTTTAGAATCTGAATCCATTTTAGGTAGTTTAAGACCATTTTGAAGAGATCCGTAGTCATACCGAGGGTAGCAGGGCCTTGCTCGGATGTCTTATGGTCAGCAACCTGCAAAGCAAAAATGTTAATATTATGCTAACAATTTTCTTGATACCCAAGTATCCCTAGTACGCTTATAGATAACACTTATGCGCCATGATTACTTTAGAGTGATAGTTTTACTTTATTGCTTTGGTATATAAATATTCTATAAATATGACAAAATAACGCTGCAATATTTGGTAACATTTTTGCCACAGTTGGTGATTTATTTGCGGTATTTGGCAACATTCTTGTGATAATTGGTTGTAGTTTTACGGTAATTGGTAACCTGGTATCCAATCATCGCATAAATGTTACCAGCTAATGCTGCGTTATTTGGTAACATTTTTGCGGTAATTCACTACTTTTTTGCGGTAATTGGTAACCTGGTATCCAATCATCGCATAAATGTTACCAGCTAACGCTGCGTTATTTGGTAACATTTTTGCGGTAATTCATTACTTTTTTACGGTAATCGGTAACCTGGTATCCAATCATCGCATAATGTTACCAGCTAACGCTGCGTTATTTGGTAACATTTTTGCGGTAATTCACTACTTTTTTACGGTAATCGGTAACCTGGTATCCAATCATCGCATAAATGTTACCAGCTAACGCTGCGTTATTTGGTAACATTCTTGCGATAATAGGCTACATTTTAACGGTATTTGGAAACCTTATTGCGTTATTTGGTTACTTAAGGCGTGAATTACCGCACAAGTATAACGGATAATGAATTTTGCGATAAAAAGTATGTTTTTTGGTAATTTGTTTCTCTTTGGCAATAGATGGAAACCTTTTGGTGGTAAACAGTGAACAGTAACTATTACAATGACAAATTACCAGCTTTGATTAATACTTCAGTTTCTAAAAATCTTTTAAGATCTCAAAAAATTCGAAACCATAATATATATTATTTTGAGATTTTTTATGCAGTTTACTTAATACCTCTGGGCGAGTATTTATTCGATGTGTTGAAAAACAATCTAAGATTCAATATTGTTTTACCTACCATTACCACTGCTCCCTCATTGGTGACTTTAGCCCTGTCAATGGATTGCTGGGAAATATTTCTTATCGCCGCCGGTCTTTGGGCATTAGACAGAATCAATCTTAATAGAATGAAATTTCTAATGTCAAGAAAATCTCTTTGTTCCACGGTCAATGGAATGTCTCCCTGTATTTTTTGTTCCGTTTTCTTAGCAACATCAGATTCCATAAACGTTGCAACTTCTTGCGGGGTAATCATTGTCTCTACAAGTATAATCAATATATTCAGCATTAAAGTTTACAGATACGTGCATATGTGTGCATACATTTGTACATATATGTCTATATGTGTTCGAATACGTGCATATGAGTATATATAAGTGTATGTATATGTTAAAATAAATATATTGTGTACACGTGTATACAATATGTTTATATATGTAAATATATGTGTATGTGTGTACATTATGTGTACACATAGGTATATATGTATGCATATCTGTATATATATGTTTACATATATGTATATGTGTACATATATGTGCTCATATAAACAAACATGTACATATCTGTGTAAATGTGTGCATATATATGTATATGTGTACATATATGTGTATATGTGTGCATATATGTGTATATGTATACATATATATATGTAAATGTGTACATATATGTGTATATGTGTAAATGTGTACATATATGTGTATATGTGCAAATATATGTGTACATATATATGTAAATGTGTACATATATGTGTATATGTGCACATATATGGTATATGTACACATGTATGTGTATATGTGCACATATATGTATATATGTGTACATATATGTGTATATGTGTACATATATGTGTATATGTGCACATATAGGTGTACATATATATGTAAATGTGTACATATATGTGTATATGTGCACATATATGGTATATGTACACATATATGTGTATATGTGCACATATATGTTTATATGTGTACATATATCTGTAAATGTGTACATATATGTGTACATATATATGTAAATGTGAACATATATGTGTATATGTGCACATGCATGGTATGTGTATACATGTATGTGTATATGTGCACATATATGTGTATATGTGTGCATATATGTGTACTTTTATTTGTATATATGTACACATATGTTATTTGTGCGCCAATATGTGTATCTGTGCCTGTATTTGCGTCTTTGCATTAATAAATTAAAGTAGTACTGACCTATTTCTTCAACTTCTTTCTGTGTTCTTCTTACACCTATTTTTTTTCTTAATCCCTTGCTCAGTAGTTTGATGGATTCCTTAAATCTCAAAGCTCCATCAATGTCCTTTCTTAAAACTCCATCCCGTATCAAATGACCAACAAACATAGATAACGAACCCAAATATGACCGTACGGTACCTGGTGCCATGTGTTTTAATGTTTCTAATATCCAGTCATTTAATCTGTCAGTATTACATAATTCGCCGAGTTTTCTATCTTTAGACAGGAATCCCCATAATTTGTATGCTTGACAAGCATGTTGAAGAGCCTCTTTTCTACCTTTCATTTCTGGAGGGCGCTGTATCATCTTAATAAATTTTATAATAATTGCGTTTTCGAAAAATAACTCTTTGCTTTCTGTTTCATTGTCCTCTGAGATTTCCTCATCAGTTGGGCTGCTCATACTGTTAGATAATCTTCGTCAATGTCCGAGATATCTGTATCAAAAGGATTCCAATCTGGATCTGTTGATACATCCATTCCTCTTCTTTTGGAAAAAAGAGCAACGTTGAGTTTTCCTTTTCCTTTGGGCATTTTCCTTGGTGGTGATGGAGAAACAACATCTGACGATGAGGATGAGCTGCTTTTCTGAAAAACAAATTTAAACATAAATCAAACCTTTGATAGATTTTTTAGCTTTCAGCAGTAGTTGGTTACCAAGTATCGAAATCTATCCGCGATAATTGGTTCCTTTTATGCGCTAAATGGTAACTGCATTGCGTTATTTTTTAACTCTTTTTGCGGTATTTGGTAACCTGGTATCCAATTAGCGCATAAATGTTACCAGCTAACGCTGCGTTATTTGGTAACAGTCTTGCGATAATTCGTTACATTTTTACGGTATTTGGTAACCTTGTATCCCATTATCGCATAAATGTTACCAGTTAACGCTGCGTTAGTATGCTACATTTTAGCGGTATTTGGTACCTATGTTGCGTTATATGATGACTTTAGTATCCAATTTACGCACAAGTACATGCGGTAGTAGGCTAACTTTTTGCGGTAATCGGTTCCTTTTTTGTGGTAATCGGTTCCTTTTTTGCGTTAACTGGTAACTTTGTTGCGTTAACTGGTAACTTTTTTGCGGTAAACGGTACCTTTTTGGGTAACTTTTAGTAAGTTGGGCATTACTTTACTTTGAGCTTTTTCATTTTGGAAAAATTCCTAATCATGAGGTAAATAAAATAACTAAACTAACTTATTAGTACTCATTTTGATGTAATTGCATGTTAGAATTTGAATTTTGAGCCTATGAAGTCAAAATACCACACAAGTTCATTTAGTACACACACACACCGGATGAAACATGTGCAAATAGAATCTAAATAAGGAATTATTGACATCAATGTAACAAAATGTTGACATGCCAAACATCTTTCCCACGATTTCAATACAGAAATCGTAAATTTTCATTTTTTGATCGAAAATAAGCAATTTTTGTATGCAAACTTAGTTTTCAATTAGGCATTGGATCTGTTCCTTCCACTTAAAAACGTTTTTGATATATTACAAAAAAAATTATATAAGCTATGATGCATTTTAGTAGATCTTACCTTGTACGTCTTGTCTCCTCAATATCCACCACACAAATGACGCACTAGTTGGGGGTAAAGTAAGGGATCGTATATACATATGATTTGTTATTTTTCATTGCGGTAATTGGCACCCTAACATTATACCACAAAATCCAGCCTGCTATACGTTTGTTATGATGCCTTTCACAATGATCTTTAAGATTATTAGATGCTTCATTATTACATAAAGAACAACATTTTCCTAAAACATGAAAAAAGATGACAGTATTAATAAAATATCTGCGCATGCGCTGATGCTTAAAATAGGGAAAATATGCATCATTTTACTAGTTGATTACTCTACTATCCCATGATAGAAATTCATTTCGAAAAGATACTTGGGTACTTTTGACCTCCATCTTCATTATAGAACATATCAACTTTTGATATCTATTAAGTCTACAGCTTGTAAGAATTATTAAATCTATAAAAAATTGTCAAAAAACGTCAGAGTCCAAACGTATGGGGGTAGGTACTTTCAATCATGTCCTAAATTTTCAAACTTGCATTAATTTTGAATCGGAAAACGAAAATCAAAAGATAAATGATTGAGGTTTAAGGATTTATCATGGAAAGAAGAAATATCCTGACAAAATATAGAAATAATCAAACCAATCACTTTGATTAGCATCCTTGAAAAACAAAGATAAAAAAGGAGCTAAAAAATTAAGGGCGCATGTGTTCTTTCACTCATTATCATGCTATAT
>OX104112.1:111636900-112005461 GCA_944474755.1 Limnoperna fortunei | reverse complement strand
AAACAGGCAGGAGACCAATTGTAGATGACTAACTACCTTAACCACTCTGTCACTAAGGCCCCAGTGTAAACAGGCAGGTGACCAATTGTAGATGACTAACTACCTTAACCACTCTGCCACTAAGGCCCCGGTGTAAACAGGCAGGTGACCAATTGTAGATGACTAACTACCTTAACCACTCTGCCACTAAGGCCCCGATGTAAACAGGCAGGTGACCAATTGTAGATGACTACCTTAACCACTCTGTCACTAAGGCCCTGGCGTAAACAGGCAGGTGACCAATTGTAGATGACTAACTACCTTAACCACTCTGTCACAAAGGCCCCGGTGTAAACAGGCAGGTGACCAATTGTAGATGACTAACTACCTTAACCACTCTGTCACTAAGGCCCCGGTGTAAACAGGCAGGTGACCAATTGTAGATGACTAACTACCTTAACCACTCTGTCACTAAGGCCCCGGTGTAAACAAGCAGGTGACCAATTGTAGATGACTAACTACCTTAACCACTCTGTCACTAAGGCCCCGGTGTAAACAGGCAGGTGACCAATTGTAGATGACTAACTACCTTAACCACTCTGTCACTAAGGCCCCGGTGGTGTAAACAGGCAGGTGACCAATTGTAGATGACTAACTACCTTAACCACTCTGCCACTAAGGCCCCGGTGGTGTAAACAGGCAGGTGACAACTTGTAGATGACTAACTACCTTAACCACTCTGTCACTAAGGCCCCGGTGTAAACAGGCAGGTGACCAATTGTAGATGACTAACTACCTAAACCACTCTGTCACTAAGGCCCCGGTGTGTAAACAGGCAGGTGACCAATTGTAGATGACTAACTACCTAAACCACTCTGTCACTAAGGCCCCGTTGTGTAAACAGGCAGGTGACCAATTGTAGATGACTAACTACCTTAACCACTCTGTCACTAAGGCCCCGGTGTAAACAGGCAGGTGACCAATTGTAGATGACTAACTACCTTAACCACTCTGCCACTAAGGCCCTGGTGTAAACAGGCAGGTGACCAATTGTAGATGACTAACTACCTTAACCACTCTGTCACTAAGGCCCTGGCGTAAACAGGCAGGTGACTAATTGTAGATGACTAACTACCTTAACCACTCTATCACTAAGGCCCCGGTGTAAACAGACAGGTGACCAATTGTAGATGACTACCTTAACCACTCTGTCACTAAGGCCCCGGTGTAAACAGGCAGGTGACCAATTGTAGATGACTAACTACCTTAACCACTCTGCCACTAAGGCCCCCATGTAAACAGGCAGGTGACCAATTGTAGATGACTAACTACCTTAACCACTCTGCCACTAAGGCCCCGGTGTAAACCGGCAGGTGACCAATTGTAGATGACTAACTACCTTAACCACTCTGTCACTAAGGCCCCGGTGTAAACAGGCAGGTGACCAATTGTAGATGACTAACTACCTTAACCACTCTGCCACTAAGGCCCCGGTGTAAACAGGAAGGTGACCAATTGTAGATGACTAACTACCTTAACCACTCTGCCACTAAGGCCCAGGTGTGTAAACAGGCAGGTGACCAATTGTAGATGACTACCTTAACCACTCTGTCACTAAGGCCCTGGTGTGTAAACAGGCAGGTGACCAATTGTAGATGACTAACTACCTTAACCACTCTGTCACTAAGGCCCTGGTGTAAACCGGCAGGTGACTAATTGTAGATTACTAACTACCTTAACCACTCTATCACTAAGGCCCCGGTGTAAACAGGCAGGAGACCAATTGTAGATGACTAACTACCTTAACCACTCTGTCACTAAGGCCCCAGTGTAAACAGGCAGGTGACCAATTGTAGATGACTAACTACCTTAACCACTCTGCCACTAAGGCCCCGGTGTAAACAGGCAGGTGACCAATTGTAGATGACTAACTACCTTAACCACTCTGCCACTAAGGCCCCGATGTAAACAGGCAGGTGACCAATTGTAGATGACTACCTTAACCACTCTGTCACTAAGGCCCTGGCGTAAACAGGCAGGTGACCAATTGTAGATGACTAACTACCTTAACCACTCTGTCACAAAGGCCCCGGTGTAAACAGGCAGGTGACCAATTGTAGATGACTAACTACCTTAACCACTCTGTCACTAAGGCCCCGGTGTAAACAGGCAGGTGACCAATTGTAGATGACTAACTACCTTAACCACTCTGTCACTAAGGCCCCGGTGTAAACAAGCAGGTGACCAATTGTAGATGACTAACTACCTTAACCACTCTGTCACTAAGGCCCCGGTGTAAACAGGCAGGTGACCAATTGTAGATGACTAACTACCTTAACCACTCTGTCACTAAGGCCCCGGTGGTGTAAACAGGCAGGTGACCAATTGTAGATGACTAACTACCTTAACCACTCTGCCACTAAGGCCCCGGTGGTGTAAACAGGCAGGTGACAACTTGTAGATGACTAACTACCTTAACCACTCTGTCACTAAGGCCCCGGTGTAAACAGGCAGGTGACCAATTGTAGATGACTAACTACCTAAACCACTCTGTCACTAAGGCCCCGGTGTGTAAACAGGCAGGTGACCAATTGTAGATGACTAACTACCTAAACCACTCTGTCACTAAGGCCCCGTTGTGTAAACAGGCAGGTGACCAATTGTAGATGACTAACTACCTTAACCACTCTGTCACTAAGGCCCCGGTGTAAACAGGCAGGTGACCAATTGTAGATGACTAACTACCTTAACCACTCTGCCACTAAGGCCCTGGTGTAAACAGGCAGGTGACCAATTGTAGATGACTAACTACCTTAACCACTCTGCCACTAAGGCCCCAGTGTGTAAACAGGCAGGTGACCAATTGTAGATGACTAACTACCTTAACCACTCTGCCACTAAGGCCCCGGTGTAAACAGGCAGGTGACCAATTGTAGATAACTAACTACCTTAACCACTCTGTCACTAAGGCCCAGGTGTAAACAGACAGGTGACCAATTGTAGATGACTACCTTAACCACTCTGCCACTAAGACCCAGGTGTAAACAGGCAGGTGACCAATTGTAGATGACTAACTACCTTAACCACTCTGTCACTAAGGCCCCGGTGTAAACAGGCAGGTGACCAATTGTAGATGACTAACTACCTTAACCACTCTGCCACTAAGGCCCTGGTGTAAACAGGCAGGTGACCAATTGTAGATGACTAACTACCTTAACCACTCTGCCACTAAGGCCCCGGTGTGTAAACAGGCAGGTGACCAATTGTAGATAACTAACTACCTTAACCACTCTGTCACTAAGGCCCAGGTGTAAACAGGCAGGTGACCAATTGTAGATTACTACCGTAACCACTCTGTCACTAAGGCCCCGGTGTAAACAGGCAGGTGACCAATTGTAGATGACCACCTTAACCACTCTGCCACTAAGGCCCCGGTGTAAACAGGAAGGTGACCAATTGTAGATGACTAACTACCTTAACCACTCTGCCACTAAGGCCCCGGTGTAAACAGGCAGGTGACCAATTGTAGATGACTAACTACCTTAACCACTCTGCCACTAAGGCCCCAGTGTAAACAGGCAGGTGACCAATTGTAGATGACTAACTACCTTAACCACTCTGCCACTAAGGCCCCAGTGTAAACAGGCAGGTGACCAATTGTAGATGACTAACTACCTTAACCACTCTGCCACTAAGGCCCCGGTGTAAACAGGCAGGTGACCAATTGTAGATGACTAACTACCTTAACCACTCTGCCACTAAGGCCCCAGTGTAAACAGGCAGGTGACCAATTGTAGATGACTAACTACCTTAACCACACTGCCACTAAGGCCCCGGTGTAAACAGGCAGGTGACCAATTGTAGATAACTAACTACCTTAACCACTCTGCCACTAAGGCCCCGGTGTAAACAGGCAGGTGACCAATTGTAGATGACTACCTTAACCACTCTGCCACTAAGGCCCCGGTGTAAACAGGCAGGTGACCAATTGTAGATGACTAACTACCTTAACCACTCTGCCACTAAGGCCCCGGTGTAAACAGGCAGGTGACCAATTGTAGATGACTAACTACCTTAACCACTCTGCCACTAAGGCCCCGGTGTAAACAGACAGGTGACCAATTGTAGATGACTAACTACCTTAACCACTCTGTCACTAAGGCCCCGGTGTAAACAGGCAGGTGACCAATTGTAGATGACTAACTACCTTAACCACTCTGCCACTAAGTCCCCGGTGTGTAAACAGGCAGGTGACCAATTGTAGATGACTAACTACCTTAACCACTCTGCCACTAAGGCCCCGGTGTAAACAGACAGGTGACCAATTGTAGATGACTAACTACCTTAACCACTCTGTCACTAAGGCCCCGGTGTACACAGGCAGGTGACCAATTGTAGATGACTAACTACCTTAACCACCCTGCCACTAAGGCCCCGGTGTAAACAGGCAGGTGACCAATTGTAGATGACTAACTACCTTAACCACTCTGTCACTAAGGCCCCGGTGTAAACAGGCAGGTGACCAATTGTAGATGACTAACTACCTTAACCACTCTGCCACTAATGCCCCGGTGTAAACAGGCAGGTGACCAATTGTAGATGACTAACTACCTTAACCACTCTGTCACTAAGGCCCCGGTGGTGTAAACAGGCAGGTGACCAATTGTAGATGACTAACTACCTTAACCACTCTGTCACTAAGGCCCCGGTGTAAACAGGCAGGTGACCAATTGTAGATGACTAACTACCTTAACCACTCTGCCACTAAGGCCCCGGTGTAAACAGGCAGGTGACCAATTGTAGATGACTAACTACCTTAACCACTCTGCCACTAAGGCCCAGGTGTAAACAGGCAGGTGACCAATTGTAGATGATTAACTACCTTAACCACTCTGTCACTAAGGCCCTGGTGTAAACAGGCAGGTGACCAATTGTAGATGACTAACTACCTTAACCACTCTGTCACTAAGGCCCCGGTGTAAACAGGCAGGTGACCAATTGTAGATGACTAACTACCTTAACCACTCTGTCACTAAGGCCCCGGTGTAAACAGACAGGTGACCAATTGTAGATGACTACCTTAACCACTCTGCCACTAAGGCCCCGGGGTAAACAGGCAGGTGACCAATTGTAGATGACTAACTACCTTAACCACTCTGTCACTAAGGCCCCGGTGTAAACAGACAGGTGACCAATTGTAGATGACTACCTTAACCACTCTGCCACTAAGGCCCCGGTGTAAACAGGCAGGTGACCAATTGTAGATGACTAACTACCTTATCCACTCTGCCACCCTTTGGGTCAGGTGAGCTAATAATTTCATGAAATTCTGTTGTGTGATTTCAGAGAGGTTGCACTGACATGAACAAGACTGAATGACAGAAACAAAATTTTCCCTGCAACATACAATAGGTTTGTTTTGTTTATTTGAATGGTGTTTAACGCCATTTATAGCAATTTTACAGCTATATCATTTCGAGTTTTTAAGGGGGGGGGGGGAAGAAGCTGGAGTTCCAGGAGAAAACCTTTGACCGCTGGTAGGAAACCTGGCAATCCTTGTCATTGAAGATTGAAGTCGAGTACACCCTGCCCCCAGTGAGACTCAAACCCACAAGTTCAGTGTTGACAGAACTAGACCACATGATCAATAGTAGACTAACTACCTTAACAACTCTGCCACCGAGGCCCCCCACAGAATTAATGAAAAAGAGTTGCATGTAAATACCTTCCATATCCCAGCATGCCAGTCAGGATGAAGTTTTGTATGACCCAACTTCCATACAGCTAAATTCCGGATTTTCATGTTGCCCTGTCATGATTCAGCAAAAGACCATACTTGAAGAAAAAAAATTGTACAATTATTATAGAACAAATTTTTTAGAAATGAAACCTTTTTATGTATTTGTTGTTTGGTTCATAATCATATTCTTCTGATAAGTACAATATCCGAGTTCCTGAAAAAGATATTCAAAGTTTTACCAAAAATGAGATATAAAAAATGAGAAGCCAACACTAAGACTTGTATTAAATGAAGTAATGGCCTTAAAAGATAGATTTCTAACTAGCAACTAATTAACATAACTTTTTATCAATCAAAGAATGAGAGGATACATGTACTTGTACCATTAAACGCAACACTTTGAGTGATTGATTGCTGACAGATTTTGGAACACTGACAAATCACCGACTGATTGATGACAAATACATCCGTCCAATATTATGAATCTGTAATTACCTTGGTAACCGTCACTGATCAGTGCAATCAATCCAATCAGTGCGATCCAGATTCTATCAGGTAATTATATGTTTGTTTGTTTGTTTGATGGTGTTGAACGCCACTTTCAGCAATTTTTCAGATATATCATGGCATCCAGTTTTTATTGGGGGAGGAAGCCAGAGTACCCAGAGAAAACCCCCGACCTGCGGTAGGAAAACTGGCAATCCTTGTCAATTAAGATTGGAGTCGAGTATTATATGAATAAATCATTCAGTATTTGACGGATTCGTATAAATTAATAATTTGAGAATGAAATGAATTGTGCGTCATTTGTATAATATTTATATAAGCATTTATAATAAAATTTATAATAAAATAAACACAAGTATTCAAAAGAATAGTAAATACAAATGTTTTAATAAAATAAAATAAATAAACATATTTAAAAGAACAAAAAAAAACCTACTTGACAGGCATGTGATAACAAATAGATGGCTAAACAATCAGCCACCGAGGCACCCATCACGCCGGGGAGAAAAGTCTGGGAATACTGCAGTTAAGTTAAAAAAATGTGTTACAGACACGTTTTAAACAGCATTTTATTTTTATGCAACTTCATTAATTCTTTAGGTCAGTTTAAACATTGTCATTACAGTCATATTGATAAAACAGAAAAATTTTTCAAAACTTGCCCTTTAAAAGAACATCCTTCAATTTGAATAAGAACTTATTTCATTGATTGAATGTTTGCTTTTCTTCCAGCAAGCAGTATTTCAGCTTTATTCAGGATGAGAATAAGTTAAAAAAAAAACAATCAATTATAGAAACATAGACGAAAGGGCAAAAATTCTGAATTCCACATGAAAAATATGGGGTATGGGTAAGGGCGGAAAATTTGCTTTATGATCATACTCTTTTTTGAAATCTACAAAAGATATCCTTATCGTGCAAGGGGTGTAACACTCTCTAAATATGCCACCCGCTATGGTCCGCAGCCTGAGGCTTTTTTGTATTATGACCTTAAAATCCGCAACGAAATGGCATCCCATAGCCGCAACCTGAGGACGCGCTGGGCAGCTCTGTGAACCCTAGTAAATAATTTCAAATACACACGAATTTTAAGGAAAATATTAATACTTATATATCATTAAATATCGAACCCATTTAACAGACATCGTAAAATAAACCAATTGTGATGGTTAAAGTGCGAAAAACAAAATTGATTTTCATCTTACGCTTTCTTGTTAGCATCTTTAACTCAGAAGTATCTATATTCAAACATGGTTAGTCATTTATTATTCATTAGAGATTTAATCATGTGTAAATTCATGTGACACAATCTAATAGTGAATAAAATATATTATAGATGTTTTCCCTTTTGTTGTAAATCTTATTTAGTATTATACCTTGGAATTCTTAGGAATTGTGGCACAGAAAGACAACTTTGATCAAATCACGACAAATGATCTTTTTAAGCGTTTATTTAAAAAACTCCACCTCAGTAGTTAAGGTACCAGTATTCTACTATTGATCTCCGACGTTTTCTGTTTGACCATTACAACTACAGAGTGTGCCCCACTCTTCCCCAAATTTCCAAAAAGTAACATTTTTCTGCGGTTTCGATGTGTACTCCAGCTCTATAAACACACGACGCCATAATATATAAACTAACATAATTTTTTGAAAATGTTGTTAAACTTCCAACATACATACAATATTAACGCCACAGCACGAAGTGAAAACAAATGTTATGATTCCGCCTTCATGGACAGTACAGTGAAAACAAATGTTATGATTCCGCCTTCATGGACAGCACAGTGAAAACAAATGTTATGATTCGGCCTTCATGGACAGCACAGTGAAAACAAATGTTATGATTCCGCCTTCATGGACAGCACAGTGAAAACAAATGTTATGATTCCGCCTTCATGGACAGCACGAAGTGAAAACAAATGTTATGATTCCGCCTTCATTGACAGCACGAAGTGAAAACAAATGTTATGATTCCGCCTTCATGTTTTTCATCTTTCTCACTTTTTCCACTTTAATAAATTTTGAAGAAAAATACTTGGCATGGGAGGTCAAATATTTTTATTAAAGTCATATTTTTCATCTAGTTATTTTTTATTTATTTTTAATACAATAACACTATGTAATGTTTATATTCTGTCACAGATGCATTAGTTACAGATTGGTGGAACTTATTATTTATCATTTATAATTTTAGACTAGATTTTTTCCACTTTAAAAAATTTCAAAGACAAAAATACAAGATGTACGCCTTAGCACACGAGCTCAAAGTAGTTGTGTGTGTTTTTTTCAACTAATTTTGTTTTAATTATGTTGTTAATACAAGAGGCTCCCAGGAGCCTGTATCACTCACCTGAACATGAAAGTTGTTGATACAAGAGGCTCCCAGGAGCCTGTATCACTCACCTGAACATGAAAGTTGTTAATACTAGAGGCTCCCAGGAGCCTGTATCACTCACCTGAACATGAAAGTTGTTAATACTAGAGGCTGCCAGGATCCTGTATAACTCACTTGAACATAAAAGTTGTTAATACTAGAGGCTCCCAGGAGCCTGTATCACTCACTTGAACATGAAACCAAACAACCCTTTTTTATCCAGCTTTTCTTTCCTAAAAGGAATTGCATTTCCCAACACTTCTGCAAAAATCATTAATTTTGACCTTTAAAGGGAAATTACCCCTATAAGGAGGAGCTTTTGATGCTTAGGAGGGAGGTTCACTTCAAATTTGCTGTACCTGTTATACTTTTTTAACTATCAGATGAAGATGATGTGAGCAATGTTTCAAAGCAGTCCTTTCATTGGTTAAAGAGAAGATTTTTTTTAAATCAGTTAAAATTTATTTAAAAAAAGAATAATTCCTAAATTGTTCATCAGACAATCTTGACTCTAAAGCCATTTTTGTAGCTCTCATAGAGCAGAACAATTAAGCAATGCTAACTTTTTCTCTAGTTCTAATTATTTTGAGGCGAAAATGGCAAAAATCTTCAATTTTGACAATTAGAGGGCAATAATTCCTACATGGAGACACTATCCATCTTTGAGTGTTTAGTAGGGCTTTTGATGCTGAAGAAGGAATGTCTCTTTGGTTTTACTGTATCTGTTATACTTTTTGAACTATATGCCAAAAACTGTATTTTAATCCCCCCCCCGTGCCATTTTTAGCCATGGTGGCCATCTTGGTCTGAGGCCATGATTTGTGCAAACTTGGTACAGGACATTTTACTGATGATGTGTACAAGTTTCAAAGCAATCCCTTCAGTTGTTTTAGAGAAGATTTTTAAAGAACAGTTAACGATGACAACCACCACCATAAGGACTGACGATGATGGAAGACAAGTGATGGAAATACTAGTAGCTCACTTCAGCTGAGCTAAAAATGACACTATGTGATGGTTATATTCCGTCACAGATGCATTAGTTATAGATTGGGTGAATTTCCATTTAAATCAGTTTTGTCCTTATTTTTAGGTAAAACAAGCCATAAATGAGGACATATAGGGATGAAATTTTTATACTTCTAATATTTGCGTGTGGAACCAATTTTCACAAATATTAATTTCCCTGATAGACAGGTGAATAGACAGATTGGCGCGATCAGTCCATATCAATCTGTCAGATCAGTCAAATTGTTCCAAATCCATCTGCTGGACGGTTGGATTGGGAACGATATGGCTGATCTGACTGATTGCTAAAAGTGTTGCGTTTTCAATTTCAAGTACTGTATAAGTAAAAAGGACTATACATGTATTATCCCTCAGTGTGGAATTTTAATTTTAAACATGTTTACAGTTACATACCTGAGCTGTCTGCACAAACACCGAAACAATTGCAAAAAACTTCCTGAAAAAGAGAGGTCCAGCTTGCTGGGCATACTAGTAGTGTGGGTAAGGTATCTGTCAATCAAAATCAAAGATATAGTGCTCTGTATGACATTTCTGCTTGTACTAAAAATTAATTAGAAATTTGATAAAATTAAAACTAACTTTAAAGCAGTGATAATTTTTCAGACCTAAACATAAATAACATAAAATTGAGATGATTTAAATGTATATGTACAATACTCCTTAAGGACATATCCTACTATTCGATCTTCATATGATATTTTCTTAATATTTTGTCTTAACTTTCCTTATGAAAAAATCTTTAAATAAAGCAAACAAATATTAGTGGTCACCGACCGTATTAAAAAGTTATGACGTCATCTGTATCATCTGTTTTAGGGTACTAGGATTATGTGTTATTTTAGTTATATTTTTTCCCATAGTTTACTGCTAGAATCAACTTGAATTGTTTTGAAGGCTTCATTGCATGTAGAAAACAACTCTGCCATAATCTATTTAAAAATATGTAAGTTTCGAGCATAAATGTGGAATTAATACATTCCCGCCATTTTTGTTATGCACTTGGAATACACAAAATCGCAGATCACAAAAAAACTTACCTATAATAATAAAACTATATTTTCACAGAAGATAGATGATAACTTACTCTCCAAATTGAATAAATAAAAAAATATGGTCACCGAATCAGGGGAAAAAATATTTGAGAAAAATAAGTATAGGCCAGAATTGGCGGTAAGGAAAGGGAGCGCTTTTCTTCGTATAAACTGTAAGATCTTTTCTAGATTTGTAGCGCAGAATACAATCACGAAAGTAAAATAGTTCTTTTTTGTGTATGTTTGCTATTGCAAAGTGATTAATTTTGTTTTTTTTCCAAATTCTAAAAAGCTGTATTGCTTTTTTACTCATAAAAAACCTCTAAGTTGATCCATAAAGAGTACAGAAATTGAAATGGAAATTTCGCAGAATTTTGACGACGACGACGTCATAAACGAATTATGAAACAATAACGTTTAAAATCAAAATGCGCAGAAACAATAGTAGGATATGTCTTTAAATGTATATGTACAATACTCCTTAAATGTATATGTATAATACTCCTTAAATGTATATGTATAATACTCCTTAAATGTATATGTACGATACTCCTTAATTGTATATGTACAATACTCCTTAAATGTATATGTACAATACTCCTTAAATGTATATGTACAATACTCCTTAAATGTATATGTACGATACTCCTTAATTGTATATGAATAATATTCCTTAAATGTATATGTACGATACTCCTTAAATGTATATGTACAATACTCCTTAAATGTACATGTACAATACTCCTTAAATGTATATGTACGATACTCCTTAAATGTATATGTAGGATACTCCGCAAATGTATATGTATGATACTCCTTAAATGTATATGTACGATACTCCTTAAATATATATGAACGATACTCCTTAAATGTATATGTACGATACTCCTTAAATGTAAATGTACGATACTCCTTAAATGTAAATGTACGATACTCCTTAAATGTATATGTACGATACTCCTTAAATGTATGTGTACGATACTCCTTAAATGTATATGTACAATACTCCTTAAATGTATATGTACGATACTCCTTAAATGTATATATGTACGATACTCCTTAAATGTATATGTACGATACTCCTTAAATGTATATGTACGATACTCCTTAAATGTATATTTACGATACCCTTAAATGTACGATACCCTTAAATGTATATATGTGATACTCCTTAAATGTATATGTACGATACTCCTTAAATGTATATGTACGATACTCCTTAAATGTATATGTACGATACTCCTTAAATGTATATGTATGATACTCCTTAAATGTATATGTACGATACTCCTTAAATGCATATGTACGATACTCCTTAAATGTATATGTACAAATACTCCTTAAATGTATATGTACAAATACTCCTTAAATGTATATGTACAATACTCCTTAAATGTATATGTACTATACTCCTTAAATGTATATGTATATTTATGATACTCCTTAAATGTATATGTATGATACTCCTTAAATGTATATGTATAATACTCCTTAAATGTGTATGTACGATACTCCTTAAATGTACATGTATGATACTCCTTAAATGTATATGTATGATACTCCTTAAATGTATATGTACGATACTCCTTAAATGTATATGTATGATACTCCTTAATTGTATATGATTGTATGATACTCCTTAAATGTATATGTATGATACTCCTTAAATGTATATAATGCTCCTTAAATGTATATGTATGATACTCCTTAAATGTATATGTACGATACTCCTTAAATGTATATGTACGATACTCCTTAAATGTATATGTATGATACTCCTTAAATGTATATGTACGATACTCCTTAATTGTATATGATTGTATGATACTCCTTAAATGTATATGTATGATACTCCTTAAATGTATATGTATAATACTCCAAATCAGTTGAAATAGCAGGTGATGAATTATTTATTTAATGTATATGATTGTATGATACTCCTTAAATGTATATGTACGATACTCCTAAAATGTATATGTATGATACTCCTTAAATGTATATGTATGATACTCCTTAAATGTATATGTATGATACTCCTTAAATGTAAATGTACGATACTCCTTAAATGTATATGTACGATACTCCTTAAATGTATATGTATGATACTCCTTAAATGTATATGTATAATACTCCAAATCAATTGAAATACTTATTATCAAATAGCAGATGATGAATTATTTATTTGAGATGAGATAACGAGAAAATACATTGAGCTTCATAAGATGTAAATATGTTTATCACTTGTAACATTGTGACGTCCCGGTGTTTACTTGACGAGGTCTTGACAGGAGGTTAGATGGGATAATACCACACAAAGATCAAAGGAAAATACTAAAAATAACGATAAACTAGTATATTGTATAAGATATGTAAAATCAATATGAAATAAATGTACAAAATTCAGCGTTCGACATTAACGGTTGTCCGATTGCCCGGGGCAAGTGAAACGAAAGTTCGTACAAAAGTAAAAGTTGTGCTAAGCTTGTCCGATCGGGCAAGTGAAAAATGTGGCCTAATGTCGCTGTGACACAATTTAAATTTCTTCAATCGTGTTATTCATTTGCTTAAAATAAAACACATCAATTCCGATATCATTATTCCTCTATTTCTAAACAAAAAATTTCCATCATCTAATTTTAGAACGTCTATTGCGCGATTGGTCGATTCTAGATTAGATCATCCAATCATAAAAATTCTATGTTCGAGGTGCCTCTAGAGTCTACTATCTAACAGCTACGGATCATGCAATGACAACGTGACCGAATACAGCTATAATTAAACCAACCAATGAGCGATCTGTATCTATTTTAGGACTTCTGTTTTTGACAGGGATGTGTATTGCGGTACGTGATCAAAAGATCAAATTTGTTGAATGAAAACAGAAATAAAAAAACAACTGGATTGTGTTAACCTGCTATTTGCCTTTAATGTTTTGTGTGGAATAAAAATTGAAATGAAAGGTATTTGGTGTTATTATTCTTTTCCCGAATTATTTTTCGGACAAGCATGTTTTTGATTCGGACAAGTAAATTTGTTACTCAACTTGCCCGATGGGACAACTGCATGAAAAAGTTAATGTTGAACCCTGCAAATGTGTATGATGTGCTTTAAAATGAATTAAAATTACCTCTAACTCATTGGTCGGCCTTCATATTACTGTAAATGTCTTTACTTGACTGACACTGCTGCCTATAGTAGTCTCTTTCAATTTTGGCTTTGTTCAGATGGAGTTCATACTTTTTTAATATGCCAACTTTTTCCTCTTCATTTAAATTGCCCGATTTATTTAAATCTGTTGAAAATATCTGACACTTGGAACACAAATCTGTAGCTGGTCGCATTAAAACAATGTAAGGACATTGTTCATTCCTATCTTATTGAACTCTGATAAACTCTTTTTTCTATATCCTGCTGCATTTGATGCTTTTAGATATTCTTGATGTATGTCTGCTTTTGATTTGTCAGAAGGAAGTAAAGTAACTTTATAGTCTGCGATTATGAAGCTTTACAGGGAGTGGTACACCATACTTGTTTGCATACTGATTCATAAATGTAAAATGTGTTTTAAAAATTGAACAAATATTTTTTGCAATTTGTGGTAGAGATCATTTATGGCACTAGATTTTGAGTGTCTACACAGAAAATTTTCCGTTTAACACAGCAAAACACTCTACATTTTGTAGAGTGTTTGAGTGACCATACACTCTGGGCTAACTGTACAGTCAATGCATGTTTTGGACTGCCCATGAGTTCTGGGTTTCAGACCTTCATTTTCAATCTCCTCCCCAACATATCATCGCGGGGGGCATAATTAAACAAAATTGAAGTTTCTGCAGTCATCTGTAGGCCAAATTTTTTTACTGCCGTTATAATTCGAAGTTACTAGTAGTTTTGTGATTTGTCGGATTAACAGCAGAATTCAGTAATATTGCTCGTAATGTAGCAAATACAAAATTCTAACTTCGGTATATTTATACAAAATTGAAACATAATATTCATCTTCTTTACGTTATTTAAGCTTTAGTTATTGCGAACCTAACGGGAAACGATCTTTATTGAAGAAATTTCTTTTTTAATCTTTGAAGATGCACGTGGAAAATGCTATGTTGATCTATCCTCTGGATAGATATATGTGGTGCACATCATTGCATGTGTATGGTGCATATAGTCACAGTGAGAATACGAATAGTTGACGGAGTCAGGTGAACATTTATGTACAGTGTATGGGTTATAATACAGTTAGGCATCCACATATAAGTTATTTAAATGTAGAGTTATTAAACTCAGTCTACAATTACTACTTTATCGTAAAAGCACTAAAAGCACTAAAAGGCAAGAAGCAGCATTATACGTAAAATATCAGGCACTAGTCATAAATGCAAAAAAATGTTTAAATATTGTTAATCTAAAATTTTACTTTCTGATATCAAAAAGGGCATGTATAGCGGTTTCTAAAACTATAAAGCTGCTAAAACACGATGCTTGAGTTAAAACGATAAGATGCACTTGGTCAAGCGTGGAGTCAAAATAAAATTCATAGATATATACAAGAAGGGTATCATCACTATTGCATTTTTTTGATTAAAATACTAAAAGCATAGGATTATACATAGTTTATATATTTATAGAATCCTCCCCCCCCTTCCTTTAACTGTCTCATCCTTTCCATATGTAGGTTATAGCACATGTTCCTGGTTAGTTCATCCAGCTCTATATAACCTTGTTTTTTCAGCTTACTGATATAAGGCATCTGTTGGTTTGTACAGTCCAGTATGAGTTGAAGTAGGTTGTTTTGGGTGACAAACTTTTGGTAAACATCGTTTCTGAGGTTATCTAGGTAGCTTTTGATATGTCGGAGATGCCTTCTCCGAACGTTTTCCAGCTTTGGACACTTGAGAATAAAATGTTGTAGATCATCTGGCTCATCTCCGCATAGGCAGCATATAGTTTTGATATAACTATCTCCATACATTTTTCTTGTTGTATTTAACAGGTATGTTTGAGTTACAAGCTGATCTTGTGACGAAATCCAAACTAACACGGAATCAGGTTTCTAACTTTTATTTACTGCAAACTTCTATTTACAATATGTACAGCTACTTTCACTTTCAACAATACCACATTGGATAACTGCTATTGTCACTGTCTAATCTTACAACTATTACTTGAACTTAAACTCTAATAATAGTAAAATGTAAATTTCAGAAGCTTCCAGACCAACAATAGTACAATCAACTAATTTCTAGAATAAACCATAACATCCTTGTTCTAAACAAATTATATAACAATAATAATATGGCATAATTAAAAAATAATCACAAGTAAAAATAATTACAATTGTTCATGTAATATCGTGAATACAGTTCGCGACAGATCTTGACTTCTGCCGCTCTTATTTTTCTATGTACATTTTCTGCGCCTTCCCAAATATTATGTGGTTGTGACATCGGGTTTTTCTGTAATTGGAGGTAAAAGGGTTGACTTCTTAGCTATATCTTCCTCACATTGTTGAGACCAGTATAATTTTTGTGCCTTCCTTACTTCTTTTTTCCACGCCTTTTTTGATCTAGGGTTTTTCATTAGTTCCTGTATTGTCTCCATTCCATATTTCTCTAAAACTAGTTCAGCCCTTTCTGTAAAAAGTTCGTTGCTATTTCTGTTGAAGCAATGTTGTCTAATTAAGATATTATACTCTGCTGACGATGGGCATCTGATTATATTCTTAAGGAGTGACAGTATATTATTAAGATCTATATACATCTATATTGGAATTGCACCAACGAATAGGTAAACTGCAATCTAATTAAAATTAAATCTTTCACTAGCTCCCCTTTTTGTTATTGTCGTTCTGAAGATCTGACAACATCCCATTACAGGTAATCTCAGATTGAACTTTTGATATAAATATTATCCAATGAAAAATCTTGGTATTCCCCCAAAAATTAACCAATCAAACGTAAGATTTTATCTTAACTTGGGGTTGAGTTATGAAAAAGGTACAATAATGGCAGAGAGATTCCGAACAATTACAGAGGATTCCCCAACATTAAAGGTTGTGGAAGACAGTTTTTGATTGGTCAATACAGAAGTTCATTATGAGATGACCTGTAATGGAATGTTGTTAGATCAGCAAAAAGGGGGAGTCAAGTGAAAATATAATTTTAATTAGATTGAGGTAAACTGCAGTATTTGAGGTTTTGTTTCGAATACCTCAAGGTTTTCCTCTACATCTTTTCTAGTTGTTCTATTTCATATTGCCTACATTTCATTATCTCAAGCCCATATATCATTCCTGCTAGTCCAAACCAAACTTAAAATACTCAACAAATAAGCAGAGCTAAGTTAGTGATGAAAACCCCGCATAACATTGCGATAGCAATAATAATAGGCCGACCGCTTTTCGTTGCCACTCGAGAAATACCGAGCGATCACGAATCGGTTACGATAAAAAAAGAAAAAAATATGCAAGATAATGGGAATTTAACTGTTTTGAAAGGAAAGTCGCATTGATTTGTGTATGTTTATCATAAAATGTGTATCATAAAACTTAAACGGAGAAAAACGGAAAAACAAGTGAGAAAAGGAGAACAATTTTAATCTTTTCCTGCTTACTGACAAGGTTCACATCAACTATCTTACCGCGTAGAATGATGCATCTAGAGATGCTTAGCATAGTGCATACTTCATATGCTGACTCTGACCTATATTTTGCGGTTGCCTGAATTGGCTATCTAAAAATTGTATACTTATAATGAAGTGATGTTAATAATAACAATACATAATAACATTAAAAACAGTACGTATTTTTGTCCACGAAAAATAAAGCTTAGAGACGGCTAGCTTTTTAGGAAAGCTAATACTTGTTTAAACATGCCACTGATATTAATGTTAATTTTAATAGCTTCAGTGATGATGAAAAATTTGTATTTCTTTTTAGCAATGACGAAATGTGTTTCTATACAGCCAAAATCTGCTATGATATTTTACGAACTCGAAAGTGTTCTTTATACTCCTGAGTTTTATTTATTTCTTTTTTATGTTATTTTTATTTTGTATTTTATTTTTTTTAACCTTTGGTATAGTAGAAATTATACTTTTTTTGTTTGTATTTTAGCAAATACTATTTCTTTTGTTTTTAATTAACCATGATCTAATGCTATTTGTATTGTAAAATTGTAATATGTATCTTTTAACGTATTTTGTAGTCTCTCATAACTCTTTTAAGAGTGGCTCTTTTTAAATATGTTAATATATGTATACTGTAATTGTTTATGCTGTACAAGAGGTGAGACTTTAATAAATAAAGAATCTAATTGAGTATTTAATTGGTAAAAAGAAAGTGTTGATTTTTCTTGTAATTAAAATGTGTATAATTATACATATGTAAAGTTATTGCAACCAGGGACTAGTATAACTAACGTTGATTTATAGGTTTCTGTTGCAACAAAAAAACTGAAATGGGTAAAATAACGTTTTTTACAGAAAAGTGTGATTTTTTTATAAATTTGAAATTACATGTATTTTAAACTTATTTTTGCTATGTTATTTAAGTAAATTAAATAATCAATAAATACATATATTAGTTGAAAAGAATATCTGTAACATATATTTTGAAGCATCAAACTAAATTTTGTAAAAAATTGAAAAATTAACCAATTATGTGCTTATAATATAATATATTAATTACTTTTATTATAGTACTATACCAGCATGCCCAACCGCTATCAACAGTATGAACTATTTGTACTGTGTTTATAATTCTAGTGTGAGATGTAGTGTTCCTTATTATTACCTATTTTTTTATTTTCTATAAATTAATGTATTTATAATGATAATATAAAATAATGAAGAATAAATTCAACAAAAACAGATGACTCTCTTTTCTCTTTGCAAAATATGCAAATATCTATTAATTTTTTATAGTATTTTTATACCAAAAAACTGCTTTTTATGTTAAAAAATGATGCTAATATCTTGAGATTCTGATACAAATCATAATTTTGTATCCAATCATTAAAATGCACTGAATTAAAAATAATCTGTGAACTGCAAGACATACTTTTTATTCTTTAATTGAACATTTCAGCACAATTGTGTTCGGTCAGGCAGGTGGACCTGTGTGGCCTGACCGAATGTCAGGTATATCATTTACAACTATCGTGAAGTTTGCATGGTAGTACCTTGTTTATCTCTGGACTAGGTAAACAGTTGCATTTGCATGCTTAATTTCCCTTGTAGGTTCCCTCTGAATTTTATTCTTAAACAGTTATGAATATTTTACTACGTAACTTTAAACCTGGCTTAAATTTTCTAGACAAGGACAATTTTAACTAGTAGTAACTGTGTTGGGATAATTATAATAAGAAACCGGAGAAAAGCAATATGTCTCCCAAAACATAGTTTGGAGACATAACTAGGAACATTAGTAACCCTGCACGGACTTCATTTCCCATGAACATTTCTCAGTTCTTATTAATTTTACTAGAAAAATTTAACCCTGGACTAGATTTTCTAGACATGGAGTATTTTAGCTAAAGGAAAATTAGTAACCACGGACATAACATCCTCACAAGTCAGGGTTTCTGTGTCCACATGTGTCCACGACACCCTGACAAACCTAGTAAATTCCCGGGCTAGAAGATTTTCATATGACGTCAAATCTTCAAAATATCAACTATACTAAATGCCAACCCCCCTTGGGAAAATAAGTTTGCTTGCATTTTTTCATTATTCTATATTTTACCTTTTTATTACGAAAATTCAGTAGAAAAAATGTAGATACGATAACCTGTCCATGTTTTATAATATGCCTCTGGTATTAAGTTGTTACAAATCGTCCTTGACTTTTGCTACGGGAAGTTTACATAATAAGTCAGCCATTTTTGTTTCTAAAGGGACATTACGATGTTTACATATGTTCGTCTGCTTTCGTGACGTTCAATGGTATTCGGACAAACCGCGAGACTTTTCCCGCCTTAACTGCAGACGACATCACCCGAAGGATTTCGAGTAGACAACAAGCAATTGTTCCTAAAGTACACTTCCGTTCCAATTGAGGTCAAATTTTAGTATGGAAAATCGCCATTTCAAAATTTAAAAACTGCCATATTTCAAAACGCTGAATATCTCGAGGAAATAATTATTGATTTCAAAAAGTAGTACTCTTAATCTACAAAAGGAGCATAAGCTGAACCATACGCGGTAAGCCGTTTTCATTTTTTCACGCAAAAATCCCTCTCCACAATACGTCAACACATAGTATAATGAAATTGATTGAAAGACGAAAGTGTTTGGTAGTAGTCATTCTTACTCTTACTCATTCTTGAGTGTGAAGAAAATGTAAAGCAAGTAATAAATAACGTGGTAATAACAAACTAGAAACACTACTGTATTGCTTTTCACATGGTCTATGCAACACATCCGTTTGGTTTATTTACAATCGATATCGGAATATCCCCCAACCAAGTCATGAATGAAAGCGAGCTTTTGATTGGCTACATGCGGGAATGATATAGCCAATCAAAATAGTGACTTCTAGCCCGGAATTCTCTAGCTAAGTTTGTCAGGGTTTCGTGGACACATGTGGACACAGAAAACCTGACTTATGATGATGCGGACAATTTCCAAGAAATATTGGTTTGTCCAGACTAACATTACCAGGACTAATTTATCCCTCACACTGGCATATATATCTAAGTGTCCACATAGCTGAAGCTTAGCTTGGAATATAATGTTTGCAACATTTCTCAAATGAGTTTTAGCAGGTCACATTTTTTAAGACATGACAAACAAGAAAATTGATGATCAAAAGTAATTGATTGTGTTACCTAAATTGTATGAATTTATAAAACTGATCATTAAATCATTCGCTGCTGGAGATTTCATCTCATTACCAAAATAAACTGCCGAAATTATAAATTAAAATAGTAAATTAATTGAATGATAATAAACACTAAATGAAATTTTTATTAAAAAAAATACTTCTTCTGCATGGGGAATTTTTATGAAAAACTAAGAGTCTTTGTTTTTAATTTGAAAGATTAATTAAAGTAGTTTAATTACACAAACCTTTAGCAGAAATTGTATTATTGAAGAATTTAATATAAAAAACAAGTAACTTTTATAAAATCATAAATTATAAAAGACCATGGTGTTTTTATCATTCTATATTGATCTCATCAGTCACCATTATCAATCATAAATATAAATCTATATTGGAATATTTCTTGACAGAAGAATGTGAGGTAAGGTATGATGATGCAGGTAAATGTCAGTTAACTTTTATTGCGCTTAATGAAAGTTTTTCGTTTTTGCGGGTTGGCACACGTTGCTAGAGGACATAACAAAAGGTGCCACAAAGGAAAATATTTATTGAATATATTTTGAAATTACTGAAAATATGCGTTCACTCAGAATATATATTCCCAGAGATACGGATAAATCTAAAGTTTCACAATGTCGACCAATAGTGTGGCAGAGTGATTGTGGTTGACGTAGGATACCCATAATCCTTTGGGTGGAGATTGGTAAGTTATATGCCGCCATAAATTAAGGTTGAATCGGGATTGTAATCAGTATTTTTGTGTAGTAATGTTACATTCCAAATATTGACTTCTTTTTTATTCAGTGCATTGGTGAGTGAACAATTATATGGTAACCATTGCACCAAAATCTCCATACTTTTAAAGCTGTTTGGGGAAAAACTGATTCTTGTTTTTATCTTTTTCTTCATTCTGATATTGATGAAAATAGAACAACACATATTTTTACCACATATTTTGAACATATGTTCAGGGAATCAATTTTTATTTTAATATTTAAAAAACTGTTGTCGATATTGAACTCGTTATCATTACGCCTGAAAATGGGCGAAAGTTTTTGATTGGATGATATTTTTCATGTCTCGAAAATTACTTCCGGTCATTTTAAGAAATGTATAAACATAGTTGAATGGTTTTCCTGGTCTAAAAATAGGGCCCTTAAAATAGAATCGTTGTTTTGTCTCCACCTATTGTTAGCGAAATTACAACAAGTGTATCCCATGGACGCTATTATATATGCGTCTGGGTGATCGAGACTAGCTATAAATATAATATTTTATTTCACGACACAGGCGATGAAACCGAAGAAACGGAAACTCAATGACTAGATGAGGCACGCACATATTTCAGATTCAAGACATTATTTTAGAACGACATTCCTTTACATATTAATATTATAAACAAATGATATAAAATAACACGAATAATAAATATGTTGTGCTGTAAAAAAAAATGTGAATTTGAGATTAAGACCTGTTCGTTATTTGCAGTAATGAATTTTTCTCAGCTTGTGTCAATAAAATGTTTAATGAGCGACGTATCTTACATTAAAAACCATCAAATCCCGTTTTCCTTATTCTGTTTCGACGGTATAGAACAATGGATATATTGATCTTCCATAGATTTATATAACATCAAAGTACAGCACATTCACGTGTTAAACTAGCTTGATAAACGTGGAATAAAATGATAATATTCTTCAATTCTTCAATGACAAAAGATGTCACTAAGCCTTTAATACCCTTAGAATGTTGTCAGTAAGATTTGTCAGTTGTGTGGGTTTTTTAATGATAATAGTTTCACAAGCATTGGTAACGAATGTTTCAGTTAAATATAAAGATTTCATTTAAGAAATACAGTGTTTTTTTTACAATTTATCCAATCATGATTTAATAATTTAACTGAACTTTCCAATTAAAAAAAAATAGTAACACTCAAAACAAGTCACTAGAATACCCTTTTGTACACTATTTGCGTAAATGTTACGTACATTTACAAAATTTGAAATTTATGCTACATTTATGCAAATAAAGTTCAAAAGTAAAGACCTAAAAGTTGGACAACTGATCGCTAATGGTGACAAAATACATGTTTTATCTATTAATATTATCTATATATATTGTACAAAGAAAGTAAACAAACAAAAATCTCATTGACAATAGTTCGCTGATTTGAGAGACACGTTCGATACTTTTAAGTTATTCACATAATTCCTTTTCTCCTAAAAGGGAATCATTCGGCGTAGATATGTTTGTTTTAATGTTGTAATATTACATATTCTAAACGAATAGCAACAAACAATGAAATCACAACTGGATACAATTGATAAAATTTTTTTTGTTCATATGCACTTTGTGTAGTAAGATTTCGAGTTCAAGAGAAATGGCTGAAACTGGAAATGAACACAAATGTAGAGGATATTGAAATGCTAATAACAAATATGTTTACAATATTCTTACATTGTCAGAAAATATACAATTTATGTGTATGCGCCTAAGAAACAAGTAGAAATCGAGGCTCTGCCAAGGATTGCTTTCCTGTTTCGCGGCGAGTGCAAATATACTTTATATTTCTTGTCAATGTACGAATATTTATTTTTATTCTGCAACCTGAAAATACATTTTATACTAATGAGATTAAACTGAACGGCATTACGCAAAATGCTTTGTCTCCACGTTCAGTAACGTCCATCTCGTCTGCCACAGCAATAGCATGTGATTGTATACAGGTATAATTTGAGAGTGGGGAAATTTTCTGACGTTTCCATATACGATTTTACGCGACATCTAAGAGAAAACTTTCACTCGCCTGATATATTAATAGGCATAAGCACCACACTTACAAACAATTTAATTGGTAAGAAACACCAAGTAGTGCATTACATAATTACATGACTTGTCCGTAGTGACTTAAGAATTTGAAAAGAACCAAAAGGGACGATTGCACGTTGAATTTTGCAACACGATTTCGAAATAAAACAGGTCTGCATTCCCCAACGATCCCGTAAACAGCATGATTCTCAACAGTGCACATCCGGGGATGTAAAGCCCATTAACACAATTCTAGATCTAGAAGACAAATTGAAAATGTCGAATTTTCATCCGCACCGCTAAGATAACACTGCAAATGTAAAACAATGACTTCATTTGCAAGTTCCGAACACAAAACAGTTGGAACAATTTTTATTTTGAAGACTATAGAAGTTTGTGTTACCGAGAATTCTTGGAGGTTGACAGTTCAGTCAGGGTTCATAGTGTCACGCCGAAACCAATTAAATATGAAAGCACGCAACAACTACACATCATCCGAGTTTTTTTCTAACCTCGGAAGAAAAAAACTCTAAACGAAATTTGAGCACAATTGTATGGTCCTGGTATTAGGACTGATATCAATGGTTGAAGCCAAACTTATCGGACACGCGCGCGAGCAAAGACAGGACTTAGAGAAGGGAAGTCACTTATCTGTCTGTCACTGTGTAATGGCCACTAGATTGTATTGCAGTTAAGTCTGGGACCGTTACCGGAAATTAGGGATGAAAAACAGTGCAATATGACTCTTGGTGATTATTTCACTAAATGGAAGGAGGCTTATGAAATATTTACTCACATGCACTGACTGTTGCAGACAAGCTGTTAGCAAAATGTATTTATTAAAACAACTTGACTGATATTTGAGTTTCAGTCTGTTGTCTTGTAGTAGTGAAAGTCAATAATACCATCGTGGTTTATAAGTTGCAAGCAAAATTTATATCATGTGTTGATAGTGGTCAATCCTACAAGTATTTGTGGAAACATAGGTTTGCACAGGATGAGATGAGCTCTCACAATAATAATATACACACTTAAAAAATGAAATTGCAACAAGTACTTGGACATATTAAGTTTTGCATGATGACTACTTTGATAATCTTTAAGATGATGATGAAATATAATTAGCGAATAACACTGTATACGCCAAGTCACTGTCACACTCCAAAAAGACGCGGAAGTAGCTGAGGTGATTCCCGGCATAAAGAATCTTCAAGATTCCATTGGGAATGAAATCTTCTTGGGTATGATGGCCAGTCTAGTCTCAGCATGCATGCAGAACCCATCCAGAGTTGAGTTTTGAAGACAGTGAAACGGGAAACATTTGCCTATGCAGCGTGATGTATTGTAATGACACTTGTCTGCGGTTGTACGTCATGAAAATAAATCTCAGGGTACTTCATGGAGAATGGAATCCAGACTTTATAGAGGATGCCACTTGAAGATGCAGAACTTTCGTGAATGGCAAAACTCGATACTTTTATCATGGAGGATACGTTTTATAGAAACATGACCGAGAAATAACTTTTGTATTTCTCCAGCTCGGCCTCTTCGTCTAATGTTTCGACTATGCGCTCGGTACCGTCCATCTCTTCTGTCAAAGCTGCATCTGCAGTAGTCGCCTCGTAAGTATCATCTGCAATCTTATCAATTTATCATATCTGAAACTATCAGTTCTTCGACGTTGACAAAGTCCAGTTTAATCCTTCGTTCCGATTCTAACTTCAGCAGTTCAACCAAAAAATTTTATAGTATCATCGTCAATTTATACAGCTATCTCTACTTAGCCAGTTTGTCCACACACTTCCACAATAATTTCTTGAGTCGACACTCCTTCTGGAGATCAGTCAGAATCAACATTTAATGTAAAACAAAACCACATTCAACTCCCAATGCTGACGCTCGTTCTGACCAGAATAATTCTGCGGAATGGGAATCGCATGGCTTAACCTACATAAGGTGGTTTTGTCTCAATATTGGATAATTTTACGGACAGAAAAACACAGCTGCTAAGATAATAGAGAAACTAATTAGAGATGGCACTCGAAATGAGAATGCTGTCGTGACCTAAAGTCAGAAAATCGTCGCCTAAAGGGAAAAATCGCAGAGACCATATGGGCGGATAAACATTTAATTTATTCTTCCCAGAACAATAATCAGCTTTTTTCATCTTGCTATAATTGTTTTAAACCTGTACCAGAAAATTTATGTAGCAAAAACATAGAAATAGGTATTAGAGACGATCAATTTAGTATTTCACTATTTTGTTTTATCGTTCGGAGATTAATAGTCCATATACTGACTTAGACAAGTTTAAAATAAGTCATTTCCTTATTTATTTTCTTAGATACATATATGCATATGAAGCATGCGGACTGAGAGGTTCTGTATCAATGACAATTTATTTAAATACTTCATGCATTGTTCCTTACTATATGGTATATGCTATGTCTTTGAGACTAATATGTTCGACACTAAACATTAGGTCTTTAAAAAGTGTAATATTTGTTGCTATTTGTTTATATCTATTAGCTCAATCATCTTTGAGATTTTCTGGTCTACCTCTTGTTGCTCTGCGACAAGCAATTTTTTTAGGGTCTAGTTCGGTAGTGCCAATCAGGAATAAGCGACGAAATACCAGCGGCAATCAAATGTTTCAGGTAAATCATCCTTGCACTCCAATAGGTCTTACTTGTGTTTTTTTGTTTTATTCTATGGAAATAGTAACTCCAAATTGTTTACAGATTTATGTGAAGAAATAAAGTGTTTAAGGTTATTAATTTCTTCTGTATCACCAAAAAGTAGAAAAACATCCTCTGGAATAGAGTTTCCATGGCCATGCTTGAATGTACGGAATAAAATACATACAATCCTTTCTTCGTTGTTTAAACGTTTGCTCTTTGGAATTTTTGTTATGAGAACCATTTTTTAAATAGAAAAAGTGCAAGTAAGTACAGTACGTTTTGTATGTGAGGATATACATCCTCAAATGAATATCGTTTTGCAAAATTCACTTACTGCAATAATGTTTAAAAAGGGAAAATGATATTTCCCTAATGTTTAAAAGAAATAGGACAAGTTCAAAAGTAAATATTCTTCACAAATTGCATTTTGTAAATTCCTCAAATAGGATATCAACTTACTGACCGAAATCTTTTAATCATGCGACAGTTTTAATTTGGAACAATATGCAAATAGTCAGAAGACATTGCAATTCCCAAGTTTAAAGAAAGTATTTTCTATCTGTATTTTCTTGCTGTCAACAATTATCATATAATTACCAAGTAATGTTCTATTTAACAGCCAGTGTCAAAATGTAATTAATCTCACTGCATGTATCTAGAACGCGAGCCAATTATTAGAATTAATCTCTTTGTACACCTACTTCCACAGAGGACAAAGAGAAAAATGAAATAAAGCATTACTTGTTGTGAATTATAATTAAACGTTAATGAAATTTCGCATTGATTTTGTTTAACAAGTTGGCCATTATACGATGATCATTGATATTTTCTATTTCTGTAGAAAAATGTAGTAAAACTCAACCTTTCACTCAGGAATACTTACAAAGTTATACTGTATTTTAATGTCAGCCCCCTTTGACACCAGAAGTGCTGCCATGTCTTTGTGGTTGTTTTCTATCGCCACGTGAAGTGATGTTTGTTTCTAAAAAATACATACAAAACGATATTTGAAAACAATTTCTTTAAATAACAGACAAAATTTGACCAAATCTTCTCAATGTAAGCAATACAGCTACATATAACACAAGTACCTTCACAGATCAAATAAAACTTGACATTTTCTGATTCAGGACGAGTCGAGTAAAACAAATCGTCACACTGATTGTGAAATATTTGGTTTGTGGGAAATGATTATGTTTTCTTATGTTGGCCATTAAAGATTACCAGATTTCTCTGTAGTTCAAATTAAATAGAAAACTTTTTGTTAAAAAGGTCGTTAAGATGGATATGTTCTCATTCTGACAAAAGTCGAGTAAAACAAATCACAAGACTTATGGTGAATTATTTCATTTGTGTGAAATAATCAATGTTTATGCGGAACATAAATAGTGTACTATAGATCTCCGTGAAAGTATTAAACATAAATTTTTGTAAAAAATGTTGTTAAGATTGATATTGTCAGATTCAGACAAAGAGTCGAGTAAAACAAATCACAAGACTTATGGTGAAATAATCAATGTTGCGGAACATAAATAGTGTACTATAGATCTCCGTGAAAGTATTAAACAATACTTTTTGTAACAAATGTTGTTAAGATTGATATTGTCAGATTCAGACAAAGAGTCGAGTAAAACAATGTGCCATACTTATGGTGAAATATTCGGTTTTGTAAATAATGAATGTTTTATCATATCGGTAATTATAGATGTTCTCTGTGGTTAAAAAATGAACAAATGACCTTTTATCATTTGTTGACGATTTTTTCTAGTTCAGGATAAAGAGACGAGTACAACATCTGACCTCATTTATGGTAAAATGCCACTTCCGGTAATGAAATGACAAATTTCAGTATAGTACATCATTCTGATTTTTAAACTTTACGTGCTTAGGACTTTTTATAACAGTTACCTTATTGCTATGACATGACCTTGACCTATGACCTTTGACCCTTGCCTCACTTTGAAGATTTGTTCCTACTGATCACTTTAAACTTTAATCTATATGTTAACTATTTTATCTCTAACGGTTTGCAAGCTGTAAGCAAAAACATCGATTAACCGTAGGGCTGTAACTCGAAAACGGTTAATCGCACAGCTTTGGCACATGTACTAAATGAAGGTATCGAGAGAGGACCTATATTTTTCCTATTTACTCTCTGCTTCTATCTTTCATGGTTTATGAGATATAGTGCTAAAAAGAACAAAGGTGACCTTTGATCTTTACTTATGACCTTTGACCATGACATTTTTTAATGTAACATAGATTATTTAGGATCAATGGCGGTTGCCCCAAGTCTCTAGGATTTACGGTTTTCAAGAAAAAAACATTTTAAGAGATGCGATACTTTTCGGGTCAAAAAACGCGTACACAGGAAGTTCATTGAAAGACAAAGATGTTCATGCTAAATTATCGCCATAGGACAGCCTACATTTTGTACACTTCAGTTTTTGAGAATCGGTTACTGTATCTGAGTTTATCTGCTAACAAGGGTTTTCGTGTTCGGGCAGTAAGCTCTGTTACTAAAAATTGATCGGTCTAAAAGCATGAGCCATGTCATCTCCAGTTATGACCAATTAATGGTAACAAGGATCGAAATGATATGTCGAGACACTTTTTGTCAAACCTCCGCGGAAGAAGAAAAAAAAATAATAAAAAGAAGACATTTTGTCATCAAATCTTCTCAATGTAAATCATACAGCTAAATATAACAAAAGTAGTTTTTGTAATATATCTGTTTCTGGACCAATAGTTGAATAAAACAAATGGCCACACGTAATATTTTCTGATTTAGGAAAAAAACCAGTTAAATAAATACCAATCTAATTAAAATTAAATCTTTCACTTGTTCCCACCTTTTGTTATTGGTCGCTGCGTTTTAAGATTTAACGACATCCCATTACAGGTCACGTCAGGGGTCAAAATTTTTAATTTTGATCGTCCAATCAAATTTCAGTTCGAGTTGAGTGATTCGACCAATCACATACTGGTTTGCTTATAACACTAGGCTTTACTGTCAAAATGTACTCGAGAACTCAAAGAATGATGTTGGATTGTTTAGAGAAAGAAAAGGATTGCGTTGCCGTTCTTCCAAACCCGTTAGGGAAATTCTTTCCACTTCAATTTGTATCATTTACATTCCAATGAAGAGAAAGATTAACAAATTGTCATCGCGCTATTTTATTGAATTAAGAGATGTTGGTCTGCTTTTGATATACATGTAACCAACGTGGTAAGGAGATGATAGTGGGAATTAATATTAAACATTTGTCAAAAACTACTGGTAGACATTAATTATTCATAGTACATCATGTTGCTCCAGTTTTAATCGTCATTCATGGCTTGGTTGACTGTCAGAAAAAATTTAAGGTACATTGATAACCTCTAATGAAAAGCCATCTCATTTGTAAAAAAACGCTGTGGATTTTTTTTCTAAATACTGACAAATATTTTTACAAATTATTTGTCCGAAAAAGGTGCGTGAAAATCAATTTCTACAAATCAAATAGTTATATAGTTATTAAAGTCATTTAATACATGTATAAATTAACATGACCTACAATTTCATTTCAGCTGGCTGAACATATCACAATATCAAAGACGGATTTATAGATATCATTTGTGCATCGCCAAGTCAAGTTGGTGACCCTGCATGGAGAAGCAATTTTCAAAAGTTCCAAGCTTCTGTTCAAATTAGATAAGTTTCACACGATGACAACTTGGTAAGTGGAATCTTTACATCTTGTTTTTTTTAATCTACTAGTAAAATGTATCTTGTAAATAAAAGTTTCAACTTGTATAGATCTTCATAAAGTAAATAGTTATTTATAAGTAGCCTCACCTCATAGATGCATTCTTATATTCTGTATGAAAGTAAATAAAATGCAATATTAATAATCAAGAATTGAAAAGGCTTAGATCAAAGAGTGCAGTGACTTGCAGTTAAAAAAATAGCATTTTAATATTTATTCACAGTACTAACTATGGTTTTCATCTATGATGTGACCATTGTTTAGATTAATACATGAACCGTGATTTATAACAGCATAGGGACAGCTTGTAAACTTGGTTCATTGGCTTTGATTAAAGGTGCTAATCAATTTGTACCTTTGAATTAAAATTATTGAACCATTTCCTCTAAAGGTATGCAGTTGACTGAATAATAAGGAATAAACTTGATACACATAAAGATTTTCTACTTTACGGACTATTATACGAAATGTAAGTTCTTATTTTCTTCCAAGTGACTGCTCTTATTTTCTCATATTTTCAATTGTTTTAACAGGGTAGAAGATGATCATAGCTAGCTTTCTGTTCTGGTCCAAAGTGATACATGTACTATGCACAAATACTCACAAAAGAGTCAAAACAGTTGACAGGAAAAAAATTATCAGTATATTGAGATGTCAGTGTCATGACTTTTACACTGTAGACGGATGACAATACCTTAAAGAATGGTATTATTCAAAATCTATCATCTGTTGCACTTCAAAGTGATATACATGTACCTATATTTTATACATGTACAATAATGAGACTCGAACCCGCAACCCCAGTGTTAACAGTCATGTAACCAACTTCGATTTAATCAGTTTCAACAAATTTTCAATTATATCAGTTTCCAGTTTTTTTGTCTTGCCTGTGGGGACTGGAGTCGAAACACAGGAATCTGGCGACTACATAAACACTATATTATTTTTATATCTGTGTAAGCTTAAGACCTAGGTAAATCAAATTTGGTCCAGTGGAAGAGTAATACATTAAAGTTATTGGATTAGGTCAGTTCCTAAGTAACCATGACAATAATTGGTATAAAGGCAGGAAAACTGTAAATCCCTGTCAGTTAAGATTGGAGTTGAACACACCCTCCCGGAGTGAAACTCAAACCCAGAACCTCAGTGTTGACAAGCACTTGATCAATAGTAAAATGACTATGTTAACCACTCAGCCACAAAGGGCTCTGTAATCAAGAGAAGACCAAGACCCCTAAAAATAAGAAATGCACATAACAGATACTCTAGACCATGAGGCAAAATTGCACTTGTGTATACTACTTTACCAATTGAAAGTTATTACTTCTGTCAAGTCGCGCTCTAATAACATACACCTGAATACAATTTGAAAATGAGAAAATGTGTCTCGATGACATTTAAGTCTGGCTTAACACATATTGGTAAACACACCCCTTTTCCCTCTCTTAGTTCACTCAAGCTAGAAATATTTGGCACAACACTACACAATTTTGCCAGTGAAGAGAGTTCATTAAGATGTGATGTCATCTTCCTAAACAATGCTTCAATGCAAAGGTAAACCTGAGGTTAGGTGGACGCAAAAACGAACCAAAAATCTGTATGTCCCCAACGGGAACAAAATACATTTTACTCATGTACATGATATATAAATGCAAATTAATTAATGTAGACTAATACTGGATGCACTGAAGCCAGAGACTGGGGCAGTTGACCTACATTGTGGAAACTAAACTAGTATAGGAATATATTTAACATTCATTTGACATATTTCACATTTTAGTAATGAACATGTTGCAATCTAATTAAAATTAAATCTTTCACTTGCTCCCCACTTTTGCTATGGCCGCAGAGACCAATAACAAAAAGGGAGAAGAAAGTTAAAGATTTAATTTTAATTAGATTGGCACATGTTGTAAATGTGTTGTACATGAATATTACAACTTTAGTTTACATTAAAGGAGAATTAAGAATCCTTCCACCTGTGCCTGCTTAAGGTAATCATTATGGATTGGTCTTTTTGGCCTATAATTCATTTTGGGTACATTTGTTAACAAGAAATATTAAAACTTGACTGAATCAAATTAAAATTAAATGTTTCCTCCTTTTTACTATTTAGCAAAGTTAAACACTCTTGAATGTACATCTACTATTGATTACGTGGTTGACGACAACCTTAATTCACAAGGCAGCAGAAGGTTTGGGGTTTTCTCTAGGTACTCCGGTTCCTCCTAATAAAAACTGAAGGTCATGAATTTAATGAATGTAGCAAAAACAAAAATTCAAATTGGACAACATACCCTACCATGAATTTGAAATCAAATCACATCATGTCAAATGGGAAATTAAAAAGGATATGCAGAAAGTGTGTAAGATACAGTAACTGAAGCAATTTTAAATATGAACACAAAGTGTTATGTTTATTCTGTTATAATTGTAAATAAACAATTAAAAAATGCATAATGTCTAGAGTGATCTCTAAGACAATGAATTGGTCTTTTGGTTTGTGATGGTCTTACATTATATAAAGTAACAAGTCATATAAAGGCACTGTCAAACAGATTTGGCTCAATCAATCATCGCATTTTAATGACCAACTGGTTTTCTTGTAACTAAATCTTTTTCACTTTTTAGCCAGGTCCTTCCTATTTTTTTTAAGAAATCTTCATGTCTGTGCGTGATATTTGCTGTTCCTGTTTAAAATAATACGTATTTATCCAAGTATAAACTATAATCAAGGCCAATATAAACCACATGATCCAAAAGCCTTTTTTCCATCAATATCTTCGTTGGTGACAGTTTAAATTTAAATAGGAGGCTGTCAGTTAGTTTTGTAACTAGGGACATCTACCTTCATTTTTAATAATACAAAGCATTTCAGCTCGATTCCAGTGTGTGATTTTAGGATCGTATGTATAACTTTCGTGATGTTGTTTATTCAGTGGATTCCATATTTGTAAGAAAATTTACTTTTGTTTGTTTACATCTCGGTAACAATCTTCTTGACGTATTGTAATACATTTGGTACACTTTGGCGTCGAATGGAAAAAGCCGATTTGTCGATGTTCCGAATGTATACCCTAAGATTTTCTAGCCACGATTCTGATTGGCTAACGGAAAATTTATGCATATGACCCCGGACGTGACCTGTAATGGGATGTTGTTAGATCTACACGCAGCGACCATTGCAAAAAGGGGGGAGGAAGTGAAAGATTTAATTTTAATTAGATTGAATAAATACATGTGGTATGGGGGACATGTAATGTGTATCTGTGCAGTTTACCTTTGTAAAACTAAACATGTCCACCTTGGAGATATTGGACATATGCAGTCTACCTTCGTGAAACTGGAAGTATGCAGTTTACACGTGGGAGAAATTAGATACATTTAGTATAACTGTGGTATAAGGAACATGTAGATTACCTTGTGATCCTGAGCTTATATAATATTCAAGTGACATGCCGACATATGCGTGTAACTTCTGACTGTGTAATATTAGACATATGTACTTTATGTGCGTGATACTAGATATATGCAGAGTACCTGTGCGAGGGTAGAAAAGCTTCTGCAACTGAGTGGTAATGGGCATATGCAGTTTACCCGTATGATGCTTGACTTATACAGTCTAAATATGTGACACTATACATATGCACTGCGCCAGTGTGATACTGTACATTTGCTGTCTGTCTGTGCGATATAGGACATAGGCAGTCTACATGTGTGATACTAGATTTATGTAGTGCAGTGTATCTGAGCGGGCTTGCGAAGTCTACATGTATGTAACTAGACATATACAGATAGTTGCTAATATGTTGATGCAGTACTTGTATTTAGCTATATATTTTATAGTTATTTAATATTTATCTTAATATGTTTTGTTTTCAGATGATACACATGACTTAATATAAATAGTTAATTTGCATTAAAGAGACTAATCAACATTGTGGTATTAAATAGTTAATATTTGACATCTATTTGGGGATTTATATCCATTGTTTTTCTACATGATCGAGCATCTACAAAAGCTGGCAACAAATTCAAAAAGTCAATTTATCAGACACAATTGTACAACTTACATTCCAACCACCCTTATAGTGGACATCTGCACCATTTTTTAAACACTCTTCTGCAGCTTTCAAGTCACCACTTTCAGCAGCATCCAATAACTCCTTAAATAATAAGAATATAAAAATATTTTATTGATATTGTCTTCACATGAAACATTTAACTACCCATTATGTTATACCACTGTTTACATGTAATATAACTATATCATATTACAGTGAGTTTATAGGTTTCATGTAAGTTAACAACGTTTTACTTATAACACAAGAAGATCACAATATATAGATAAAAAATTTGCCTGCCTGGGACTGGGCCAGCATAGATACTGGTAGCATGTTTATTTACATGTAACCCTCAGCAATTAACCATATTATCCATATAATGTCTCATACATGCAACTCAATGACATCAGTAAGTCCTGTCATCTTATCATGTCACGGTAAAGTAACTCAATGTCAGCAGTAAGCTATGTCGTCCTACCATGTCACTTAAAAGTAACTCAATGTTTACAGATTTATATGAAGAAATAAAGTATTAAAGGTTATTATTTTCTTCTGTATCACCAAAAAGTAGACATAAACCCTCTGGAATAGTGTATCCTGAACCATGCTTGAATATACAGAATAAAATACATACAATCTTTTCTTCGTTCTGTAAGTGTTTGCTCTTTGACTTGGAATTTTTGTTATGAAAACCATTTTCAAATAGAAAAAGTGCAAGTAAGTACACTACGTTTTGTATGTGAGGATATACATCCTCAAATGAATATCGTTTTACAAAATTGACCTACTGCAATAATGTTTAAAAAGGGAAAACAATATATTTCCCTCATGTTTATAAGAAATAGTACACGTTAAAAAGTAAATATTCTTCAGAAATTGCATTTTGTAAATTCCTCAAATAGGATATCAACTTACTGAACGAAATCTTTTAATAATGCGACAGTTTTAATTTGGAACAATATACAAACAGCCAGAACCCATTGCAATTCCCAATTTTACAAAAAATATCTTGTATCTGTATTTTTTGCTGTCAACAATTATCATATAATTATTAAGTAATGTTCTATTTAACAGACAGTGTCAAAATGTAATTAATCTCACTGCAAGTATCTAGAACGCGAGCCAATTATTATAATTAATCTCTTTGCACACCTACTTCCACAAAGGACAAAGAGAAAAATGAAAATGAAATAAAGCCTAACTTATGGTGAATTATAATGAATTTCTCATTGACTTTTTTTACATGTTGGCCATTATACGATGATCATTGATATTTTCTATTTCTGTAGAAAAATGTAATAAAACACAACCTTTCACTGAGGAATACATACAAAATTATACTGTATTTTAATGTCAGCCCCCTTTGACACCAGAAGTGCTGCCATGTCTTTGTGGTTGTTTTCTAACGCCACGTGAAGTGGTGTTTGTTTCTAAAAAATACATACAAAACGATATTTGAAAACAATTTCTTTAAATAACAGACAAAATTTGGCCAAATCTTCTCAATGTAAGCAATACAGCTACATATAACACAAGTACTTTCACAGATCAAATAAAACTTGACATTTTCTGATTCAGGACGAGTCGAGTAAAACAAATCGTCACACTGATTGTGAAATATTTGGTTTGTGGGAAATGATTATGTTTTCTTATGTTGGCCATTAAAGATTACCAGATTTCTCTGTAGTTCAAATTAAATAGAAAACTTTTTGTTAAAAAGGTCGTTAAGATGGATATGTTCTCATTCTGACAAAAGTCGAGTAAAACAAATCACAAGACTTATGGTGAATTATTTCATTTGTGTGAAATAATCAATGTTTATGCGGAACATAAATAGTGTACTATAGATCTCCGTGAAAGTATTAAACATAAATTTTTGTAAAAAATGTTGTTAAGATTGATATTGTCAGATTCAGACAAAGAGTCGAGTAAACCAATGTGCCATACTTATGGTGAAATATTCGGTTTTGTAAATAATGAATGTTTTATCATGTCGGTCAATATAGATGTTCTCTGTGGTTAAAAAATGAACAAATGACCTTTTATCACTTGTTAAAGATTTTTCTAGTTCAGGATAAAGAGACGAGTACAACATCTGACCTCATTTATGGTAAAATGTATCATTACCTATAATTAACAATGAATCTTGTAACATGTCGACCATAACATGACCTACATTGATATTTTCTGATTCAGTACACCACTGAAGTAAAATTCGACCTTCAACTAAGGAATACATACCCTGTCATACTGGCTGTGAATGTCAGCACCTGCTGATATCAGAAGTGATGCCATGTCTGTGTGGTCTCCCTGGGCCGCTTTGTGAAGTGGCGTCTCTTTCTAGAACAATAAATAAAAAATTAAACTGCGACATGTTCTGAGAACAAATGAGAAGGTCTTTCCCGCTGTCCTTCTAAAGTAAGAAAATATATATGATGCTATTGGCTTTTGTATCTGCTGCTAAGCACAAAATGTCACTTCCAGTAATACAAAATGAGTTATTTGAGTAAAGAAAGTGGTCACTAACCATAAATATATGGTTGTTAAAGACTTTTATACCCGTTGCTAGGGACAAAATGCAACTTCCGGTCATGAAATGACATATTTCAGTATAGTACATCATTCTGATTTTTAAACTATATGGTGCTAAGGACTTTTTATAACAGTTACCTTATTGCTATGACATGACCTTGACCTATGACCTTTGACCCTTGCCTCACTTTGAAGATCTGTTCCTACTGATCACTTTAAACTTTAATCTATATGTGAACTATTTTATCTCTAACGGTTTGCAAGCTGTAAGCAAAAACATCGATTAACCGTAGGGCTGTAACTCGAAAACGGTTAATCGCACAGATTTGGCACATGTACTAAATGAAGGTATCGAGAGAGGACCTATATTTTTCCTATTTACTCTCTGCTTCTATCTTTCATGGTTTATGAGATATAGTGCGAAAAAGAACAAAGGTGACCTTTGATCTTTACTTTTGACCTTTGACCATGACATTTTTTAATGTAACATAGATTATTTAGGATCAATGGCGGTTGCCCCAAGGCTCTAGGATTTACGGTTTTCAAGAAAAAAACATTTTACGGGATGCGATACTTTTCGGGTCAAAAAACGCGTACACAGGCAGTTCATTGAAAGACAAAGATGTCATGTTAAATTATCGCCATAGGACAGCCTACATTTTGTACACTTCAGTTTTTGAGAATCGGTTACTGTATCTGAGTTTATCTGCTAACAAGGGTTTTCGTGTTCGGGCAGTAAACTCTGTTACTAAAAATTGATCGGTCTAAAAGCATGAGCCATGTCATCTCCAGTTATGACCAATTAATGGTAACAAGGATCGAAATGATATGTCGAGACACTTTTTGTTAAACTTCCGCGGAAGAAGAAAAAAAATAATAAAAAGAAGACATTTTGTCATCAAATCTTCTCAATGTAAATCATACAGCTAAATATAACAAAAGTAGTTTTTGTAATATATCTGTTTCTGGACCAATAGTTGAATAAAACAAATGGCCACACGTAATATTTTCTGATTTAGGAAAAAAAACCAGTTAAATAAATACCAATCTAATTAAAATTAAATCTTTCACTTGTTCCCACCTTTTTGTTATTGGTCGCTGCGTTTTAAGATTTAACGACATCCCATGACAGGTCACGTCAGGGGTCAAAATTTTTAATTTTGATCGTCCAATCAAATTTCAGTTCGGGTTGAGGGATTCGACCAATCACATACTGGTTTGCATATCACACTAGGCTTTACTGTCAAAATGTACTCGAGAACTCAAAGAATGATGTTGGATTGTTTAGAGAAAGAAAAGGATTGCGTTGCCGTTCTTCCAAACCCGTTAGGGAAATTCTTTCCACTTCAATTTGTATCATTTACATTCCAATGAAGAGAAAGATTAACAAATCGTCATCGCGCTATTTAATTGAATTAAGAGATGTTGGTCTGCTTTTGATATACATGTAACCAACGTGGTAAGGAGATGATAGGGGGAATTAATATTAAACATTTGTCAAAAACTACTGGTAGACATTAATTATTCATAGTACATCCTGTTGCTCCAGTTTTAATCGTCATTCATGGCTTGGTTGACTGTCAGAAAAAATTTAAGGTACATTGATAACCTCTAATGAAAAGCCATCTCATTTGTAAAAAAACGCTGTGGATTTTTTTTTCTAAATACTGACAAATATTTTTACAAATTATTTGTCCAAAAAAGGTGCGTGAAAATCAATACTACAAATCAAATAGTTATATAGTTATTAAAGTCATTTAATACATGTATAAATTAACATGACCTACAATTTCATTTCAGATGGCTGAACATCACAATATCAAAGACGGATTTATAGATATCATTTGTGCATCGCCAAGTCAAGTTGGTGACCCTGCATGGAGAAGCAATTTTCAAAAGTTCCAAGTTTCTGTTCAAATTAGATAAGTTTCACATGATGCCAACTTGGTAAGTGGAATCTTGTTTTTTTTAATCTACTAGTAAAATGTATCTTGTAAATAAAAGTTTCAACTTGTATAGATCTTCATAAAGTAAATAGTTATTTATAAGTAGCCTCGCCTCATAGATGCATTCTTATATTCTGTATGAAAGTAATTAAAATGCAATATTAATAATCAAGAATTGAAAAGGCTTTGCTCAAAGAGTGCAGTGACATGCAGTTAAAAAAAATAGCATTTTAATATTTATTCACAGTACTAAATATGGTTTTCATCTATGATGTGACCATTGTTTAGATAAATACATGTACCGTGATTTATAACAGCATAGGGACAGCTTGTAAACTTGGTTCATTGGCTTTGATTAAAGGTGCTAATCAATTTGTAACTTTGAATTAAAATTATTGAACCATTTCCTCTAAAGGTATGCAGTTGACTGAATAATAAGGAATAAACTTGATACACATAAAGATTTTCTACTTTACGGACTATTATACGAAATGTAAGTTCTTATTTTCTTCCAAGTGACTGCTCTTATTTTCTCATATTTTCAATTGTTTTAACAGGGTAGAAGATGATCATAGCTGGCTTTCTGTTCTGGTCTAAAGTGATACATGTACTATGCACAAATACTCACAAACGAGTCAAAGCAGTTGAAAGGGAAAAAATTATCAGTATATTGAGATGTCAGTGTCATGACTTTTACACTGTAGACGGATGACAATACGTTAAAGAATGGTATTATTCAAAATCTATCATCTGTTGCACTTCAAATTTATATACATGTACCTATATTTTATACATGTACACTAATGAGACTCGAACCCGCAACCCCAGTGTTAACAGTCATGTGACCAACTTCGATTTAATCAGTTTCAACAAATTTTCAATTATATCAGTTTCCAGTTTTTTTGTCTTGCCTGTGGGGACTGGAGTCGAAACACAGGAATCTGGCGACTACATAAACACTATATTATTTTTATATCTGTGTAAGCTTAAGACCTAGGTAAATCAAATTTGGTCCAGTGGAAGCTTATGATGAGTAATACATTAAAGTTATTGGATTAGGTCAGTTCCTAAGTAACCATGACAATAATTGGTATGAAGGTAGGAAAACTGTAAATCCCTGTCAGTTAAGATTGGAGTTGAACATACCCTCCCGGAGTGAAACTCAAACCCAGAACCTCAGTGTTGACAAGCACTTGATCAATAGTAAAATGACTATGTTAACCACTCAGCCACAAAGGGCTCTGTAATCAAGAGAAGACCAAGACCCCTAAAAATAAGAAATGCACATAACAGATACTCCAGACCATGAGGCAAAATTGCACTTGTGTATACTACTTTACCAATTGAGAGTTATTACTTCTGTCAAGTCGGGCTCTAATAACATACACCTGAATACAATTTGAAAATGAGAAAATGTGTCTCGATGACATTTAAGTCTGGCTTAACACATATTGGTAAACACACCCCTTTTCCCTCTCTAAGTTCACTCAAGCTAGAAATATTTGGCACAACACTACACAATTTTGCCAGTGAAGAGAGTTCATTAAGATGTGATGTCATCTTCCTAAACAATGCTTCAATGCAAAGGTAAACCTGAGGTTAGGTGGACGAAAAAACGAACCAAAAATCTGTATGTCCCCAACGGGAACAAAATACATTTTACTCATGTACATGATATATAAATGCAAATTAATTAATGTAGACTAATACTGGATGCACTGAAGCCAGAGACTGGCGCAGTTGACCTACATTGTGGAAACTAAACTAGTATAGGAATATACTTAACATTTATTTGACATATTTCACATTTTAGTAATGAACATGTTGCAATCTAATTAAAATTAAATCTTTCACTTGCTCCCCACTTTTGCTATGGCCGCAGAGACCAATAACAAAAAGGAGGAGAAAGTTAAAGATTTAATTTTAATTAGATTGGTACATGTTGTAAATGTGTTGTACATGAATATTACAACTTTAGTTTACATTAAAGGAGAATTAAGAATCCTTCCACCTGTGCCTGCTTAAGGTAGTCATTATGGATTGGTCTTTTTGGCCTATAATTCATTTTGGGTACATTTGTTAACAAGAAATATTAAAACTTGACTGAATCAAATTAAAATTAAATGTTTCCTCCTTTTTACTATTTAGCAAAGTTAAACACTCTTGAATGTACATCTACTATTGATTACGTGGTTGACGACAACCTTAATTCACAAGGCAGCAGAAGGTTTGGGGTTTTCTCTAGGTACTCCGGTTCCTCCTAATAAAAACTGAAGGTCATGAATTTGATGAATGTAGCAAAAACAAAAATCCAAATTGGACAACATACCCTACCATGAATTTGAAATCAAATCACATCTTGTCAAATGGGAAATTAAAAAGGATATGCAGAAAGTGTGTAAGATACATGGTTCAGTGGAATAAATTTCAGTAACTGAAGCAATTTTAAATATGAGCACAAAGTTTAGGTAAAGTGTTATGTTTATTCTGTTATAATTGTAAATAAACAATTAAAAAATGCATAATGTCTAGAGTGATCTCTAAGACAATGAATTGGTCTTTTGGTTTATGATGGTCTTACATTATATAAAGTAACAAGTCATATAAAGGCACTGTCAAACAGATTTGGCTCAATCAATCATCGCATTTTAATGACCAACTGGTTTTCTTGTAACTAAATCCTTTTCACTTTTTAGCCAGGTCCTTCCTATTTTTTTTAAAGAAATCTTCATGTCTGTGCGTGATATTTGCTGTTCCTGTTTAAAATAATACGTATTTATCCAAGTATAAACTATAATCAAGGCCAATATAAACCACATGATCCAAAAGCCTTTTTTCCATCAATATCTTCGTTGGTGACAGTTTAAATTTAAATGGGAGGCTGTCAGTTAGTTTTGTAACTAGGGGACATCTACCTTCATTTTTAATAATACAAAGCATTTCAGCTCGATTCCAGTGTGTGATTTTAGGATCGTATGTATAACTTTCGTGATGTTGTTTATTCAGTGGAATCCATATTTGTAAGAAAATTTAGTTTTGTTTGTTTACATCTCGGTAACAATCTTCTTGACGTATTGTAATACATTTGGTACACTTTGGCGTCGAATGGAAAAAGCCGATTTGTCGATGTTCCGAATGTATACCCTAAGATTTTCTAGCCACGATTCTGATTGGCTAACGGAAAATTTATGCATATGACCCCGGACGTGACCTGTAATGGGATGTTGTTAGATCTACATGCAGCGACCATTGCAAAAAGGGGGGAGCAAGTGAAAGATTTAATTTTAATTAGATTGAATAAATACATATGGTATGGGGAACATGTAATGTGTATCTGTGCAGTTTACCTTTGTAAAACTAAACATGTCCACCTTGGAGATATTGGACATATGCAGTCTACCTTTGTGACACTGGAAGTATGCAGTTTACACGTGGGAGAAATTAGATACATTTAGTATAACTGTGGTATAAGGGACATGTAGACTACCTTGTGATCCTGAGCTTATATAATATTCAAGTGACATGCTGACATATGCGTGTAACTTATAACTTTGTATTATTAGACATATGTACTTTATGTGCGTGATACTAGATATATGCAGAGTACCTGTGCGAGGGTAGAAAAGCTCTGCAACTGAGTGGTAATGGGCATATGCAGTTTACGCGTATGATGCTTGACTTATACAGTCTAAATATGTGACACTATACATATGCACTGCGCCAGTGTGATACTGTACATTTGCTGTCTGTCTGTGCGATATAGGACATAGGCAGTCTACATGTATGATACTAGATTTATGTAGTGCAGTGTATCTGAGCGGGCTTGCGAAGTTTACATGTATGTAACTAGACATATAAAGATAAGCTGTGTTATACTGCACGTATGCATTGTACCTGAGTTATACTGGAAATATGCGGTCCACCTGTGCAATACTTCGAGTGAGTTGTACTTAACATATCGATATACAAGTATATATATATGTATATACATGACACATATAAAAACTGCTCATACTAGGTGCAGCAGTGTGATACTTAACAAATGCATGTGCGATACTGGACATGTGCAGTCCACAAGTGATACTAGATTTGAAATCTACGTTTTTGGAAGTAGATATATGCGCAGAACCTGTTTGATAATGGACATATGCAGTGTGCCTCTGTGCTGGACATGTGGAGTGTACCCGTGCGCTTATAAACATTTGTAGTATGCCTGTTTGATACTGGATATGTTTTCCAGTAGTTGTTAATATGTTGATGTAGTACATGTATTTAGCTATATATTTTATAGTTGTTATTTAATATTTATCTTAATATGTTTTGTTTTTAGATGATACACATGACTTAATATAAATAGTTAATTTGCATTAAAGATACTAATCAACGTTGTGGTATTAAATAGTTAACAAACCCTATGTGATATCTATTTGGGGATTTATATCCATTGTTTTTCTACATGATCGAGCATCTACAAAAGCTGGCAACAAATTCAAAAAGTCAATTTATCAGACACAATTGTACAACTTACATCCCAACCACCCTTATAGTGGACATCTGCACCATTTTTTAAACACTCTTCTGCAGCTTTCAAGTCACCACTTTCAGCAGCATCCAATAACTCCTTAAATAATAAGAATATAAAAATATTTTATGGATATTGTCTTCACATGAAACAACATTTAACTTATTAACACAAGAAGAACACAATATATAGATAATAGTTTGCCTGCCTGGGACTGGGCCAGCATATATACTGGTAGCATGTTTATGTACATGTAACCTCAGCAATTAACCATGTTATCCATATTATGTCTCATATATGCAACTCAATGTCAGCAGTAAGCCATGTCATCTTACCATGTCACATAAAAGTAACTAAATGTCATCAGTAAGCCATGTCGTCTTACCATGTCACATAAAAGTAACTCAATGTTATCAGTAAGCCATGTCATCTTACCATGTCACATAAAAGTAACTCAATGTCATCAGTTAGCCATGTCATCTTACCATGTCACATAAAAGTAACTCAATGTTATCAGTAAGCCATGTCATCTTACCATGTCACAAAAACGTATCTCAATGTCATCAGTTAGCCATGTCGTCTTACCATGTCACATAAACGTAACTCAATGTCAACAATAAGCCATGTCGTCCTACCATGTCACGTACATGTAACTCAATGTCAGCAGTTAGCCATGTCACATACATGTAACTCAATGTCATCAGTTAGCCATGTCGTCCTATCATGTCACATAAAAGTAACTCAATGTCATCAGTAAGCCATGTCGTCTTACCATGTCACGGAAAAGTAACTCAATGTAAGCAGTTAGCCATGTCGTCCTACCATGTCACGTACATGCAACTCAATGTCATCAGTTAGCCATGTCACATAAAAGTTGCGCTTTGTCAGCAGTTAGCCATTTCATCCTACAATGTCACATACATTTAACTCAATATCAGCAGTTAGCCATGTCATACCACCATGTCACATAAATGTAACTCAATGTCAGCAGTTAGCCATGTCATCTTACCATGTCACATAAAAGTAACTGAATGTTATCAGTAAGCCATGTCATACCAACATGTCACATACATGCAACTCAATATACGTAATGAAAGAACAGGTTCATGCAATCGTTTCTTCCTTGTTTAAGGGTTTGCTATTTGACTTGAAAATTGTGTTAAGAAAACCATTTTTTTTAAATAGAAAAAGTGCAAGTAAGTACAGTACCTTTTGTATGAGGGGAAATACATCCTCAAATAATGTCGTTTTACATTTTGTAAATTCCTTAAATAGGATATCAACTTACAGAACGAAATCTTTTAATCATGCGACAGTTTTAGTTTTAATTTGGAACAATATACAAATAGCAAGAATCAATGCAATTCCCAATTAAAAAAGTATTTTGTATCTGTATTTTTTTTTGCTGTCAACCAAGTAATGTTCTATTTAACAGCCAGTGTCAAAATGTGATTAATCTCCCTGCATCTATCTAGAAAGCGAGCTCATTATTAAAATTAATCTCTTTGCACACCTACGTCCACAAAGGACAGAGAGAAAAATGAAATAAAGCCTAACTTATGGTAAAATATAATTATAAAAAAATGAAATTACTCATTGAATGTTTGTTTAACATGTTAGCCATTATACGATGATCATTGATATTTTCTTATTTTGTACAAAATGTAGTAAAACACAACCTTTCACTGAGGAATACATACAATTTGATACTGTATTTAAATTACGTCACATAAAAGTAACACAATGTTAGCAGTTAGCCATGTCATCCCAACATGTCACATATATGTAGCTCATTGTCAGCAGTTATCCATGTCATCTCATTACGTCACATAAAAGTAACACAATGTTAGCAGTTAGACATGTCATCCTGTAATGTCACATACATGTAACTCAATGTCACGCAAAAGTAACTCAATGTCAGGAGCTAGCCATGTAATCCTACCATGTCACAAGTTACTTAATGTCAGCAGTTAGTCATGCCATCTCATTACGTCAAATAAAAGTAACTCAATGTTAGCAGTTAGCCATGTCATCCCAACATGTCACATACATGTAAATCAATGTCAGCAGTTAGTCATGTCATTCTTCCAAGTCACATAAAAGTAGCATTCACCCATGTTATCCTTCCATGTAACATACATTAAACTCAATGCCAGCAGTAAGCCATGTTATACCACAGTATCACATAAAAGTGTTTTAAAGTAAGCAGTTAGCCATATTATCCTACCATCTTACATACATGTAACTCAATATCAGCAGTTAGCCATGCCATCCTACCATGTAACATAAAAGGAACACAATGTCAGCAGTTAGCGATGTCATCGTATCATGTCACATACATGTAACTTAATGTCAGCAGTTATCCATGTCATTCCGCCTTGTAACATCAAAGTAACTTAAGGTCAGCAGTTATCCATGTCATTCCGCCTTGTAACATCAAAGTAACACAATGTCAGCAGTTATCCATGTCATTCCGCCTTGTAACATCAAAGTAACACAATGTCAGCAGTTATCAATGTCATTCTGTCTTGTAACATCAAAGTAACACAATGTCAGCAGTTATCCATGTCATTCTGCCTTGTAACATCAAAGTAACACAATGTCAGCAGTTATCCATGTCATTCCGCCTTGTAACATCAAAGTAACACAATGTCAGCAGTTATCCATGTCATTCTGCCTTGTAACATCAAAGTAACACAATGTCAGCAGTTATCCATGTCATTCCGCCTTGTAACATCAAAGTAACACAATGTCAGCAGTTATCCATGTCATTCTACATTGTAACATCAAAGTAACACAATGTCAGCAGTTATCCATGTCATTCTACCTTGTAACATCAAAGTAGCACAATGTCAGCAGTTATCCATGTCATTCTGCCTTGTAACATCAAAGTAACACAATGTCAGCAGTTATCCATGTCATTCTCCCTTGTAACATCAAAGTAACACAATGTCAACAGTTATCCATGTCATTCTGCCTTGTAACATCAAAGTAACACAATGTCAGCAGTTATCCATGTCATTCCGCCTTGTAACATCAAAGTAACACAATGTCAGCAGTTATCCATGTCATTCTGCCTTGTAACATCAAAGTAACACAATGTCAGCAGTTATCCATGTCATTCCGCCTTGTAACATCAAAGTAACACAATGTCAGCAGTTATCCATGTCATTCTACATTGTAACATCAAAGTAACACAATGTCAGCAGTTATCCATGTCATTCTCCCTTGTAACATCAAAGTAACACAATGTCAACAGTTATCCATGTCATTCTGCCTTGTAACATCAAAGTAACACAATGTCAGCAGTTATCCATGTCATTCTGCCTTGTAACATCAAAGTAACACAATGTCAGCAGTTATCCATGTCATTCTACCTTGTAACATCAAAGTAACACAATGTCAGCAGTTATCCATGTCATTCCGCCTTGTAACATCAAAGTAACACAATGTCAGCAGTTATCCATGTCATTCCGCCTTGTAACATCAAAGTAACACAATGTAAGCAGTTATCCATGTCATTCCGCCCTGTAACATCAAAGTAACACAATGTCAGCAGTTAACCATGTCATTCCGCCCTGTAACATCAAAGTAACACAATGTCAGCAGTTATCCATGTCATTCCGCCTTGTAACATCAAAGTAACACAATGTCAGCAGTTATCCATGTCATTCTGCCTTGTAACATCAAAGTAACACAATGTCAGCAGTTATCCATGTCATTCTACCTTGTAACATCAAAGTAACACAATGTCAGCAGTTATCCATGTCATTCTGCCTTGTAACATCAAAGTAACACAATGTCAGCAGTTATCCGTCATTCCGCCTTGTAACATCAAAGTAACACAATGTCAGCAGTTATCCATGTCATTCTGCCTTGTAACATCAAAGTAACACAATGTCAGCAGTTATCCATGTCATTCTGCCTTGTAACATCAAAGTAACACAATGTCAGCAGTTATCCATGTCATTCTACCTTGTAACATCAAAGTAACACAATGTCAGCAGTTATCCATGTCATTCTGCCTTGTAACATCAAAGTAACACAATGTCAGCAGTTATCCATGTCATTCTCCCTTGTAACATCAAAGTAACACAATGTCAGCAGTTATCCATGTCATTCTGCCTTGTAACATCAAAGTTACACAATGTCAGCAGTTATCCATGTCATTCTGCCTTGTAACATCAAAGTAACACAATGTCAGCAGTTATCCATGTCATTCCGCCTTGTAACATCAAAGTAACACAATGTCAGCAGTTATCCATGTCATTCTACCTTGTAACATCAAATTAACACAATGTCAGCAGTTATCCATGTCATTCTACCTTGTAACATCAAAGTAACACAATGTCAGCAGTTATCCATGTTATCCGACTATAACGCATTTTTTCAACTCTGATGAATGTTGCATATTAATGTAAGCCGGCCATAATTAAATTTAGGATTATGAAACAATGGATTTGGATTAGATTACCTACACCTTATCAGAAAGATCACATTCACATCCCAGATGGAAGTGATTTCATCTTCGCTAGCCAAGTGTTACGATCAGGTCCCCCTGAAGATAAGAGTATCGGATCGTAACCCTTGGCTATCGAAGATGAAGTGATTTCAGGCAATGAAAGTCTTTACGATTCCGGTAAAAGGGCCCAACATGCAGGGGATTGAAAATCCCGACGTGAGCTAAGGTTTTAAGACATTTGACTGAGAAAAATATCTGGTTTCAGAGAAGAAACCTTTTGCCGTAGGGTTCTAAGTACATTTAAGTCCTGTGGTGGTAAGGTAAACTATTTCCTTTGTAAATGTCCATTTAATGAAAATTGTGACCAAGTTTGGTTTCAATTGGACTAGTGGTTTCGGGGAAAAAGATTGAAATGCAAAACGTTTACAGACGATAACGAATCTGATGACGGACAAAAAAAATGACAATAATGCACATTACCTTTTACGTGAGCTAAAATATTATATTTACAGTATTATTTCTGGTTTCTGTGTTGTTTCTTTTGCAACCCTGATGCTAAGAAAGGAGCAAAGAAAACCGACCAAACAACAAGAGCCAAAAACCAAGGAAAAGTAACAAATCCGGATATAGACAAACACAACACAAAAACCAAAAACATACACCACTGAAAGAGAGTAACCCGAACCCAATGAAAACAATGGGTGCACTCAGGTGCTCCGGACGAGTAACTTTCATGATTCGACATTAAAGCCATCCGCTCATGTATAATGATTTAAATATCATGAATTAATTTATGACACCTGCTTTAGTTAGTCGCGACCAATCAAACACTGTTTCATTAGGTAAAATAACCCATGAGCAAATATGTTATGAAATTATTATGTATTTAAATATTCTGAATTAATTTAAGACATCTGCTTTAATAATTAAACTCTGTTTAATAAAAATATCCCATGGGCAAATATTTGTTATGAAATGCATGTACATTTATGACTATCAACCACTGACTACCCCAGAAGGATATTTAAAGTGTAATTTTGTTGAGAATAGAGTCCATTAAAAGCCCCATTTACTTTACATGTTTATATTAGATTATTTAATCAATCTGTGATATTGACCGGAAACACTTGGCCTTTTATTGCATTTGCATTTTCGTCTGGGAATTTGCAGCTCACATAGAATCTTAATGTCTACATTATACACGAAAGAATAAAGGTCTCCAATATGCATCAATTTTTACAATTATAACAAAACGACTTTAGTCACCAGTAATTTTAAAAAACGCCCACAGGACAACTTATGCAGTTGTGATTTTTTGTCATTTGTTAGAATTTTGGCTTAAACACCTCATTTACTCTTAATTCTTTTTCAATAACTTATTATCATTGAAAGTCATTGGACAAGCCTAACCAAATTAGGAAGAAACCCAAATGGAATAGTCATTCATATTATTAAAATAATTGAAAAGTTTCAGATATGAAAAAGTTAATTAAACAATGTAATAACCTAATTTAGAAATATTTATACAAAAGTAGAGAAGCTTATTGATTTATAACTGTATGTTTAAAAGATTGCATATTTTTCCAAAATAAAACTAGTACGTTTTTTCATTTACGACGGCTATCTGCCCTTTTCATATTTTTAGGAAGAAATCTGAAAAATGGTTTCAGTTACATCAAACGTATTACCGTGTTACATTGGTTCATTTTTGCAAAAATAACTCAATTAAAATATTCCCATAAAAATATAAAAAAGTGATAAGTAATTGAATAAAGCCTGCTTGACCCTTTTAACTACGTAGCTTCAAGACGGAGAAATTCTTGTGGCATAGTACGGATATCTATATTTAATAAAAGAAGTATAAAAAGATTGAATTTGATAAATGTAATAAAAATCTACGAATCAAATAAAACAAATTTCCTACATTGTTTTTCCTTGATCAATGAATTGGGCCAGAACTTTATTTCATCCAGGAACATTATATACCAAAGTAACATTCCACTTATAGTTAAATCTTTAAACTACTACTTCACTGTCCACAACTAGAATTATCGCGACCTTTCCCATCCGTTTTCATACTCCAAATATTTCAAGCCATAACAGCATCATCCTTTGTGTCAACTTATCTTTTAGTTGGGTACATATTGATAACATATATTTTAAATCTGTAAACTGCAGCGGCTATTAACTTGGGGATTATTTTAGAAATTGCTCCCAAATACACAAATTGAGAAATATTGTGTTTGTTTGTTTGATGGTGTTTAACGCCACTTTCAGCAATTTTTCAGCTATATCATGGCGTCCAGTTTTTATTGGGGGAGGAAGCCGGAGTACCCGGAAAAAACCCCCGACCTGCGGTAGCAAAACTGGCAATCCTTGTATACGTTATATGTTGGTAGTAATGACATACACTGGTCTGTATATTTGTTTGTTTGAATGGTGTTTTAACGCCACTTTCAGCAATTTTTCAGCTATTTCATGGCGTCCAGTTTTTATTGGGGGAGGAAGCCGGAGTACCCGGAGAGAACCCCGGACCTGCGGTAGGAAAACTGGCAATCCTTGTCAATTAAGATTGGAGTCGAGTACACCCTGCCTGCAGTGAGAATCGAACCCGCAATCTCAGTATAAACAGACCACGTGATCAATAGTAGAAGAACTACCTTGACCACTCGGCCACCGAGGCCCCGAGAAACATTGTGAATAAAAGTACTAAGAAAATATTGTTTTGCATCGGAAGCTAAAAATTAACGTAATAATTGCTTTTTACTTATTTCATGCCATTAATATGTACATTTATATTACATTAAAATACTAAAAATGAAGACAGTCTTTTTATTATTCTAAGTTCCAGTGAACAGATATTCGTCATGGCAAGCATAGTGGAGTTGACAGGTGAATACAGAATTATCATTTGATTACGCCGGTTAATTTTAGAAGAGTTTAGTTCCACAAGGCAACCGACATGTTATGACGTTTGTTTGTTTGTTTTTATCACTCATTTGTGAGCAATTTGTTCAGGTATATTTTGAAATATTTCGAGAAACCCGGAGTGTTCTGTAACAGTCTCAACAATTATGTGTGTATTTACCCTGTTCAAAGCTTCCAAAGCGTCCATTGTCTTTCTTCTTTTATTTCTAAAATGAAAATACATATCCACGTACATATCTTTGCACTTCTTAATGATCAAATTTTTATATTTGTCAATAAATCATAAAACCTTTATTTAAAGGTTTTGTAAATGGTCCATCAACACCATACAAATTCAACCAACTCGGCTTCTTGTCAGAATATACTAAAATAAAAAAGTCCAAACTAAACTCCAGGATAAGCGTCGTGACCTTCAAATTATCCACTTAATGTTTATTATAAGCAATAATTTATAACTCTCCGGTATGGTTTTGACTTTCAGTTCGTTTCATTTATACGTATAAGCAATTTTTTACAATTTACTCAATATTACCGTCCACAATTACTTGACGGTAATGATATCGTTGTCACAGTAAACAGGAGAAGTTTCACCCCATGACGCGATATTTATTTGACCCTTCTAGTAAATACTTCAGTTGTTTGCAACTAAAGATCAAAGAGGTAAAAATCTGTGCTGTGTAACACATTAAAACATTATTCTCGATTGTCCAAATTGTTCTCTTGCAGTTAAAACTGAAAGTCAAAAAAAAAATAATAAAAAATACGTACTATGAACTCTTGGATTACGGGTTGAAAACATAAACATATGCGGATATTAAAACAAATCATATTTCTAGCGATTATCGTCTCCTTTTATCTGAACTTGTGTCCACTATATCATTACTGATTACTGCTTTTTTAAGGCACTACTTGATGTAAACTAAAGGTTATTCGGTTTGTTGCAACAAACGATTATTTTCCCTTTTAACAATTTACGTAATAAATGTTCTTGTTAACAAAGCTTTTGTCAAAAAGATAAAGTATAATGTTTTAAGAAAACGTATTATGTTTTAAGGGTTTTAATTGCACGGCTTTTCAAATTGCACATTCTCAGTATTTTCAGTCAAAAAACCGAAACGATCAGTCACTTTTCTATGGGGTTATTTTCTGTTGTTTTTTTAAATTGTACCGTCCGACGTAGGTCCAATATAAAGCACGGAAATTTTGCTTCAGCAAGAAGAGATGCATGATTGATTTCAAAAGTCGATCTTATAACCTTTATTTACGTCCTTGAAATCCTATTGCACGTTTTAATATGGTCCGACTTTCTGACAACCAACGACACGCTTATAATTATATTCAACCTGGCTTACCTGTAAACAAATTGAGAGTAAGGCATAGATAGGCCAGGGCGGAACAAGGAATTTTACACTGTGCTCGGAGAGGAGTCGCTTATAAACGTATTACTCACTTTCCATGTTTGTGTTTTGTTTTTTGTTTGGTGTTGTTTATATTTGTCTGTATCCAGATTTGTATTTGTCCTCTTATTATAGATTCTTGATGTTCGGTTGGTTGCGGGCTATTTTTCCCTTTTGACGTCACAAAATACTGACTATGTTTTTCTTTACTCGAACAGGTATTTTTAAACTGCTAGATGCTTAGTACAGAAACATGTTCAAAAATCTATAGCGCTGTTAAGTCTTAAAAACCACCTAAATATAGCATCTTTTTAGAGGCCTATGAATTTGCGTCATATACATGTTTTTGATCATTTGTGTTGACTGCTGTAGGCTCAACAATTAAAAAAAATGGAATTCACCCTCTTCTTGTCTCTATGCAGAGGAAAATCGCTTTTTAAATTGTGCATAAACATTTTAACATTCCAGCAGCATCTGTATTTATACTAGCAAGTAAGGCCATATTTATTACGTTAATCGTACGTCATAAGTATTCACGGCCTTATACCGTTGACATTTTTACAATTGATCAAGAAAATTACTTATATTGATCAGTCGAGAACCGCTATGGTAGAAACATTACCTTTGTATTCGTGGTCAAAAGCTACAATCAAACAGTTGAAAAAAAAAAAACTTTAGGCAACGTAAATTAAAAAAAAATGGGGTTAAATAAGAAACAAAACGGAATAGAGTTAGTTCAAGTTCGTGTAAAGCACTGAACTGTAATATTACTAAAATTTACGAACTATTGCTCCTTATCGCAATCGTTGAATGAAATCGGAAATAATAAATACTATGAAATAAATAAAACCTACTGGTCAAGCAATTATCTCAAACGAGTAGACATTCTACAGACAAGGTCAATATTGACCTCTAAAACACGATTGGCCAGTTTCAAAATTTAAATATGTTCCGATATGAAAAGATATTAGGTTGGTGAACTAATTCCGCCGATTTAAATGTGCATTTAATACTTCACGTTATTATAATAAAATAACATAGTGTTTACATGTCACGATTAATAAATTTTATAAGACACCTTACCTGTAGAATAAACTAAATTGCTGGCTCTTATTTGATGGCAGCACAATGGAGACAAATTGTTTAATTGTATGACTTTGCTGTTCACAACAAAACAAAATAATTGTAATACGACGAATATAAAATAATAAAATTGTATGTTGTTGTATCCCTATATTTTTCCTTTAACAGCTTCGAACCGAATAATTCATCCTAGTAGTTTTATGTTTGTATATACTGTACACATGAAAAAATAACTGTACATAACACTGACTCTTGAATATACAGTACACATGGAAAAAATAACTGTATATAGCACGGACACTTGAATATACTGTACACATGGACAAAATAAATGTATATAACACGGACACTTCAATATACTCTACATATGATAAAAAATAACTGTATATAACACGAACACTTTGTTTCTGTAAACCCCATAGAAAGTTAGTCATGAAGGAAATTTATCACAATAGTTCAGATTTGTCAACGGGAAGTATGTTTCCGTCCGTGTACATGATTTTATAGTACTTGTAAGTTTTCCATTATTTAAAATGTTGTATGATAACTTTAAAAATAAAACTCGAGAATAATTTATTTTGCATATTAAGTTTTTTTCGTCTTTCAGGAGACATTTCGAGTTTTCTTTAAATATGTTAAAAAGAAGCCGGACATTAACACTGTCTATCTATGATAATAAGCGGTGTCTTTGGGATCGAGTGGCCTGGGTAGTAAAGCAAACTTATTTCGATTAACGGCTTGTCAACACTGGGGTTGTGGGTTTGAGTCGGACTCTGAATCCAACACCAATCTTTCATTAACGAGAACTACTAATTTGTCTGTCTAATTTAAAAGGTCTCAACGCGTAGTCTGCATTCCTTACTTTCAAAGACTTAACTCCATGTTATAGCTGAAAATTGCTGCATAACATCGGTAATTCAGAAAAACAAGCACACACGCACACCAATGACTCTGATTTTATCAAGTCCATAGCAAGGGTATTTACAAAAACACTACTCTGTATACGTCTGTAACAACAGACAGAACGGTATACGTTACACCAGTCTGTATATCTTATATGTTGGTAATAATGACATACACTGACCGTTATACGTTATATGTCGGTAGTAATGAGATATACTGGTCTGGATACCTTAAGTGTTGGTAGTAATGACATACACTGGTCTGTATACGTTATATGTTTGCAGTAATGACATACACTGGTCTGCATATGTTATATGTTTGTAGTAATGACATACACTGGTCTGTATACGTTATATGTTGGTAGTAATGAGAGACGCTGGTCTGTATACGTTATATGTTGGTAGTAATAACAAACACTGGTCGGTTTACGTTATATGTTTGTAGCAATGACAAACACTGGTCTGTATACGTTATATGTTGGTAGTAATGAGAGACGCTGGTCTGTATAGGTTATATGTTGGTAGTAATAACAAACACTGGTCGGTTTACGTTATATGTTGGTAGTAATGACATACACCGGTCGGTTTACGTTATATGTTTGTAGCAATGACAAACACTGGTCTGTATACGTTATATGTTGGTAGTAATGACATACACTGGTCTGTATATTTGTTTGTTTGAATGGTGTTTTAACGCCAATTTCAGCAATTTTTCAGCTATTTCATGGCGCCCAGTTTTTATTGGGGGAGGAAGCCGGAGTACCCGGAGAGAACCCCGGACCTGCGGTAGGAAAACTGGCAATCCTTGTCAATTAAGATTGGAGTCGAGTACACCCTGCCTGCAGTGAGAATCGAACCCGCAATCTCAGTGTTGACAGACCACGTGATCAATAGTAGACGCACTACCTTGACCATTCGGCCAACGAGGCCCCCTGGTCTGTATACGTTACATGTTTGTAGTAATGACATACACTGGTCTTTATACGTTATATGTTGGTAGTAGTGAGAGACACTGGTCGTTATACGTTATATGTTGGTATTAGTGAGAGACACTGGTCGTTATACGTTATATGCTGGTACTAATGACCGATGCTGGTCTATATACGTTATATGTTGGTAGTAGTGAGAGACACTGGTAGTTATACGTTATATGCTGGTAGTAATGACAGATGCTGGTCTTTATACGTTATATGTTGGTAGTAGTGAGAGACACTGGTCGTTATATGTTATATGCAGGTAGTAATGAGAGACAATTGTTTGTATACGTTATATGTTGGTAGTAATGATAAACACTGTTCTGTATACGTTATATGTTGGTAGTAGTGAGAGACACTGGTCGTTTTACGTTATATGTTGGTAGTAATGACATACACTGGTCTGTATACGTTACATGTTTGTAGTAGTGACATACACTGGTCTGTATACGTTACGTGTTTGTAGTAATGACATACACTGGTCGTTATAGTTATATGTTGGTAGTAATGACATACACTGGTCTGTATACGTTATATGTTAGTAGTAATGACATACAATGTTCTGTATACGTTACATGTTTGTAGTAATGACATACACTGGTCTTTATACGTTACATGTTTGTAGTAGTGACATACACTGGTCTGTATACGTTACATGTTTGTAGTAATGACATACAACGGTCGTTATAATTATATGTTGGTAGTAATAGCATACACTGGTCTGTATACGTTATATGTTAGTAGTAATGACATACACTGGTCTGTATACGTTATATGTTAGTAGTAATGGCATACATTGGTATGTATACGTTATATGTTAGTAGTAATGACATACACTGGTCTGTATACATTACATGTTTGTAGTAATGACATGCACTGGTCTGTATACGTTACATGTTTGTAGTAATGACATAAACTGGTCGTTATACGTTATATGTTGGTAGTAATGACATACACAAGTCGCTATACGTTATATGTTGGTAGTAATAACAAACACTGGTCGGTTTACGTTATATGTTGGTAGTAATGACATACACTGGTCGGTTTACGTTATATGTTTGTAGCAATGACAAACACTGGTCTGTATACTTTATATGTTGGTAGTAATGACATACACTGGTCTGTATACGTTACATGTTTGTAGTAATGACATACACTTGACTGTATACGTTATATGTTGGTAGTAGTGAGAGACACTGGTCTGTATACGTTATATGTTGGTAGTAGTGAAAGACACTGGTCGTTATACGTTATATGTTGGTATTAGTGAGAGACACTGGTCGTTATACGTTATATCCTGGTAGTAATGACAGATGCTGGTCTTTATACGTTATATGTTGGTAGTAGCGAGAGACACTGGTCGTTGTTATACGTTATATGCTGGTAGTAATGACAGATACTGGTCTTTATACGTTATATGTGGGTAGTATTGAGAAACACTGGTCGTTATACGTTATATGCTGGAAGTAACGAGAGACAATGGTTTGTATTCGTTATATGTTGGCAGTAATGATAAACACTGTTCTGTATACGTTACATGTTTGTAGTAATGACATACAATGGTCTGTATACGTTACATGTTTGTAGTAGTGACATACACTGGTCTGTATACGTTACGTCTTTGTAGCAATGACATACACTGGTCGTTATAGTTATATGTTGGTAGTAATGACATACACTGGTCTGTATACGTTATATGTTAGTAGTAATGACATACAATGTTCTGTATACGTTACATGGTCTGTATACGTTACATGTTTGTAGTAGTGACATACACTGCTCTGTATACGTTATATGTTGGTAGTAGTTAGAGACACTGGTCGTTATACGTTATATGCTGGTAGTAATGACTGTTGGTAGTAATGATAAACACTGTTCTGTTTACGTTATATGTTGGTAGTAGTGAGAGAAACTGGTCGTTATACGCTATATGCTGGTAGTAATGAGAGACAATGGTTTGTATTCGTTATATGTTGGTAGTAATGATAAACACTGTTCTGTATACGTTACATGTTTGTAGTAATGACATACAATGGTCTGTATACGTTATATGTTTGTAGTAATGGCATACACTTGTCGTTATACGTTATATGTTGGTAGTAATGACCTACACTGGTCTGTATACGTTACATGTTTGTAGTAGTGACATACACTGGTCTGTATACGTTATATGTTTGTAGTAATGGCATACACTTGTCGTTATACGTTACATGTTTGTAGTAGTGACATACACTGGTCTGTATACTTTAGATGTTTGTAGTAATGACATACACTGGTCCTTATAATTATATATAAGAAAATAGCAAGAAAAACGACCGAACAACGATCGAAAGGCGAATAAAATACCGGGTTTAAACAAACATACAACATGAAAGAAAAACAGACAGCGATTTACCCGAACCTCCAAAAAAACACGGTTGCACTCCTCTTTCATCTTATTAGAAAATCGTCTAGTTACCCACTGTAATCTAAGAAAAAGTCAAATGCATGAATAGTAAAGACTAACATTATTAGATTCTCGTTATTTTTACGTTCTAAGTAAGGTATGGCAATATTCGGTTTGTCATTGTCTCATACATTTATTAGTATTCGAATCAGATGGGAATTACAATTATCAATTGTTAATTATTAATACACAGAAATCTGTTACTGCACAATAAAACAAAAAAGTGAAATATTATAAAAGGCACCAAGTATTTTACAGTGTGACATCGTAGAGTGGAGTCTGTGTGGATCGATAATTTGGAGTGATATTTTGTTATACATCAGTGATTTTAATTTTTATAAGAACTCAGCCTTTAATAGATATAACCTGTGGATCGTTGGAGTGATAATTGAGCAATGAAGGCTCCAGTTTCCCTTTTCGAAATTAACATATGATATGGCAAATTTCTGTATTTGAGTGGCGTATTAATATTTGATTTTTATGTGTATGTAACTGACTAAATAATTGATTTTATTTTGTTTGAATGAGGTATAATACAACTTTTAGCAATTTTTCAGCTATATCATGGCGTCCAAATTTGATTGGTGGAGAAAGATGGATTGCCCGGAGAAAACCACCGACCGTCGGTAGGAAAACTGGCAATCCTTGTCATTAGGACTAGAGTCGCTTACACCCTGCCCGCAGTGAGACTTGAATCCAGAGGACCCTACTAAATAATTGAAACATATGATATATGATTATATAGTGTTTCAATTACTAATACTTGATGCCTGAAACCTGAAATAATTAGGACTATGAGACTAAAGGTATCTGTATCAAACTTAAAAATCAACAAACTTGGTCTTGTCATATCTCATTGACAGAGTAAATAAAACTAGTCTTTATAGCTCGTCTGACCCAAAGGGTCAGGTGAGCTATTGTCATCAATTTGCGTCCGTCGTCGTGTTGTAGGCGTCGTCGTCGTCGTTGTCGTCGTCGTCGGCGTCTGTAAACTTTTCACATTTTAATCTTCTCTGAAACCACATGGGGAAATTGAAAGCAAAATTGGCCATAATGTTCATTGGATTGACCTTTAAAAAGTTTGTGGTTTTATTTGGATTGGAAAACTAATATGGCAGCTACCGCAGGACTTAGTTTAAGGTAGGATCCAATAGGAAAAAAGTTTAAAAAGGCTTCTTCTCTGAAACCGTTTAACCAATCAAAACAAAACTTATAAGCAATATTGTTTGGATGGTCCTCTATAAAGTTTATGCTTTCTATGTCAATCGAAAGTTCAAAATGACCGCCACCGCAGGACTTAGTTGAACATAGGACCCTATGGGAAAAGGTTTTGAAAGGCTTTCTCTCTGAAACCGGCTAGGATATGGAAACAAAACTTCCTAGGAATATTGTTTAGAAGATCTTCTTTAAATGACCGCCACTGCATGACTTAATTTAACATAGGACTCTATGGGAAAAAGTTCAAAAAGGCTTCTTTTCTGAAACCGGTTAACCAATGGAAACAAAACTTCCTAGCAATATTGTTTGGATGGTCCTCTATAAAGTTTATGTTTTATGCAAATTGTAATTCTAAATGGCGCCGCCGCAGGACTTATTTTAACATTGGACCCGATGGAAAAAAGTTCAAAAAGGCTTCTTTTCTGAAACCGGTTAACCAAAGGAAATAAAACTTACTAGCAATATTGTTTGGATAGTCCTCTATAAAGTTTGTTTTTATGCCAATTGGAAATTCAAAATGGTTTAACATTGGACCCTCTTGGGAAAAATTTATAAAGACTTTTTATCTGAAACCAGTAAATCAATCGAAATAAAACTTACGACTAATATTGTTTGGATGGTGCTCTATGTTTTTTATACCAATAAGAAAATCAAAATGGCCGCCACCGCATGACTTAGTTTAACTTAGGTCCCTATGTTTTAAAAAATCTTCTCTGAAACAAGTTAACCAATGGAAACAAATCTTACTAGCAATATTGTTTGGATGGTCCTCTTTAAAATTTATTGAAAATTACAGGACCTAGTTTAACTGGGAAATGCCATCTTTATTGTCTATAAAATCAGCGATACAGGCTCTTAAGAGCCTCTACTTTGAATAACAAACAAATGTGTTGTCGTTGCCAAATTAAATAATTTAAAGTGTTTGATCATATTATTATTCATGGTTTTTTTATAAACATTTGTTGATCTAATTTTAGAAACAAATGAATGACGTGAATCGTCACTTTGGATTAATACATACTATGTTACGAAACTGACAAATTGAGTGACTTGCCATTTGATCCTGTAAACATTGATTGTACCTAAGGTTTGTTAGTGTTGTGTTTATTTAAATTTTACTTACTTTTAGTTAGTAACAAAAGCTATATATAGCTTATTGCAGGATCGCCGGTATTACATGGATTATACATTGTCACACGATTAATCAGCCGTATTCCGGTAATTACCAGACGACAGACGAAAGTTAATCGCTAGAGTACAAACTGTATAAAGTGCAAAAATCTATTAATATCGTATTATAGTGAAACTGTTATGCGTTTGGCATTGAGGGTTATTGCATAAGATGAAGTCGTATGGAATCACTGGTAATATTCTAAAATGGTTTGAAAGCTATTTAAGTGGGAGTAAACAGAGGGTAGTTATCAAGGCAGCATCGGCTACGTCGTTGTGTAGTATATCGGCTGGGGTCCCTCAAGGGTCTGTATTGGGACCCTTATTATTTATTATTTATATCAACGACATAGCTGATCGTCTAACATCTCTTTGTCGTCTTTTTGCTGATGATACATCTTTCGGATATTCTAATAGAGAAACAATAGAAGTGAAACGTGTAATTAGTAAAGATTTAGAAACACTGAACCAATGGTCTAATACTTGGATGATGTGTTTCAATGCAAATAAAACGGAAATTTTATTGTTTGCTAATATCGATACGCCTGATATCATGTTTCAGCTAGGTGGGGAGAATATTTCCACAATTCACACGCACAAACATCTTGGTGTAACCTTTAGTGATGATGCTAAGTGGAATGTGCATATAGAAAACATAGTAACTAGTGTCACTAAACATCTCAGCATCCTACGTAAGCTTAAATATAAGCTAAGTAGAGGAAATCTTGAAAATTATATTTGGTATATATTCGCCCCATATTTGAATATGCGTGTGAGCTGTGGGACAACTGTGGTGTTGTCAATGCCAACAAGCTTGAATCTCTTCAGCTTTAGGCGGCTAGAATAATAACAGGATTACCAGTATTTGCGAAATCTGAACTTATTTATAGGGAAATTGGGTGGGAAAAGTTAGAAGTCAGGCGGAAACGAAGAAAATTACAGATGTTTCATTCTATGTACTATAAAAAAGCCCCAGAGTACCTGTGGTCGTTGGTCCCCCCGCCCATTCAGTCTCTAACGACATATTGCTTAAGAATGGTGACGATTTTTTAAATGTCCCTTATTGTAGATTGTCCCTAACCAAGGAATCGTTTTTACCATCGTCTATCGACCAGTGGAACTGTCTGGACGTGGCAGTCCGAAACATAAATAGCGCTTCTGGCTTTAAAATAAATTACAAGGAGATAAAACTAAAGTCCCTAGACATTTTTCAATTGGTTCTAGAAAACTTAATATAGTATTGACGCAATTAAGATGCTGTGCATCTTTTCTAAATGATGACCTTTTTAAAGTTAATATAATTGAAAATGCATCTTGTCGGTGTGGATATCTTCAAGAAACCAGCTACCGTTTTTCTTTGAATATCCTTTGTACACGAATACTAGAAGTGCTCTATTAGAGAACCTGAACTGGGTAACAGGGTATAATAATATAGATCTACATCTATTGCTAGGGCTGAACTCAAATATTACAGATCAACAATATGAGATTGTTATACAAAATGTATACACTTTTATAAAGGAAACAAATAGATTCCTCCTGATATGATATGATATTCAATAAAAGACACACACACGTGCACGTGCATACATACATACATACATATATACATACATTCACAGTGAAAACATTTGTAATATATGTATCCATTTTTCTTATTTGGTATTACTTTATTATGTTAGATGCCATACACATGTCTTACTATCATTGTTACAAATTGTAAATTGTAGAAGACTTCATAAGTATGTATTACTTGTGTCTTATCCTTTTTGTTGTTTATCACAAATAAAATATGTTTAAACTAACAGTTATGCGTACATATTTATCATATGCCGTCTTTTCGAAATACGTATCCAGTATATCGACATTTACAGTCTATATATCTGGTTATTCAAAGTCGGTATTTACACTGGAACTAATACAACTTTTGATATATAGGTTCATTATTTGCATACATGCTTCAAGTTGTTCACATATACATAAACATATACAATGCATATGTCCAGCCAATAATAAGTAGATGTCATTTAAAGAAAGCTGAGCGACCATGTTATGTCATTTTAATTGTCAAGGTAAACAAACAGAAACTTTAATTTCCTGTAAGAATCGTAGAATAATTCATCATGTACATATTTTAAAAGTCTGAATACAAACAAACATATGAAAACAACCGAAATGTCATTTATTTCAGCTCGAAAAGATGAAATTTGCCATTTTCCTGACAGTGCTTGCTGTTTGGACGATTTGTTGTAAGTTATAATCTATTTTTGTCATCTAAAATTTAATGTTTTACCCCGGAAATTATTATTCAAACTGGTGACTCGTGTGGCTGTTGATTGAGGACAATACATATTTACGCCCGTGTAGCTGACAAGGGCAATACTTTGTATAGTATCATTTGGCTGACGAGGTGTTTTTACAGTCGAAGGCTCGTTTGATTGACGAGTGTAACACATTTGTAGGCTCGTTTGATTGACGAAATTAAAACATTCGTAGGCTCGTTTGATTGACTAGACTAAAACATTCGTAGCTAGTTTGGCTGACTAGTCTAATATCAATCTTAAATAAACAGTGATTTAGTGTTGAGAGTTTTGGATAAAAATGAGCATTACAATGTGTTAAATTGCTGTTTTGATTGTTTGAATGTTGTTAAACACCACTTTCAGCAAGTTTTCAGGTACATTTTTGTTTTTCATGGAGTCCAGTTTTTATTAGGGGAGAAAGCAGGATTACCTGTAGAAAACTGGAAATTCTTCTCAATTAAGATTAGAATCTAGTTGACTCTGCCCGCAGTGAGACTGGAACCCGCAATCTCAGTGATGACATACACGCGATCGATAGTAGAACTATTTGGCCCTAGAGGCCCATTATTGTTAGTGGTGGTTTTACGGTACTTAGCGTTATCGAGTGGACTGTTAGATACAGATTTGAAATATATAACAATATTTATTGATTTCTTTAGTACTGTATTTGGTCAGTCTTCATTTACTACGTCCTCTGCACGTATGGTAACACGTTCTGTCAGTTCGGAGGTAAAAATGACGACAAATGTCATGGTTGCTGCCTTTGACAAGGGTGTGTTGGAAGAGGCCAATGTAACTGTAACGGCCGATGTATTTTTAATGGGTGTCAGTGTAAGTTAATATTCATAATTCTACCTTAATTTTAATTTTAAAGAGAACAAAAGTATCGAGATTCAAATATCAAAATATTGTGAACCAAAATAAACAATTATAATAATTCCTCGAACATCAGTAATTTAAAAGTCAAAGACGAAGAAGAATTAAAAGTAGCAAAATGGCATGTAAATGAATACAATAAAATCTATACAGAAATGTGTGAAATAAAAGGATAAACAATGATTATATGTGAACGTAAATATCTATCATCATAATATAGTCTACATTATAAATTCAATTGGTACATTTTCTGTGGAATAAAACCTGACGGCAGCTTTTAACGGTGTAGAACAACTTTTCGTAAACAAAAGAAAAATGTTTATCATAACCAAACATGTTATTAAAATCACAGCATAAAAACAAATGTAGACAATCTTCATATATACGACATTTTAATAAAGCGTGTAATTTATCTCAATGTTAGCATTGTAATGAAAGCTATTGTTATGGTCTTATTTTGCAGTTTCTACTTTAATGTGTGCCATTCTAGACTTTACTGTGTATTGGTATTAACATTAGCTAAGGAATACACAGCTACAGACCGGGCATCGTAGTTAGTCATCTACTATTGATCACATGCCTGTCATCACTGAGGTTTCGGATTTGAGTCTTACTGTGCGCTGGTACTCTTCGATTCCGACCATAATTGACAAGTATTGCCAGTTTTTCTTCCAAAAGTTTTTACTTGTAGTGCGGCTTCCTGACCTAATAAAAACTGGGCGCCATGAAGATTGGTGTAATGGCTTTTAAAAAATATTAAAATAAACACATTAACATAACAGATCAGCATGTTCGTGCGCTTGAACCTTACAAACTATCATTCAACATTAACCTTACTGGAATACTTGATTGTTTAACTGATGAACTAATTTCATTTTCAAAACTTTGATATGATTATTTTGATTTCCAACGTAGGGAATACTTTAAAAATGCAAACAAATTGTATGATGCAAGAAGAAATGTGTGTGTTCATAAAAAAAGTAACAGTGACTGCGTCATAAAAGGTCGTGTCAGTTTAATTGACATAAATGTGTTATTAATGTTCCTATTGTTAAAGTACGATTTATGCGTTTTTATCGTCAATGCATAATCATTTAAAATTGCTTCTTATGATTTCAGTGCTTTTTTGTTGATTTCCTGTGGGAAGAAAACGCGAAATAAACATCGAATGTGGAATTGAGAAATTGGAAATATCGGTCATAATTTGAATTACCGGTACAGATGTCCACGATTTCACCGATTATTTTACTGTTACAAACTGAGTATTTGCTTTCGACAGGTTTTTGTTTATTCAAAAGAATGAATAAAAGTCATCAAAATGTGCCAAAAATCAATCCTTATTCAAAGACAAAGAAAAAGAAACAAAACAAAACAAAACGAAACGAAACAAAATGCAAACAAGTCATAATGAACACATGAGGACTCTGAACACAGTCATTAAGATCACATGCATCCTCTATCCGCCACATGGCGCCTGGCAGATCTGTAGACAGTCATTAAGATCACAGGCATCCTCTATCCGCCACATGGCGCCTGGCAGCTCTGTAGACAGTCATTAAGATCACAGGCATCCTCTATCCGCCACATGGCGCCTGGCAGCTCTGTAGACAGTCATTAGGATCACAGGCATCCTCTTAATACGTACGTCTACTCTCAGCCTTATTGTAGAAGGATAATACGTACGTCTACTCTCAGCCTTATTGTAGAAGGATAATACGTACGTCTACTCTCAGACTTATTATAGAAGGATAATACGTACGTCTACTCTCAGACTTATTATAGAAGGATAATACGTACGTCTACTCTCAGCCTTATTGTAGAAGTATAATACGTACGTCTACTCTCAGCCTTATTGTAGAAGGATAATACGTACGTCTACTCCCAGCCTTATTGTAGTATGATAATACGTACGTCTTCTCTCAGACTTATTGTAGAAGGATAATACGTACGTCTACTCTCAGACTTATTGTAGAAGGATAATACGTACGTCTACTCTCAGCCTTATTGTAGAAGTATAATACGTACGTCTAGTCTCAGACTTATTGTAGTAGGATACTACGTACGTCTACTCTCAGACTTATTGTAGAAGGATAATACGAACGTCTACTTTCAGCCTTATTGTAGAAGGATAAAACGTACGTCTACTCTCAGTCTTATTGTAGAAGGATAATACGTACGTCTACTCTCAGCCTTATTGTAGTAGGATCATACGTACGTCTACTCTCAGCCTTATTGTAGTAGGATAATACGTACGTCTACTCTCAGACTTATTGTAGAAGAATAATACGTACGTCTACTCTCAGTCTAATAGTAGAAGGATAACACGTACGTCTACTCTCAGCCTTTTCATAGAAGGATAATACGTACGTCTACTCTCAGACTTTTCATAGGAGGATAATACGTACGTCTATTCTCAGCCTTATTGTAGAAGGATAATACGGACGTCTACTCTTAGCCTTATTGTAGAATGATAATTCGTACGTCTGCTCTCATCCTCATTGTTGAAGGATAATACGTACGTCTACTTTCAGCCTTATTGTAGAAGGATAATACGTACGTCTACTATCAGACTTATTGTAGTTGGATAATACGTACGTCTACTCTCAGAATTATTGTAGTAGGTTAATACGTGCATCTACTCTCAGCTTTATTGTTGTAGTAGGATGACACGTACGTCTACTCTCAGCCTTATTGTAGAAGGATAATACGTACGTCTACTCTCAGACTTATTGTAGAATGATAATACGTACGTCTACTCTCAACCTTATTGTAGAAGGATAATACGTACGTCTACTCTCAGACTTATTGTAGAAGGATAATACGTACGTCTACTCTCAGACTTATTGTAGAAGGATAATACGTACGTCTACTCTCAGTCTTATTGTAGAAGGATAATACGTACGTCTACTCTCAGCCTTTTCATCGAAGGATAATACGTACGTCTACTCTCAGCCTTTTCATAGAAGGATAATACGTACGTCTACTCTCAGCCTTATTGTAGAAGGATAATACGTACGACTACTCTCAGCCTTATTGTAGAAGGATCATACGTACGTCTACTCTCGTCCGTATTGTAATAATAAGATACGTACGTCTACTGTCAGCCTTATTATTGTAGGATAATACGTACGTCTAAACTATTAAAAGAGCATGTTGTTGTATCAACGTACAGCAGGAGGCCGAGCAGTTAAGGTAGTTCGTCTACTGTTGATCACGTGGCCTGTCGACACTAAGAATGCGGGTTCGAGTATCACTATGGGCAGGGAGTACTCGATTCCAATTTTAATTGACTATGATTGCCAGTTTTCCTAACGAAGATTGTAGGTTTTCTCCGGGTATTCTAAATTTCTCCCCAATACAAAATGAACACCATGTAAAAGCTGAAATATTGCTTAAAGTGGAGTTAAACACCATTAAAAAACAAAATCAAAGTAAAACGTTGCAGATCTAGGCAGAGAAAAATAAAATATATTCTTCAATTAAAATTGTAGTACGATAATACGTAAGTATATTTTCATACTTATTGTATTAGGATATGTACGTCTACTCTCAGTCTTATTTTAGTAGGATAATACGTAGGTCTACTCTCAGCCTTATTGTAGAAGGATAATACGTCCGTCTACTCTCAGCATTATTGTAGAAGGATAATACGTACGTCTACTCTCAGCCTTATTGTAGAAGGATAATACGTACGTCTACTCTCAGCCTTATTGTAGAAGGATAATACGTACGTCTACTCTCAGCCTTATTGTAGAAGTATAATACGTACGTCTACTCACAGCCTTATTGTAGAAGGATAATTCGTACGTCTACTCTCAGCCTTATTGTAGAAGGATAATATGTACGTCTACTCTAAGCCTTATTGTAGAAGAATAATACGTACGTCTTCTCTCAGTCTTATTGTAGAAGGATAATACGTACGTCTACTCTCAGCCTTATTGTAGAAGTATAATACGTACGTCTACTCTCAGCCTTATTGTAGTAGGATAATACGTACGTCTACTTTCAGCCCTATTGTAGAATGATAATACGTACGTCTACTCTCAACCTTATTGTAGAAGGATAATACGTACGTCTACTCTCAGTCTTATTGTAGAAGGATAATACGTACGTCTACTCTCAGCCTTATTGTAGTAGGATAATACGTACGTCTACTTTCAGCCTTATTGTAGAAGGATAATACGTACGTCTACTCTCAGCCTTTTCACAGAAGAATAATACGTACGTCTACTCTCAGCCTTTTCATAGAAGGATAATACGTACGTCTACTCTCAGCCTTATTGTAGAAGGATAATACGTACGTCTACTCTCAGCCTTATTGTAGTAGGATCATACGTACGTCTACTCTCGTCCGTATTGTAATAATAAAATACGTACGTCTACTGTCAGCCTTATTATTGTAGGATAATACGTACGTCTAAACTATTAAAAGAGCATGTTGTTGTATCAACGTACAGCAGGAGGCCGAGCAGTTAAGGTAGTTCGTCTACTGTTGATCACGTGGCCTGTCGACACTAAGAATGCGGGTTCGAGTATCACTATGGGCAGGGAGTACTCGATTCCAATTTTAATTGACTATGATTGCCAGTTTTCCTAACGAAGATTGTAGGTTTTCTCCGGGTATTCTAAATTTCTCCCCAATACAAAATGAACACCATGTAAAAGCTGAAATATTGCTTAAAGTGGAGTTAAACACCATTAAAAAACAAAATCAAAGTAAAATGTTGTAGATCTAGGCAGAAAAAAATAAAATATATTCTTCAATTAAAATTGTAGTACGATAATAAGTAAGTATATTTTCATACTTATTGTAGTAGGATATGTACGTCTACTCTCAGTCTTATTTTAGTAGGATAATACGTAGGTCTACTCTCAGCCTTATTGTAGAAGGATAATACGTCCGTCTACTCTCAGCATTATTGTAGAAGGATAATACGTACGTCTACTCTCAGCCTTATTGTAGAAGGATAATACGTACGTCTACTCTCAGCCTTATTGTAGAAGGATAATACGTACGTCTACTGTCAGCCTTATTGTAGTAGGATAATACGTACGTCTATTCACAGCCTTATTGTAGAAGGATAATACGTACGTCTACTCTCAGCCTTATTGTAGAAGTATAATACGTACGTCTACTCTCAGCCTTATTGTAGTAGGATAATACGTACGTCTACTTTCAGCCTTATTGTAGAAGGAGAATACGTACGTCTACTCTCAACCTTATTGTAGAAGGATAATACGTACGTCTACTCTCAGCCTTATTGTAGAAGTATAATACGTACGTCTACTCTCAGCCTTATTGTAGTAGGATAATACGTACGTCTACTTTCAGCCTTATTGTAGAAGGAGAATACGTACGTCTACTCTCAACCTTATTGTAGAAGGATAATACGTACGTCTACTCTCAGCCTTATTGTAGAAGTATAATACGTACGTCTACTCTCAGCCTTATTGTAGTAGGATAATACGTACGTCTACTTTCAGCCTTATTGTAGAAGGAGAATACGTACGTCTACTCTCAACCTTATTGTAGAAGGATAATACGTACGTCTACTCTCAGTCTTATTGTAGAAGGATAATACGTAGGTCTACTCTCAGCCTTATTGTAGTTGGATTATACGTACGTCTACTCTCTGTCTTATTGTAGAAGGATAATACGTACGTCTACTCTCAGCCTTATTGTAGAAGGATAATACGTACGTCTACTATCAGCCTTATTGTAGTAGGATAATATGTACGTCTACTATCAGCCTTATTGTAGAAGGATAATACGTACGTCTACTCTCAGCCTTATTGTAGAAGGATAATACGTACGTCTACTCTCAGCCTTATTGTAGAAGGATAATACGTACGTCTTCTCTCAGTCTTATTGTAGAAGGATAATACGTACGTCTACTCTCAGCCTTATTGTAGAAGTATAATACGTACGTCTACTCTCAGCCTTATTGTAGTAGGATAATACGTACCTCTACTTTCAGCCTTATTGTAGAAGGAGAATACGTACGTCTACTCTCAACCTTATTGTAGAAGGATAATACGTACTTCTACTCTCAGTCTTATTGTAGAAGGATAATACGTAGGTCTACTCTCAGCCTTATTGTAGTAGGATTATACGTACGTCTACTCTCTGACTTATTGTAGAAGGATAATACGTACGTCTACTCTCAGCCTTATTGTAGTTGGATAATACGTACGTCTACTTTCAGCCTTATTGTAGAAGGATAATACGTACGTCTACTCTCAACCTTATTGTAGAAGGATAATACGTACGTCTACTCTCAGCCTTATTGTAGAAGTATAATACGTACGTCTAGTCTCAGACTTATTGTAGTAGGATACTACGTACGTCTACTCTCAGACTTATTGTAGAAGGATAATACGAACGTCTACTTTCAGCCTTATTGTAGAAGGATAAAACGTACGTCTACTCTCAGTCTTATTGTAGAAGGATAATACGTACGTCTACTCTCAGCCTTATTGTAGTAGGATCATACGTACGTCTACTCTCAGCCTTATTGTAGTAGGATAATACGTACGTCTACACTCAGACTTATTGTAGAAGAATAATACGTACGTCTACTCTCAGTCTAATAGTAGAAGGATAACACGTACGTCTACTCTCAGCCTTTTCATAGAAGGATAATACGTACGTCTACTCTCAGCCTTTTCATAGGAGGATAATACGTACGTCTATTCTCAGCCTTATTGTAGAAGGATAATACGGACGTCTACTCTTAGCCTTATTGTAGAATGATAATTCGTACGTCTGCTCTCATCCTCATTGTTGAAGGATAATACGCACGTCTACTCTCAGCCTTATTGTAGAAGGATAATACGTACGTCTACTATCAGACTTATTGTAGTTGGATAATACGCACGTCTACTCTCAGCATTATTGTAGTAGGTTAATACGTGCGTCTACTCTCAGCTTTATTGTTGTAGTAGGATGACACGTACGTCTACTCTCAGCCTTATTGTAGAAGGATAATACGTACGTCTACTCTCAGACTTATTGTAGAATGATAATACGTACGTCTACTCTCAACCTTATTGTAGAAGTATAATACGTACGTCTACTCTCAGACTTATTGTAGAAGGATAATACGTACGTCTACTCTCAGACTTATTGTAGAAGGATAATACGTACGTCTACTCTCAGTCTTATTGTAGAAGGATAATACGTACGTCTACTCTCAGCCTTTTCATCGAAGGATAATACGTACGTCTACTCTCAGCCTTTTCATAGAAGGATAATACGTACGTCTACTCTCAGCCTTATTGTAGAAGGATAATACGTACGACTACTCTCAGCCTTATTGTAGAAGGATCATACGTACGTCTACTCTCGTCCGTATTGTAATAATAAGATACGTACGTCTACTGTCAGCCTTATTATTGTAGGATAATACGTACGTCTAAACTATTAAAAGAGCGTGCTGTTGTATCAACGTACAGCAGGAGGCCGAGCAGTTAAGGTAGTTCGTCTACTGTTGATCACGTGGCCTGTCGACACTAAGAATGCGGGTTCGAGTATCACTATGGGCAGGGAGTACTCGATTCCAATTTTAATTGACTATGATTGCCAGTTTTCCTAACGAAGATTGTAGGTTTTCTCCGGGTATTCTAAATTTCTCCCCAATACAAAATGAACACCATGTAAAAGCTGAAATATTGCTTAAAGTGGAGTTAAACACCATTAAAAAACAAAATCAAAGTAAAACGTTGCAGATCTAGGCAGAGAAAAATAAAATATATTCTTCAATTAAAATTGTAGTACGATAATACGTAAGTATATTTTCATACTTATTGTATTAGGATATGTACGTCTACTCTCAGTCTTATTTTAGTAGGATAATACGTAGGTCTACTCTCAGCCTTATTGTAGAAGGATAATACGTCCGTCTACTCTCAGCATTATTGTAGAAGGATAATACGTACGTCTACTCTCAGCCTTATTGTAGAAGGATAATACGTACGTCTACTCTCAGCCTTATTGTAGAAGGATAATACGTACGTCTACTCTCAGCCTTATTGTAGAAGTATAATACGTACGTCTACTCACAGCCTTATTGTAGAAGGATAATTCGTACGTCTACTCTCAGCCTTATTGTAGAAGGATAATATGTACGTCTACTCTAAGCCTTATTGTAGAAGAATAATACGTACGTCTTCTCTCAGTCTTATTGTAGAAGGATAATACGTACGTCTACTCTCAGCCTTATTGTAGAAGTATAATACGTACGTCTACTCTCAGCCTTATTGTAGTAGGATAATACGTACGTCTACTTTCAGCCCTATTGTAGAATGATAATACGTACGTCTACTCTCAACCTTATTGTAGAAGGATAATACGTACGTCTACTCTCAGTCTTATTGTAGAAGGATAATACGTACGTCTACTCTCAGCCTTATTGTAGAAGGATAATACGTACGTCTACTCTCAGCCTTATTGTAGAAGGATAATACGTACGTCTACTCTCAGCCTTTTCACAGAAGAATAATACGTACGTCTACTCTCAGCCTTTTCATAGAAGGATAATACGTACGTCTACTCTCAGCCTTATTGTAGAAGGATAATACGTACGTCTACTCTCAGCCTTATTGTAGTAGGATCATACGTACGTCTACTCTCGTCCGTATTGTAATAATAAAATACGTACGTCTACTGTCAGCCTTATTATTGTAGGATAATACGTACGTCTAAACTATTAAAAGAGCATGTTGTTGTATCAACGTACAGCAGGAGGCCGAGCAGTTAAGGTAGTTCGTCTACTGTTGATCACGTGGCCTGTCGACACTAAGAATGCGGGTTCGAGTATCACTATGGGCAGGGAGTACTCGATTCCAATTTTAATTGACTATGATTGCCAGTTTTCCTAACGAAGATTGTAGGTTTTCTCCGGGTATTCTAAATTTCTCCCCAATACAAAATGAACACCATGTAAAAGCTGAAATATTGCTTAAAGTGGAGTTAAACACCATTAAAAAACAAAATCAAAGTAAAACGTTGCAGATCTAGGCAGAGAAAAATAAAATATATTCTTCAATTAAAATTGTAGTACGATAATACGTAAGTATATTTTCATACTTATTGTATTAGGATATGTACGTCTACTCTCAGTCTTATTTTAGTAGGATAATACGAAGGTCTACTCTCAGCCTTATTGTAGAAGGATAATACGTCCGTCTACTCTCAGCATTATTGTAGAAGGATAATACGTACGTCTACTCTCAGCCTTATTGTAGAAGGATAATACGTACGTCTACTCTCAGCCTTATTGTAGAAGGATAATACGTACGTCTACTCTCAGCCTTATTGTAGAAGTATAATACGTACGTCTACTCACAGCCTTATTGTAGAAGGATAATTCGTACGTCTACTCTCAGCCTTATTGTAGAATGATAATTCGTACGTCTGCTCTCATCATCATTGTTGAAGGATAATACGTACGTCTACTTTCAGCCTTATTGTAGAAGGATAATACGTACGTCTACTCTCAACCTTATTGTAGAAGGATAATACGTACGTCTACTCTCAGCATTATTGTAGTAGGTTAATACGTGCGTCTACTCTCAGCTTTATTGTTGTAGTAGGATGACACGTACGTCTACTCTCAGCCTTATTGTAGAAGGATAATACGTACGTCTACTCTCAGACTTATTGTAGAATGATAATACGTACGTCTACTCTCAACCTTATTGTAGAAGGATAATACGTACGTCTACTCTCAGACTTATTGTAGAAGGATAATACGTACGTCTACTCTCAGACTTATTGTAGAAGGATAATACGTACGTCTACTCTCAGTCTTATTGTAGAAGGATAATACGTACGTCTACTCTCAGCCTTTTCATCGAAGGATAATACGTACGTCTACTCTCAGCCTTTTCATAGAAGGATAATACGTACGTCTACTCTCAGCCTTATTGTAGAAGGATAATACGTACGACTACTCTCAGCCTTATTGTAGAAGGATCATACGTACGTCTACTCTCGTCCGTATTGTAATAATAAGATACGTACGTCTACTGTCAGCCTTATTATTGTAGGATAATACGTACGTCTAAACTATTAAAAGAGCGTGTTGTTGTATCAACGTACAGCAGGAGGCCGAGCAGTTAAGGTAGTTCGTCTACTGTTGATCACGTGGCCTGTCGACACTAAGAATGCGGGTTCGAGTATCACTATGGGCAGGGAGTACTCGATTCCAATTTTAATTGACTATGATTGCCAGTTTTCCTAACGAAGATTGTAGGTTTTCTCCGGGTATTCTAAATTTCTCCCCAATACAAAATGAACACCATGTAAAAGCTGAAATATTGCTTAAAGTGGAGTTAAACACCATTAAAAAACAAAATCAAAGTAAAACGTTGCAGATCTAGGCAGAGAAAAATAAAATATATTCTTCAATTAAAATTGTAGTACGATAATACGTAAGTATATTTTCATACTTATTGTATTAGGATATGTACGTCTACTCTCAGTCTTATTTTAGTAGGATAATACGTAGGTCTACTCTCAGCCTTATTGTAGAAGGATAATACGTCCGTCTACTCTCAGCATTATTGTAGAAGGATAATACGTACGTCTACTCTCAGCCTTATTGTAGAAGGATAATACGTACGTCTACTCTCAGCCTTATTGTAGAAGGATAATACGTACGTCTACTCTCAGCCTTATTGTAGAAGTATAATACGTACGTCTACTCACAGCCTTATTGTAGAAGGATAATTCGTACGTCTACTCTCAGCCTTATTGTAGAAGGATAATATGTACGTCTACTCTAAGCCTTATTGTAGAAGAATAATACGTACGTCTTCTCTCAGTCTTATTGTAGAAGGATAATACGTACGTCTACTCTCAGCCTTATTGTAGAAGTATAATACGTACGTCTACTCTCAGCCTTATTGTAGTAGGATAATACGTACGTCTACTTTCAGCCCTATTGTAGAATGATAATACGTACGTCTACTCTCAACCTTATTGTAGAAGGATAATACGTACGTCTACTCTCAGTCTTATTGTAGAAGGATAATACGTACGTCTACTCTCAGCCTTATTGTAGTAGGATAATACGTACGTCTACTTTCAGCCTTATTGTAGAAGGATAATTCGTACGTCTACTCTCAGCCTTATTGTAGAATGATAATTCGTACGTCTGCTCTCATCCTCATTGTTGAAGGATAATACGTACGTCTACTTTCAGCCTTATTGTAGAAGGATAATACGTACGTCTACTATCAGACTTATTGTAGTTGGATAATACGTACGTCTACTCTCAGCATTATTGTAGTAGGTTAATACGTGCGTCTACTCTCAGCTTTATTGTTGTAGTAGGATGACACGTACGTCTACTCTCAGCCTTATTGTAGAAGGATAATACGTACGTCTACTCTCAGACTTATTGTAGAATGATAATACGTACGTCTACTCTCAACCTTATTGTAGAAGGATAATACGTACGTCTACTCTCAGACTTATTGTAGAAGGATAATACGTACGTCTACTCTCAGACTTATTGTAGAAGGATAATACGTACGTCTACTCTCAGTCTTATTGTAGAAGGATAATACGTACGTCTACTCTCAGCCTTTTCATCGAAGGATAATACGTACGTCTACTCTCAGCCTTTTCATAGAAGGATAATACGTACGTCTACTCTCAGCCTTATTGTAGAAGGATAATACGTACGACTACTCTCAGCCTTATTGTAGAAGGATCATACGTACGTCTACTCTCGTCCGTATTGTAATAATAAGATACGTACGTCTACTGTCAGCCTTATTATTGTAGGATAATACGTACGTCTAAACTATTAAAAGAGCGTGTTGTTGTATCAACGTACAGCAGGAGGCCGAGCAGTTAAGGTAGTTCGTCTACTGTTGATCACGTGGCCTGTCGACACTAAGAATGCGGGTTCGAGTATCACTATGGGCAGGGAGTACTCGATTCCAATTTTAATTGACTATGATTGCCAGTTTTCCTAACGAAGATTGTAGGTTTTCTCCGGGTATTCTAAATTTCTCCCCAATACAAAATGAACACCATGTAAAAGCTGAAATATTGCTTAAAGTGGAGTTAAACACCATTAAAAAACAAAATCAAAGTAAAACGTTGCAGATCTAGGCAGAGAAAAATAAAATATATTCTTCAATTAAAATTGTAGAACGATAATACGTAAGTATATTTTCATACTTATTGTATTAGGATATGTACGTCTACTCTCAGTCTTATTTTAGTAGGATAATACGTAGGTCTACTCTCAGCCTTATTGTAGAAGGATAATACGTCCGTCTACTCTCAGCATTATTGTAGAAGGATAATACGTACGTCTACTCTCAGCCTTATTGTAGAAGGATAATACGTACGTCTACTCTCAGCCTTATTGTAGAAGGATAATACGTACGTCTACTCTCAGCCTTATTGTAGAAGTATAATACGTACGTCTACTCACAGCCTTATTGTAGAAGGATAATTCGTACGTCTACTCTCAGCCTTATTGTAGAAGGATAATATGTACGTCTACTCTAAGCCTTATTGTAGAAGAATAATACGTACGTCTTCTCTCAGTCTTATTGTAGAAGGATAATACGTACGTCTACTCTCAGCCTTATTGTAGAAGTATAATACGTACGTCTACTCTCAGCCTTATTGTAGTAGGATAATACGTACGTCTACTTTCAGCCCTATTGTAGAATGATAATACGTACGTCTACTCTCAACCTTATTGTAGAAGGATAATACGTACGTCTACTCTCAGTCTTATTGTAGAAGGATAATACGTACGTCTACTCTCAGCCTTATTGTAGTAGGATAATACGTACGTCTACTTTCAGCCTTATTGTAGAAGGATAATACGTACGTCTACTCTCAGCCTTTTCACAGAAGGATAATACGTACGTCTACTCTCAGCCTTATTGTAGAAGGATAATACGTACGTCTACTCTCAGCCTTATTGTAGAAGGATAATACGTACGTCTACTCTCAGCCTTATTGTAGTAGGATCATACGTACGTCTACTCTCGTCCGTATTGTAATAATAAAATACGTACGTCTACTGTCAGCCTTATTATTGTAGGATAATACGTACGTCTAAACTATTAAAAGAGCATGTTGTTGTATCAACGTACAGCAGGAGGCCGAGCAGTTAAGGTAGTTCGTCTACTGTTGATCACGTGGCCTGTCGACACTAAGAATGCGGGTTCGAGTATCACTATGGGCAGGGAGTACTCGATTCCAATTTTAATTGACTATGATTGCCAGTTTTCCTAACGAAGATTGTAGGTTTTCTCCGGGTATTCTAAATTTCTCCCCAATACAAAATGAACACCATGTAAAAGCTGAAATATTGCTTAAAGTGGAGTTAAACACCATTGAAAAACAAAATCAAAGTAAAACGTTGCAGATCTAGGCAGAGAAAAATAAAATATATTCTTCAATTAAAATTGTAGTACGATAATACGTAAGTATATTTTCATACTTATTGTATTAGGATATGTACGTCTACTCTCAGTCTTATTTTAGTAGGATAATACGTAGGTCTACTCTCAGCCTTATTGTAGAAGGATAATACGTCCGTCTACTCTCAGCATTATTGTAGAAGGATAATACGTACGTCTACTCTCAGCCTTATTGTAGAAGGATAATACGTACGTCTACTCTCAGCCTTATTGTAGAAGGATAATACGTACGTCTACTCTCAGCCTTATTGTAGAAGTATAATACGTACGTCTACTCACAGCCTTATTGTAGAAGGATAATTCGTACGTCTACTATCAGCCTTATTGTAGAAGGATAATATGTACGTCTACTCTAAGCCTTATTGTAGAAGAATAATACGTACGTCTTCTCTCAGTCTTATTGTAGAAGGATAATACGTACGTCTACTCTCAGCCTTATTGTAGAAGTATAATACGTACGTCTACTCTCAGCCTTATTGTAGTAGGATAATACGTACGTCTACTTTCAGCCTAATTGTAGAAGGGTAATACGTACGTCTACTCTCAACCTTATTGTAGAAGGATAATACGTATGTCTACTCTCAGTCTTATTGTAGAAGGATAATACGTACGTCTACTCTCAGCCTTATTGTAGTAGGATTATACGTATGTCTACTCTCAGCCTTATTGTAGTAAGATAATACGTACGTCTACTCTCATCCTTATTGTAGTAGGATTTTACGTGCGTCTACTCCCAGTCTTATTGTAGTAGGATTATACGTACGTCTACTATCAGTCTTATTGTAGTAGGATTATACGTACGTCTACTCTCAGCCATATTGTAGAAGGATAATACGTACGACTAATCTCAGCCTTATTGTAGAAGGATAATACGTACGTCTACTCTCATCCTTATTGTAGAAGGATTATACGTACGTCTACTCCCAGTCTTATTGTAGTAGGATTATACGTATGTCTACTCTCAGCCTTATTGTAGTAAGATAATACGTACGTCTACTCTCAGCCTTATTGTAGAAGGATAATACGTACGACTAATCTCAGCCTTATTGTAGAAAGATAATACGTACGTCTACTCTCAGCCTTATTGTAGAAGGATAATACGTACGTCTACTCTCAGCCTTATTGTAGAAGGATAATACGTACGTCTACTCTCAGCCTTATTGTAGAAGGATAATACGTACGTCTACTCTCAGCCTTATTGTAGTATGATAATACGTACGTCTTCTCTCAGACTTATTGTAGAAGGATAATACGTACGTCTACTCTCAGCCTTATTGTAGTAGGATAATAAGTACGTCTACTCTCAGCCTTTTTAGTATGATAATACGTACGTCTTCTCTCAGCCTTATTGTAGTAGGATAATACGTACGTCTACTCTCAGCCTTATTGTAGAAGGATAATACGTACGTCTACTGTCAGCCTTATTGTAGAAGGATAATACGTACGTCTACTCTCAGCCTTATTGTAGATGGATAATACGTACGTCTACTCTCAGTCTTATTGTAGAAGGATAATACGTACGTCTACTCTCAGCCTTATTGTAGAAGGATAATACGTACGTCTACTCTCAGCCTTATTGTAGAAGGATAATACGTACGTCTTCTCTCAGTCTTATTGTAGAAGGATAATACGTACGTCTACTCTCAGTCTTATTGTAGAAGGATAATACGTACGTCTACTCTCAACCTTATTGTAGAAGGATAATACGTACGTCTACTCTCAGCCTTATTGTAGAAAGATAATACGCACGTCTACTCTCAGTCTTATTGTAGAAGGATAATACGTACGTCTACTCTCAACCTTTTTGTAGAAGGATAATACGTACGTCTACTCTCAGCCTTATTGTAGTAGGATAATAAGTACGTCTACTCTCAGCCTTTTTAGTATGATAATACGTACGTCTTCTCTCAGCCTTATTGTAGTAGGATAATACGTACGTCTACTCTCAGCCTTATTGTAGAAGGATAATACGTACGTCTACTGTCAGCCTTATTGTAGAAGGATAATACGTACGTCTACTCTCAGCCTTATTGTAGATGGATAATACGTACGTCTACTCTCAGTCTTATTGTAGAAGGATAATACGTACGTCTACTCTCAGCCTTATTGTAGAAGGATAATACGTACGTCTACTCTCAGCCTTATTGTAGAAGGATAATACGTACGTCTTCTCTCAGTCTTATTGTAGAAGGATAATACGTACGTCTACTCTCAGTCTTATTGAAGAAGGATAATACGTACGTCTACTCTCAACCTTATTGTAGAAGGATAATACGTACGTCTACTCTCAGCCTTATTGTAGAAAGATAATACGCACGTCTACTCTCAGTCTTATTGTAGAAGGATAATACGTACGTCTACTCTCAACCTTTTTGTAGAAGGATAATACGTACGTCTACTTTCAGCCTTATTGTAGAAGGATAATACGTACTTCTACTCTCAGCCTCATTGTAGTAGGATAATACGTACGTCTACTCTCAGCCTTATTGTAGAAGGATAATACGTACGTCTACTCTCAGACTTATTGTAGAAGGATACTACGTACGTCTTCTCTCAGTCTTATTGTAGTAGGATAATACGCACGTCTACTCTCAGCCTTATTGTAGAAGGATAATAAGTACGTCTACTCTCAGACTTATTGTAGAAGGACAATAGGTACGACTACTCTCAGCCGTATTGTAGAAGGATAATACGTACGTCTACTCTCCGCCTTATTGTAGGAGGATAATACGTACGTCTACTTTCAACCTTATTGTAGAAGGATAATACGTACGTCTACTCTCAGACTTATTGTAGGAGGATAATACGTACGTCTACTCCCAGCCTTATTGTAGAAGGATAATACGTACGTCTACTCTCCGTCTTATTGTAGAAGGATAATACGTACGTCTACTCTCAGCCTTATTGTAGTAGGATAATACGTACGTCTACTCTCAGCCTTATTGTAGAAGGATAATACGTACGTCTACTCTCCGTCTTATTGTAGAAGGATAATACGTACGTCTACTCTCAGCCTTATTGTAGTAGGATAATACGTACGTCTACTTTCAGCCTTATTGTAGAAGGATAATACGTACGTCTACTCTCAGACTTATTGTAGGAGGATAATACGTACGTCTACTCTCAGCCTTATTGTAAAAGGATAATACGTACGTCTACTCTAAGCCTTATTGTAGAAGGATAATACGTACGTATACTCTCAGCATTATTGTAGAAGGATAATACGTACGTCTACTCTCAGCCTTATTGTAGAAGGATAATACGTACGTCTACTCTCAGCCTTATTGTAGAAGGATAATATGTACGTCTACTCTCGCCTTATTGTAGAAGGATAATACGTACGTCTACTCTCAACCTTATTGTAGAAGGATAATACGTACGTCTACTTTCGGCCTTATTGTAGTAGGATAATACGCACGTCTACTCTCAGCCTTATTGTAGAAGGTTAATACGTACGTCTACTCTCAGCCTTATTGTAGAAGGATAATACGTACGTCTACTCTCAGCCTTATTGTAGAAGGATAATACGTACGTCTACTCTCAGCCTTATTGTAGATGTTAAACATATATTTTGTTTTCTTCAACTTTTACTGAGTAAATGACCTTTAACGACTATTTTGTATTTGTTGGTGTTTTAAGTTTTGCATGAAAACTAGAACAATGAAAGAAATAGTTAGCTATCGGCTGAACCATTGCGTGCTCCTAGATAGGATCATCTAGTATACATTTCAGAATCAATGCCATTGTTTTATTTAAATTATTATCGAAAAATTATTTAACAACAGGTTAGTAACCAATCAAAATGGGCTTATAGTCACGTAATTATTACTTATTTATACGGACATATGTCATATGCTGAAATCATAGTTAATCAATTTTATTGCATTATTATTTGCTTGTTTTAATTAATATGGTTTTTGTAAAATAAAATAATATGTACTGTGTGTATACTATAATGTATATTAAGTAATTTTATTCCCTGGCTACAGTAAATAAGTTAGTTATATCTATATAAATGAGATAAAATCTAATTGCGTCATTAATAACCGTTCTTATATTTTTTAACAAACTATGGTCGTAAACTAGGCAAGATCTTATTCTGTAATCTAGTTCAATAGAATAATCTATAGCACCGTGGTCTTCCACTAGATCAAATTGTAAATGTTATCAACTGTTGAATAGAATTGTTAGCATTCGTATGTAAGTATGTTTGTTTATATATATACTCGCTTGTATGAAGGAAACTTATTTATTTGTAAATATTATATTATTCTTATAATTTTTCATCATTGTGTATTGTTGTTAATATCTATGTGTGTTGACACAGACAACGTCTACTATGGACGAAGTCGGGGCTTACATGTCTACTTTGGTCGAGACAAAAGCCTCACAAACACACTTTTATACATAACTCGTCATTTCCAGATAAGACAGTTACTGATGCTGCCAGTTACTGTCAGGGATTCAGATAAATTCCGTGGCGTAACAACTAAAATTAACTGGAATCTCAAATAATTAACTCTGTTTATCACCAAAGTAAAAATAAAACGTAACCATCTGGGACATGTTCACATTGGGAGTACACAACCGATAGAACTTAAATTTTAGGGCATTACATTTTATTTTTGTTTTGTTTTTTGTTCAAAGGGTGTTTTAACGCCACTTTCAGCAATTTTTCAGCTTTTTATTGGGGGAGGAAGCCGGAGTACCCGGAGTTAACCCCGTACCTGCGGTACATTATATTTTAACAATGACTACCAATTAATGGATCTATACTATTTTATATAAGCACTGTATATATTGGGTTGATGGAGTTTGAAGAATAAAAGCAATAAATGCTGCAAAAATGTGACAACTTAAAATAGAAACATTCAGTGAAACCTTTGAAATCAAAGCCCATCCTTCCATCCAATAAATAGGTTGATATATTCGTATATACCCGTATTCGTCAACCAGAAACTAGTAAATAATAACTAATTGAACATAAACAGGACAGATTGAAATCCGTGACTGGTCGGAACTGTCAATCAGTCTTTTGTTTATTTCTTTCAGAATTACCAATGAATGATCGTCCTTGTTCTGAGACGGGTATGAAAGAAATGCTATAATTAGGTTTATATCATAAGGTACATATTTTAAATGGAAGGTAACTGCATGATTTGTACTCTACATATAAAATATGTGATTGTAATGCGATAGCCATTGATTATGAAGGTAACAACATATAACTTTATTTGCAGCTTTTTATCAATAAGAAATGAATAAGTTAATTGGCAACAATCATTTTACCAATTAATCAGGATAGACAAACTTTTACGCTTTAACCATTTTAAATATATTCCTTGTTGTTTGCTGCCACTTGTTACATGATCTCGTATGTGGTATATTTAATTGACACGATACAGTCAATTGTTATGTTCTACAAACGTGGAATGACATGTTTATTTTTTCCAAATGCAATAATATACATCTTTTATAATGTTAAGACAAGTTGATCTATAAATGGTACAACAACATAACAGACAAAACTGAAATAACGATACGATACAATAAATATGATGTCGCCATTAATTTACATGTGGGTGCATTCTTGTATTTAAAACATCAAAGAGAAATTTTCTTGTGTCTTCTAGATTTGGTTATACTAATCTTTATTTCAGGTGAACTTCACAGGAAAGTTATATATGTTATATGTTTTGCAAAAAAATATTTCTTCTCTTTTTCAAGCATTCCAGAAACATATTTAAAATATAGAAACTATAAAAAGACATGGTCAACATTGCGATAGTTAACGTGAACGGTGATTTTATTTTATTTACAGGCCACTGAATATTTCATAGATGAGAGCTATGATCATGACGAGATCAACTAAAAAAGGTATGCATCAGTAAGGTTGAATGTCAGGGACAATAACTGTTAATATGTCTTTTGTTGTGAAAACAGTGTGTACGTGTTATTAACAACCTTACATTACAAGGACTGACAGTGTTTCACCAAAGATCGGGGTGGTACACAAGCGTTTCCCGCAAATACAAACTAAACGCAATGATACTTTTAAACAATTGCTAGAAGTGACATCAAACCCTTCGAACAAAAAACAAGCTGATTCTTTTCGAGATTAACAAACAGGCTCCAACGAACAATTAGGTTGACAGTCCCAAACTAAATACATTCCTTATTAATGTCCATTTCCGTAGTATCCGTAATAACCAACCGGAACATACTGGCAGCTCTTTCAACTAAACATAATTTATTTTGCAGTGGATTGTCGAATCCCAGAATTTTAGATTAAAGCTGATATGACTGCGTATCGTTGGGACCTATGGTCCTTTTTGGTTACACAAGGAAGAATAGTAATCAACAGATGCGCAAGTCTACGGCAAGCTGTATTTCATGTTTCTAAATACTGTCATGCAGTGCGCAAGTCTAAATCAAGGTGTATTTCCTATTTCTAAATACTGCCATGTAGAGGTTTGTCATGTGCAAGTCTACAGAAAGGTGTATTTCTTGTCTTTAAATACTGCTTTGTAGTGATCTGTCATGCGCAAGTCTACATCAATGTCTATTTCCTGTCTCTCTATACTGCCTTGTGAAGGTCTGTCATGCGCAAGTCTACAGCAAGTTGTATTTCCTGTCTCTAAATACTGTCCTGTAGAGGTCTGTCAGCAAAACGGAACATGGAGATATGCGTATGTGTGGTGTAAAGGTACAAACTTGTATGGTTCTTTTATGCTTTAATACTCATCCAGATATCGGATCAGTTTTTTGAAATATTTTATATATAGATCTGTTACCTCACAATAAATACATCTTGTTTTAGGTCTTTCAAAAGTCTTGTTTACACTACCGCGTCTTTGAAAACAGTTTTCTCATCTTGTTATCTTTGAACAAATTTTCTATTCCCCATGCTTTATAATTAATTTTCTTTTACATATTTTACACGTAGCCATTAATAAAAGTATACTTATTATGTTTACATAATTAAACATGTAAAGTGTTTTATAATTGAATTATATTTTATTATAGTTTTCAGAGACCGAACGCTACGACAAAGAACAAAAAAGCTATATAAAGGAACAGAATATGTACGAATTACGACGTTAGTACAGTCACTTTATACTACAGAAGTTCTTAAGGACAAATTTGTGACCCATGGTGTTATTTAGACAAAAAAGGATTGGGAATATTGTAGTATTCTTGAATGTTCAGGTTAGTTGAGGTCAAGGAGGTGTACTTATTATAATAAAAACCCGCAATGTAATACGTTTTGAGTAGGTCAAAAACAGAGTAGACAGAACAAAATAGTTACTAAAGAAACCGAAAAGGAATCATTAACAACATTATATTGGTATTAATCTCATTATGAAAAGAGCAAACAGCCTGAGCAAATATATGCGAGGATAAAGTCTCGACGACTGCAATCAGTATAGTCTGTGACACTAAAATAAAATAATGATGGTTACTGAGAATGAACCTTGTAATGAGAACGTTTTTAGTTACGTATTTGGAACAATCGTCGCCTAAAATATTCAAACTTGATCCATGATCTCTGAAGCAGTATCAATAATGAAAATATAAAACCTGATAAAGAATGACACTCTTCGTGTTATTCATGGTCAGTATTACATGTAATGTGAGATCCATCTCCACTTGTATCTACTACTGAGACTGCAACAAAATTAACCTACCACAAAAACGACGTAACAAATGAAACATTTTTGGTAAAAAAAACATTACTACCTTTACACCACAGAAAGCACCGTCAAGTCAGACACTTTTGTAACGAAAAGAAATTGGTCTTCTGTAACTATACAAATAAATGTCATCAAAGATACCAAGGTAAATAGAATTTACTACGCCAAACGCGCGTTTCGTCTATTCAAGACTCATCAATGGCACCCGAACCAAAACAATATTTCAAATCCAAATAAATGAGATATTGTAGAGCTTTGATCACCAAAATTCCGAAACGTTATGCCAAATCCGTCTAAGGCTATCTACACCTTGAAAATAGAAAAACCTTAGAATTAAAATAATTTTCGAATTTTCAGGGCAGTAAATTTAGACAATGACTATATCAATGAAAGAATAAATGATATTCCTGTCAGCACCGAAGTGTGACTACTGGGCTGGAGAAACCCTCGGGGACTAACAGTCCACCAGCAGAGGCATCGACCCAGTGGTTACAAATAAAATGTCATCAAAGATACCAAGGTTAATATAATTTACTACGCCAGACGCGCGTTTCATCTATACAAAATACTGAACTGGCAGGTTGTGTTTCATTACACAGATTTTAACAGACAGAATAAGATATTTGTGCTAAAGTTTTACATTAAACGTTATATGCGCAAGGAACTGTAAGGTAACGAAAGCTATATCTTGTTCAGATATAGAACTGGGACATGCGAGTTATATAGGATAAATAATTGTTGACCGTGGAATTTGCATTCATTCTGCGTTTTCTTGTTATGTGAAACGCTGTTACTTTCTTATGGCACGGAATGTACAAAAACAATTATTATGAATAATGCGCCGATATGGTTTTCTTCCGTAAATGGCCGATTTCTGGAATAGATAACCCAGTACAGATGAGCTCACGCGCACACATCTGTACTTGCTGCGTCATCCAATCAAAACGCCAGAAACAAGAACGTTGTTATGGAAACTTAACAGCGTTCTTATATGACGTTCTTGTTTCCGGCGTTCTGACTGGATGTCAGAGACAATGGAGTATAAAACAATGGAGAGTCTATAATACATAGGATATAGGATATAGCAATGTGAAAGTTGTTGGTTTACGGAAGAAATAGGTACTTTCATGCGTTTTGCTGCGCTCCACTCGCGAAAAGACATAAAATTTCTATCACTCGTGAAAGATCAACGGTCTTTCCCAAAAACGTATGAAAGAACCTATTATTCTTTTCTACACTGGGTACTGAATTGTAGTGTTGACGCCATTTTTCAAAAAGTATCGGCTGTAGTAATAAATGCATGTAAATTGTGGTGTGTTTTTTTTTTATTGCTACTACTGAAGGATAAAAAAAAAATATCTTATCTCATTTAAGAGATCAATAACGATCAACAAATGTTGATCTTCTTATCTATTAAGAAACACATTAATTCAAACGATCATCAGCATATCGTTGATAACAAATACCAAAATATTAACAAACGATCCTTGTTTGAGTTGTTTATGAAGGCCATAACAAAATACCGAACACCAGGAAACTGTCAAAAGACAATCTACAAAAATTACAGTCCACAAAACGGGAAACCAGGAAAACCAACAAGCATGTACACAGCAACTACAGTAATGGTCCTGACAACACGCTAAGGGAAGTAAAAGAAAATCGAAAGGTCAATAAAACACTGTGATACAATCTTCATCTAGACAAAGACACACTATTGTTGTTGGACCTTGTACATTCGTCATCGTACACTTATTGACAGATTGTTCTGGCTCCAATTGTTAAGTATTACTATTCAGTAAATTTTATATGTTATACATTGTCTTACAACATTTCTTATAAAAAACTTTATGATATACGTACGTAATGTACATGTAAAACACATGTATAAATTAATAAGTTTTAAACTTGATAATCACTTGATAATAATTAAATAATCGTATATTTGTACATTATTATTGAAACAAGTAAAATAGATTGGGCTATTGCTACGAGTAACGGTTTGATATTTTACTGCATCTGTTATCCGTTTTAAAGCCAGCACCTTTTTAATGTTCTTCAATGAACGCATTACTCTAAAATATGTATAGTTCTGTTATTTAATAACTCTCTTTTTAGAACTAAAAGTTACCTCCCAACAAGTAAGATCGGGTAAACTTTGTTTCAAACAAGAATGCTTTGTTATTTATTCTGTACTTTGAAGAATGTTTTGACTTTTATTCTCCAGTCATTTTCAGTCTTTGGTTAACGTGAGAATATGTCATTTCATTAATTCTGACATTTAATTAAACGTCTGTAAAATAATATATCAATCTATACTGTGTCTGTGTTCCAGTGCATCAAGGGATTGTTATTAAAGTACAAACCATTTTTTTGCCATTACATAAACAGCAGATTGTAAGACTAGATAGATTATGTTCTCGGATGTATTTTCTATCGTATAACTGTCTACGATATTTATATTTTTTCTAATCGAAACCGTGAGTTGAATGTTCCCAGTTATTCTACATTTCATTCTGAGATTATACTCAATGTCTATCTCGTTGAGTTTATTTGCCAGATTACACGAAAGTCACCATGACGGAGTTTTAAAAACATGGTTTTCTTTTGTCAAAGAAATTGCATCTGCTTGTGTGACTCTTGCCTAGTTATGTAGCATATTAATGCGTGAAGAACTTCTTTAAGTATTTGTAAAATATTATTATTTGTTCAAATCATGTCCCACTGTATTTAGCAGATTTTAATTTTGGAACCATGATATCTCTTTATTTCTTTCTTTCCTTTCTTTTCGTTCCTTTTCAATTTTGCGTTTGGGGAAAAGTTTAGACATTGCTTTGGCTTCTTTTGTATTATTACTAAAAGTGTAATTTAGTTCAACACACACCACACATAGTAGTATACATATCTATTTCCATCAACAAACCGACTACAGTAATGAAAGCGGGAGATTTGGCATGCCATAAAACCTGGTTTAACACACCATTTCGTTTAATTTGCTTGGTTACTCTTACCAAATCAGGACAATCGTATCGCAAGCCAAAGTGGACAAAAAGCTGTATTTATTGATATTAATAATGTATTTATTAATATCAATAATTCATTTATTAATATTAATAATTATTTATTAATATCAATAATTATTTATTGATATTTATAATTTGATTTATAAATATCAATTATTGATATCAATTAATGAATTATTGATATCAATAAATGATTTATTGATATCAATAAATGAATTATTGATATCAATTAATACATTATTAATATTAATAAATCTATGAAATATTGGTATTAATAAATGCATTATTGATATTAACAAATGAATTATTGATATCAATAAATGAATTATTGATATCAATAAATGAATTATTGATATCAATAAATGAATTATTGATATCAATAAATGAATTATTGATATTAATAAATGAATTATTGATATTAATAAATGAATTATTTATATAGATAAATGAATTATTAATATCAATAAATACGGCTTTTTGTCCACTTTGGCTTGCCATACAATCGCAGATGTTACTAAATTTTTGTGTGATTTTTCTAAAGTTTGTCGGTTTCTTGGACTTATTTGTGGATTTTCTTTTCTGACAGTTTCCTCGGTATTCGGTATTTTGTTATAACCTTCATTCGAATCCCCGTTATTAGAAACTATATAACATAATTGAAAAGTTATTATATTCACTAAATGTAGCAATACTGGGAATTTCATTAAACGGTTTAGCGAAAATTTTTCTCTGTGATTAATTGTATTTATTATTGGTCCGAAAATGGACTAATAAACATCGTGCAAGACACAATTTAGAAAAACTTCTGGGGGTGTAGAAAAAGCTACTTTAAAAAGACATATTTAAAAAACAGTAAATTTAAATTTAGAATAAATTCATCCATACGTATAATCATTCTCATAGAAAGATCACATACTAAAGCTATCATGGTATATTTTTAAATGCCATTTGTGCGTATGTTCTGATAGAATGATCACATACTAAAGCTATCATGGTATATTTTTAAATGCCATTTGTGCGTATGTTCTCATAGAAAGATAACATGCTAAAGCTATCATGGTATATTTTTAAATGCCATTTGTGCGTATGTTCTCATAGAAAGATCACATACTAAAGCTATCATGGTATATTTTCAAATGCCATTTGTGCGTGTTTTCTCATAGAAAGATCACATACTAAAGCTATCATGGTATATTTTCAAATGCCATTTGTGCGTGTTTTCTCATAGAAAGATCACATACTAAAGCTATCATGGTATATTTTTAAATGTCTGTGTGCGTGTTTTCTCATAGAAAGATCACATACTAAAGCTATCATGGTTTATTTTTAAATGCCATTTTCTATAAACACAATGTGATCTTCAGTCATGTATTTTGCATAAGCAATGCATTAAAATTGCAAAACTATCGATGCTAAATAGAAGTTTATTGACCATTTAAGATTTCTACTACGTAATGTCATCTTGTCCCAAATGTTTTAGACGTACTTTAATCAAATATCTAAGGCTTTTAATATGTTAAGGCACCCATTGTTGTATGTATAAAATGTGACCTATTACTTGATCACCTTCCGCTAATTGTCTAATCACTAGGCTATCATTTGATGTGAAATGTTTTTAGAAACAAGCGGGTTGTACTTGACAATGTTCAGAATCACAGAGGAATGCCAATTATAGTTGTTCATGTCTATGTCAGAACAGCTTTTGGTGCCTTGTTACTGTATCCTTGAGTATATTTTTCGAAAAGAAGACAAGATGGAGATCTGTTAATAAATTGTATGCTCTTACAGTAGTCGTTCTCTTATTTGTGTTGAAAATGTTTTATTTAAGGATGGTCATTACAAAAATAATGCAATAATACAATGGGATTACTATTTAAAGTAGTTCTTTTTGTTTGTTGTTTGTGGTTATTTTTTAATGAATAACAGCACAAGAAAGTGAAAGCTGAATGAATCCACTAAATTAACACTGTCGTACCCGTGATTTAAATTAGCTTCGTAGTCTGAACACACTACGTGACTGAAGTAAAACGAAATTAATTTCAATGATATTATTGTTTGCAGACAAATCAGTCTGTTGATTGTGAAAGCACATCAGATGTTTATAACGTATTAATCAATGATTGTAATTAAGAACTTTTCATTGCACCTCTTCAATACTACTTACTAAAACATGTCACTGATGTGTTAGTTGTCTTGTTACCTAATATGTTTAATAAATATTTTTCGTTTTTCTTTCCAACTTAAATTAATTAGTTGCCATGCTGCTTTGCGCCAGCAATTGCTTTTGCATAAAACAAATGTCATCACAGATACCAAGGTTAATGAATTTACTACTCCAGACGGGCGTTTCGTGTCCAGATTTGCGCTAAAAAAAATTTAAAAAAAGGAGATGCTGTAGAGCTTTTATCACCAAAATTCCGAATCGTTACTAAATCCGTCTAAGGCTATAAACACCTTGACAAGTTTCAAGCAGATAGGGCTCATTAAAACTACTAGGAAATTCCATACTCTAGTTATAGTATACCAGTTCACTATAGCGAATTCCTTACATTCAATAGTAAAGTAAACTGCAAATATGCTGCACCAAGGATTGGTCTTCAGTTTTGAATGTGTTTAAATATTCATATTTAAATGCAGTTTGTTTATTATCTTTAATGTTAAGTAAACTGATTATTTTTGTATTCTTTATAAATATGTCCTGTCTTAGGCTTTCAATGTATGATTAACACTCGTTCTGTTATTTAGTTTTTTTTCAGCTAAATATTTTGTAAACAGAATTACAATATGGTCCAAGGAATATGTTTAATGAAGTGTGTGATCTAAGGATGTTCCCAAAATTTAATGGGGTGCAGAAGGGAAGAATATATATGGTTTTCAACTTCAAGAGTTTTAACATTCTGAGAAAGCTACATATTACACTGTCTTTAAGGATTAGATAACTAAGAAAAAATAGTATGTTAATAGATCGACCTATAAGAGTTAAAAGTGAAGGGCGATAACAAATCGACATACAGACATAATGCAAAATAAACAAAGTAAAAAGTAATGGCAATGATTAAAAGCTTGTGAAAAAAAACCAATAAAGCCAAGAAGATCTAACGTATTCAGCCCAAGTGATCAATATTAGACGAACTACAGTAACCACATGAGGCCCCAATTTCAGTACAGCATCAGTATATTTTTGAGGAAACGTCATAGTCGCAGTAATATTTTTGTAAATTATAAACGATCATGAATGATTGTAACCTAATATTGTTCATATTTGATTTATTCAATTTTTGATTTGTCTATATGTTCAAATGTTTACATTGTGCCAGAGTTATTATTCTTTTTTTTAAAAGTGGATTGCAAATAAAATGGATAAATATGAGTATGAATACTTGTTTTCAAATGCTTAGATGTTGTCGATTTTCAACTGTTAAACTAATGGATCATATTTTACAAAAGCATTTCAAAAATGACTAAAATAAAAATCTGGAAACGAAACACAAAAAGACAAGTTAGAAATATGTACTTGCAGTCGATTACAGATACAAATAAAGTCTCAATTGTGACCTTGGTTGAATAAAATATAACACAATTAATGAGCCAAATAATTCCCATGTGTCAATACCTTCCTTGTCACATCATAAATGATTGATATTAATCTATCCAGGTCAAAGGCGTACCGTTCGTAAATCATTTTCCAATTAACTGTAAAAAGGCAATCGGATTTAAAACTAGCATGATCGTGATTATCTTTTGGAGTATGTTTCATTAATAGATAACAATATTTCACCAAGTTAATAGGAAATGTCAGTTTATCTTATCCCATGATATACTATATATTCTACACAAGTCTTTGAAACACCAAAGGCATTATAAATAATTAAAACGCTTGATGTCGATTTCTTAGACATAATAATTTACCTGACTAGAGTGTGGTTTAATTCTATCTAATCGAACTAATTCACCTCTAATATGGTCATTTAAATTGATAGGACATTCCTTAACACGACTGTTTAATTCTATCTAATCGAACTAATTCACCTCTAATATGGTCATTTAAATTGATAAGACATTCCTTTACACGGCTTTTTATAAAAACCTGATAATATACCCTTTTCACAACGTGCTTATTCCGATTTGGTCGGGATTGTAGAATATACCGGAAGTTTAGCGAGATCGAGGCTAAGGGTGTATCAGTCCGATCACGGAACGACAACACAATTTGTCCACGAATGTAGTTCCCCATTAAATAGTGTATTTCTTTGTAAGTTTTTTTCTTTGGCTTTTTTCTTGTTTTGGTTCTACTTTTAGGGCTTATTGGAAAGAAGGATCTTTGAAAAAAATTTTAAAATTAAACATTTGATGAAATATAATGGATTAGGAGTAATTTAATCTAGTGGAATAATTGCCAATTTCCTGTGTTCGGGGTCTCTCGGACTTCATCGATGAAGATAGGGATGCTTCAAGAGCTTTAAAAAAAGTTTGAGGTATTACAGTTTTCTGAATTTTGGATATAGTTTAGAAGAGGTATGGAACTTTCAGACCCCAAATGGCGTTCCAGAAACGAAGGTGGAATTTTTTTTAATTGACTTTATGTTAATATAAACAAAGAGGGAAAAAGAGGTCTTCAACAATTGTGTTTTCGTTCCAAGGTCGTAGAGAAACAGATGTATAAATATTTGTTTTTTTTAATGTATCATAAATAAATTGCTTTACTTTCTAAGTTTCTGTTATTATTTCATATTCGCTTTACGACGTTAATTTGGTTTAAACATCTGTTATTTATTATTGAGTTTAATCATTTGAAATAAACATGATAAATGCCACGATAAATGCAATATATTTTAAAAGAAGTTTCGCCTTGAATTTGTTGTTTACAATGCTGAATAAAGGAAAATCGTCGAAATTCGAGTAGGTGGTCATATATGAGGTTCGGGAGAACCTTTTTCGGGACGCCAGGGTTGGGCATTTGTTTTAACGGGAATTCGGTATTTGGTTAAAATTTGACCGGGAATTTAATAATAAAATAATAAAATAGTATGAAAATTATGTCAAATTAGTATAGCAACTTCAGGTTGATCTACTTTTCAATATTGGTCAAATTGACAACATCTGGACAATTTTTTAATTAACATTCTGAATTTTCCGGGAATTCGGGAAAATGTCAATTGTATGACAGGGAATTCGGGATTTTCTAATATTGTGATCGGAAATTCGGGATGATGACCCTCATATCCTTCCCTCCTCATATATTTCAATGTCATATTTTCTTTGGTATTTTTAACCATTTGGCTAGATATCTTTTGATGAATTATTCATGTTATTGTTTTTCAAAATGTTCACTTTGGGAATGGAAGTATACAAATTGTAGGTTTAAATATTGAATATAATTGTGTCTTTGGACTTTTTCATAAGTTTAACTTTGATTATACATATGTACATGTTGGGGTAACACTATCTTTTGGGGAAAAAATTGTAGGATTTTATTTTTTTATATGTGTCACCTTTTTTCATAACTAAGTCACCTTATTTTTTAGTCCTATTAATTTACTAGGTATTTATAACCCTAATGAAAATTGCACGGCGAAAATTGTCTAAGGTCCGTATGCCATAGCCGCTCTGGCTGTTAAATTAAGTTCTTTAAATCCTATTTCCTTGATAGAATCTAAACTAAGAAGAGGACTGAAATTGTCCACAATGTCCGAGTCCTCGTTTGACCTGTCATCAGAAGTTGCATTCTTTCGATTGTCTACAGCTGATTAAATGATAACACCTGGCAACTAAAATCTGCCTTGTGACAAACACGCTTAAATTGCCATTTTCTCTTAAAATTTCTTTTAACATGTTTAACACATCTCATGATCCATAACTGATCTAGAACGTATTTTTGTGTAATGTTTACATTCGATGCCATTGACAGTTACAGAAGCTATAGAGATCTATACACCCTTAGCCTCATTATGAACTGATAAGAGCGATCTATTTTTAGAAACAAAGATATTGTGAAACTCGTATACCACGTTAGTCCCATACAGTGACGAGTATCAGGTGTACGATCTTATTTTTAATTATACATTTATAAATGCGGTAAATTTATGTTGTATATTACATATTTTTACTAAAAGCCATTGGTTTAAAAATAAATAAATGGCTACTCGTGGTATAAATATAATGGGGTAGATGTAAACACGCAATATTTGTCATTAAAAATTAATTTAAAAACATGCATATTGTTTTAAATAGGAATAAATACTTAACGTTGGGATGGGACAATACAGAAAATAGAGATTAACCCAACAGTAATAGTGACTTCTTAGAACATTATCACCATCGCTGTTTGTCAAATGCATCACGTTTTAGTTCTATGAAGCTGTTCTAAGAGAAAACAGGCTGCAGTAAAATTTACATGTAACATTTTATGTATTAAACGTCACAGGGGACCATCCAAAATCTATAGCGTAGACGCTGTTTCCATAGTTTGACCGGTTGCAAATAAAGATCCCTTTTCCCAAATGTTGTTTTGCGTTCTACAGTGCCACTTCAGAATTTCCTATCATTTAGATTTTAAATATTGTTGGGTTTGAGCGCCACTGATTAGCCTTGATTAGACAAAACGCGCGTCTAGCGTAGTAAATTCTATTAACCTTGGTATCTTTGATGAAATTTTATAATAAGAAAATAAGTGGGAAACTTAAAGGATCATCTGATGATCATTGTAAACAAGTATAATTTCAATCCGTGCAGTGACTTCACATTTATTGCAAATTTCAATGTTTTAAAAACTCTGAACACACGATTGTAGTGTATTTTCATGCAAAGTTGTAAAAATTCTTTTTGTTGGCATATAAACCTAATGAAAACCACACATTCTATTAACTAGAGACCACAGTAACACAGAATTGAGCGAGTCTGGGCATTATATTAGTAAATAGGTTAATTAAAAATGGGCATCGTATGACTTCACAAAACAATGACAAAATGTTTCAAATGCGCTTTCTCTGGAACAGTTCACTGTAAATCTAAATCAACTTTTCCCTTTGACAACGATCACCTGCAGCAAATTACTGTACAAAATCAACAAATAATAAGTTATGAGCCTTTTGTGTCTCTTGACAACATAAATTTTAACTGTATATCTCTGAATTAAACATATAACACTGAACCGTGTTTCTGCTATTTAGAGCTTTCTATTGCTCATTTCTAAAACATAACACAATAAATTTTATGCATTGACGATGGGCTGAATATCAGAAAAAAAAAACCAAATGGCACCCATCTAATCATGCCACTACTAATACCAACTTCTCTTCACTATAATCATAACATCTAGACATCTATGCTAAGGGAGACAATTCTATTTATTTATGCTAAACTTCGAAATGTTAACTTACTAATTGCAATTATGAAACTAAAAATTAGATGCTTAGCCACCTCCTGCCGCAACTGAGATTTTACATAAAAGTTTTGCAAACGATATTGATAGTGTTTTAGTTAAAGTCAAATTAAATAATTTAACAGACATTTCAAGCATAAAGCACCAGCATCAATTAAGTTAGCTTTTATTAAATAAGTCATAGCAATCTAAATACAAAATATCTGAAATGTACAATATACCCAACGAATCATATGTTAAAATACTTCATGAGTACTTCTTAGATTACTATGTTAAGTAATGTTCCATGGTGGCATCAATCTTGCATTTGGGATCGGAACAAAAAACTCAAAATTAGTAGAGGGCCATCTTAGGTACGTTTCTACAATTTCTCAATTCCTTATGTAAAGCGGTTTGTGAGGCAGCGAATTTTGAAATTTCAGAACGCATTAGCAGCTTTGGCAGCCATGTTGAATTTCCTATTGGCTCGAAAAAATCAAAATTATAAGATTACTATCCAAGATTCACTTCTGCATTATTTGCATTATGGAACAATTTAATAGAAAAAGCTGCTTGTATGGTGTTCCAATAGAGTCCTATATTAAGCTGTGTTGCACGGTGTGTTAGGGTTAGGGTAAGAAAAAAGATTATTGCCTTAAAAATAGGTAATTGCCACTTGTTTATACAAACACAAATTTAGAATTTAACTATCTTGTTTGATTTTATTTTTATTTCGATACCAGCCATGTCTCCATTGGTGTTTGAACCAGTTTCAATAATAACGATCTGTTTTGCACCAATCTATTTAACCATTCCTTGTTTATTATCTTCAGCTTTAGAGTAGACAATCATGTACTATCGATTTACAAATACATTTCATTCGATGATTGAAAGATTGTTAGCAAACAAAAAAAGTTCCTTATATATTATAATGGGATGTGTGTCCTATTCCTGTTGTATGAAAGTTTCTTGATAGACGTGTTTAATTTACGTTTTGCACGCTGTGTTCTATGTCATACTGTAAGACATCGTTTTGCACGGCGTGTTCTATGTGTACTGTACGACAGCGTTTTGCATTGCGTGTTCTATATCACACTGTAATATAGCTTTTTGCATGGAGGGTGCTATGGGTACAGCAAGACAGCGTTTTGCACGGTGTGTTCTCTGTGCACTTAAGACAGCGTTTTGCACGGTGTGTGCTATGCGTCTATAAGACAGCGTTTTGCACGTTGTGTTCTATGTGTGTTGTCAGATAGCGTTTTGCCAGTGTGTGTACTGTAAGACAGCGTTTTGTACGGCGTGTTCTATGCGTACTGTAAGACAGCGTTTTGCACGGCGTGTTCCATGTCATACTGTAATATAGCTTTTTGCATAGAGGGTGCTATGGGTACAGCAAGACAGCGTTTTGCACGGTGTGTTCTATGTGTGTTGTAAGACAGCGTTTTGCATTGCGTGTTCTATATCACACTGTAATATAGCTTTTTGCATGGAGGGTGCTATGAGTTCAGCAAGACAGCGTTGTGCACGGTGTGTTCTCTGTGCACTTAAGACAGCGTTTTGCACGGTGTGTGCTATGCGTACTGTAAGACAGCGTTTTGCACGTTGTGTTCTATGTGTGTTGTCAGATAGCGTTTTGCCAGTGTGTGTACTGTAAGACAGCGTTTTGTACGGCGTGTTCTATGCGTACTGTAAGACAGCGTTTTGCACGTTGTGTTCTATGTGTGTTGTCAGATAGCGTTTTGCCAGTGTGTGTACTGTAAGACAGCGTTTTGTACGGCGTGTTCTATGCGTACTGTAAGACAGCGTTTTGCACGGCGTGTTCCATGTCATACTGTAATATAGCTTTTTGCATAGAGGGTGCTATGGGTACAGCAAGACAGCGTTTTGCACGGTGTGTTCTATGTGTGTTGTAAGACAGCGTTTTGCATTGCGTGTTCTATATCACACTGTAATATAGCTTTTTGCATGGAGGGTGCTATGAGTTCAGCAAGACAGCGTTGTGCACGGTGTGTTCTCTGTGCACTTAAGACAGCGTTTTGCACGGTGTGTGCTATGCGTACTGTAAGACAGCGTTTTGCACGTTGTGTTCTATGTGTGTTGTCAGACAGCGTTTTGCAAGTGTGTTCCATGTGTACTGTAAGACAGCGTTTTGCAAGGTGTGTTCTATGCGTACTGTAAGACAGCGTTTTGCAAGGTGTGCTCTATGTGTACTGTAAGACAGCGTTTTGCACGTTGTGCTCTATGTGTACTGTAAGACAGCGTTTTGCAAGGTGTGTTCCATGTGTACTGAAAGACAGCGTTTTGCACGGTGTGTTCTCTGTATACTTTAGACAGCGTTTTGCACGGTGTGTTCTCTGTGTACTTTAGACAGCGTTTTGTACTGTGTGTTCTGTGTACTGTAAGACAGCGACTTGCCCAATGTATTCTATTTATATTGTAAGACAGTGTTTTGCAATGTGTTCTATGTGTACTGTTATACAGAGTATTGCACAGTATGTTCTGTGTGTACTGTAAAACAGGGTTTTGCACGGTGTGTCCTATGTGTACACTAAGACAGCGTTTTGCACGGTGTGTTCTGTGTAATGTAAGTAAGCGTCTTGCCCAATGTATTCTATGTATATTGTTAGACAGGGTTTTGCAAGGTGTGTCCTAGGTGTACAATAAGACAGCGTTTTGCATGGTGTGTTGTATGAGTACTGTAAGACAGTGTTTTGCACGGTGTGTTCTATGTGTACTGTAAGACAGAGTTTTGCACGGTGTGTTCTATGTGTACTGTAAGACAGCGTTGTGCATGGTGTGTTCTATGTAATGTACGACAGCGTCTTGCCCAATGTATTCTATGTACATATATTGTAAGACATGGTTTTGCACGTTGTGTTCTGTGAGTACTGTAAACCAGCGTTTTGCACGGTATGTCCTATTTGTACAATAAGAGAATTCCACAGTTGGAGTCGAGCACACCTTACCCGAAGTCAATATGTATAAAATGAAACCAACAATTAAACACATGCAATAACAGTTACACATGTATTATGTCTCAGTTGTTTTTGACACACAAACATCTTTGTAGTACGTCGACGGATCATGGAATCATAGATGCCCCTCTCGATTTTTAACTACGTACCGGAAAATTGTGACTTAGGCCACGCCGAATTAATTACTTGTTCGTCGGACCGCCCGCACGTAAAATTATTTCAGAAAGAAAAAAAAATTCTTCCGCCTGCATTAACCATAACCCCTCCCGCGGCCAGAACCGGAAGTTGTCTTTAAAAAAATAATCTCCGCGTTTTACGATTTTCATCCAAGTGCTCCGATAGCTGTAGATTCATTCAAAACTAAGAAGGTTAAAATACCGTTTCAGTCCCCGAAAGTCAAATGTAAGAAAACAATGACAGAAAGCAAGTGTGTGGTTGTGGCAGCAGTTGCTACCCAGTTTAAAGTACTGCTACCACATACAAATGTTATATTTTTACTGTTTGTTATTGTTAATAAAGACAGGTAGTCTTTTATTATTCCTTTTTAATCAATCTTGAAATTAGGCCTTGCCAAAAATATTTGTAGACATAACTGAATAGTGGTATGGGCTGTTTGTTGGTCCGTCTGTACCTATTGATAGAAATCCAAGGCAGCATCTTTTCAGAAGAGCAAAAAAAACAATTCAAGACAATTCTTTTCTGCTATATAATTTATTAATCAATTGGTTAAGTCATAAAACACTGAGAACAAGCACTTGTTTAATATCAAATACATTTTTTCTTAATTTCAGTTATTTTCTTCAAAATAAAAAAAAGCGCTCGCTCGCATCAGTTTAACCATGAAAACCTGAAAAAATCTTTTTAAAATATTAAAAACATGTCGCTCGCCTTAAAAAAAAATCATTCGCTCCACAAAATCAGAATTTCACAAACAATTAATAAAAGAATTTTTTGCTCTCTCGCTCCTTATTTTAAAATTTAAAGTCCGAAGAACAAGAAATTAATTATGTGTGGCCTTACTTGTAATGTCATTGACGTATAATATACGGATCCAGGATGACATAGTGCTATGTGCAGTGTATAATGCTTTGCACAATGAAGGTTCACTTTACTCGCATGTCTTCACCGTCTTTACCAAATCCTTTACAAGGTAATCATATTGTCATTTCTACTAGCACTATATCCACACATCGAGTTTAACACGGATAAATTTTAAGACAATTCAGATGGTTATTGTGAGAAAACTGGATCGTGCATGAATCATATTAGACAGTTCATAATTTAAACCTAAAAGTAATAAGGTTGTATACCAATTTTCTAGTGGTTCCCAGTACTACATTCACTTTTTTAGGAGTACAAATTTTCTGTGGCCCTACCTCCACCTCAACTGACCTGGATATCGATAGTATACTAGATAGCTACATGCACATTCTGTTTTCTTTCTTGAACATTCAGCTTCTATTATAAAGTAAGATAAATCTATAATTACATCTCACATTTATTTAAAATAATCAGTTATAAAAAAAATACTAAATTGTTTATTTACCCTCATTTATTCAAAATGTAAAAATGTCATGTCACAATACTTCAAACTGTACAATACACTATTGTTAATATCAAAACGTAAAGATATACATCAATTAACTGTTGTGTATTAATAATTCACTAACAAGTCAAATATATTTGTGAAAAATACAAAAAAAATGAACAAAAATGTAATAACATGAAAACCGTAATTTGCATCTTTGTTTATTCAGCTCACTTGGCAAGCATACATTACTGCATAATTGTCCACTAACTCAACTTTAACACGAAGATGCTGTATAAATATTGTGAGCTGAACAGGTAAAATGTCTGATGTCATGGTTAAAATGACATGGATATACAATATATACATTGTGAGCTGGACAGGTACTATGTCTGATGTCATGGGTTAAATCAACACTGAGATACAGTATATACATTGTGAGCTGGACAGGTAATATGTCTGATGGCATGGGTTAAATCAACACTGAGATACAGTATATAAATTGTGAGCTGAACAGGTAATATGTCTGATGTCAAGGGTTAAATCAACACTGAGATACAGTATATACATTGTGAGCTGGACAGGTAATATGTCTGATGGCATGGGTTAAATCAACACTAAGATACAGTATATACATTGTGAGCTGGACAGGTAATATGCCTGATGTCATGGGTTAAATCAAAACGGACATGTAGTATATACATTGTGAGCTGAACATGTAATATGTCTGATGTCATGGGTTAAATCAAAACGGACATGCAATATAAAAATTGTGAGCTGAACAGGAAATATGTCTGATGTCATGGGTTAAATCAACACGGAGATACAGTATATACACTGTGAGCTGAACAGGTAATATGTCTGATGTCATGGGTTAAATCAAAACTGAGATACAGTATATACACTGTGAGCTGAACAGGTAATATGTCTGATGTCATGGGTTAAATCAACACTGAGATACATACAGTATATACACTGTGAGCTGAACAGGTAATATGTCTGATGTCATGGGTTAAATCAACACTGAGATACAGTATATACACTGTGAGCTGAACAGGTAATATGTCTGATGTCTTAGGAATTAGTCATCTATTTTATTGTTTTCCTTCAGAAATTTAACCCTTCTTTAGCTTTTTCCACTTCCTGTCACAATTCTGATCAGATATGCTCTTGTTAAATATGTTTATGGTGCCCTCAGTTTGCCTCAGGCTGCCTGCGATAACGGCGAGCAGACAGTCTGCCTAATCTGCGGAATCTTTAAGGTGAATAGACAGACGGACTTCCTTATTATTGGAATCTATGTACAAAAAGACATACAGAATCTTAAAGGCGAGAAGACGTACAATGCCGAATATGTGAAATATTAAAGGAAAGCAGATATACAAAATACATAACTGATGAACTTTTAAAGTCTGCTTTATAAATGGAGCTTCAAGGTGAGCAGGCATACTGCCAAATTAGTGAAATCTTACAAGGCGATCATACAGACTGGCTGACTAATTAGTGGAATCTTAAAAGACAAGCAAACATACTGCCAACTTAGTGAAATCGTAAAAGTTGATTACACAGAAATACTAATTAGTGAATTCTCATAAGGCAAGCAGACATACAGACTGCCTAATTAGACGAATCTTAAAGTCAGACAGACAGACTGCCGTACTGGTGAAATCTCATAAGGCAAGAAGACATACAGAATGCATAATTACAGGAATATTAAAAACGATCAGACAAAATGATTCCCTTTTTAAAGAAATGTCAAAGGTTAGCAGACATACAGACTGCCATATAAGCAGACTCTTTAAGGAGGATAGACATACCGAGTGCCTAATTAGGGGAATCGTAAAGGTGATCAGACTTCCAGTTAGCTTAATTAGCGTTATTTTTAAGGCTCAATGACGATCCTACTATGTCTGGTTACAATTAGCAGAAGGAAATCTTTGGAGAGGATTTTAAATTCATTTGACGGCTATTGATAAAAAGCAGCTTATTAGGACCTCTAGTAGGTTGAGAATATGTTTTGTCACCATTTTTGTGAAGTTCAAATATATTGTCGTAATTATGACAAAACTCTTTCATACTATTATTGGTAAAACACTGGGACTATGTTGTCCATAATCAGATAACACTCCTCCCTACTTATATAGATAAAACACTGGGACTATATTGTCGTTAATCAGATAACAACACTCCCTACTTATATAGATAAAACAATGGGACTCTGTTGTCGTTAATCAGATAACACTTGTCCCTACTTATATTGATAAAATAATTGGAACCTATTGTCCTGAATCATATAACACTTGTCCCTACTTATATTGATAAAACAATGGGAACCTATTGTCCTTAATCAGTTAACACTCCTCCCTACTTATATTGATAAAACAATAGGACGATAGTGTCCTTGATCAGATAACACCCCTCCCTAATTATATAGATAAAACAATGGGACTTTATTGTCTTTAATCAGATAACACTCCTCCCTACTTATATTGGTAAAACAATGGGACTTTATTGTCTTTAATCAGATAACACTGCTCTCTACTTATATTGATAAAACAATGGGACTTTATTGTCTTTAATCAGATAACACTCCTCCCTACTTATATTGATAAAACAATGGGACTCTATTGTCCTTAATCATATAACACTCCTCTTTACTTATATTGGTAAAACAATGGGACTCTGTTGTCGTTAATCAGATAACACCCCTCCCTACTTATATTGGTAAAACAATGGGACTTTATTGTCTTTAATCATATAACACTCCTCCCTACTTATATTGGTAAAACAATGGGACTTTATTGTCTTTAATCATATAACACTCCTCCCTACTTATATTGGTAAAACAATGGGACTTTATTGTCTTTAATCATATAACACTCCTCCCTACTTATATTGGTAAAACAATGAGACTCTGTTGTCCTTAATCATATAACACTGCTCTCTACTTATATTGGTAAAACAATGGGACTCTATTGTCCTTAATCATATAACACTCCTCCCTACTTATATTGGTAAAACAATGGGACTCTATAGTCCTTAATCAGATAACACCCCTCCCTACTTATATTGATACAACAATGGGACTTTATTGTCTTTAATCAGATAACACTCCTCCCTACTTATATTGATAAAACAATGGGACTCTATTGTCCTTAATCATATAACACTCCTCCCTACTTATATTGGTAAAACAATGGGACTCTGTTGACGTTAATCAGAAAACACCCCTCCCTACTTATATTGGTAAAACAATGGGACTGTATTGTCTTTAATCATATAACACTCCTCCCTACTTATATTGGTAAAACAACGGGACTCTATTGTCTTTAATCATATAACACTCCTCCCTACTTATATTGGTAAAACAATGGGACTCTGTTGTCCTTAATCAGATAACACTGCTCTCTACTTATATTGGTAAAACAATGGGACTCTATTGTCCTTAATCATATAACACTCCTCCCTACTTATATAGATAAAACAATGGGACTATATTGTCCTTAATCAGATAACACTCCTCCCTACTTATATTGGTGAAACAATGGGACTATATTGTCTTTAATCAGATAACACTCCTCCCCACTTATAAAGATAAAACAATGAGACTTTATTGTCTTTAATCAGATAACACTCCTCCCTACTTATATAGATAAAACAATGGGACTATATTGTCCTTAATCAGATAACACTCCTCCCTACTTATAGAGTTTTGTGCCAATTAGTCGAATCCCAGATTTCTGATTACCAGATTGCCGCGTCCAATTAGCCGATTCGCAGTTTGTCGATTCATTGATATTTTACAATTAAAGAAAATATTTTGTTTAAGTTCCATAACTTAAATACAAATCTTTCTGAAATTTTCTTTTTTATATCAATTTTAATTTTCTCAATCACTAATTATTAGCTTTTTATATGAATTCAAAACAATAACGACCCAATCTGATAATTTGTAATTGTGAAAGATTGCCTAAATTAAGCACCCGTAATTGTCGGTATAGTTCAGTAACTTGATTTTTCTCAGCTTATCATATTTGTTTAAAGCAAAGAATGTCCCAAGCCGATATTTTATTATTTTATAAGCCGATAATTCCTTTTATGTCACTTAAATTATTTCATTTATATAATTAATTAACACACATTGCTCTCGATACAATTCTTTTTACACCATTTGGTTTGTTCTTAATTGGTTTATAATATGTAATCTGCAAACTGGGAATCGGCAAATTGGATGCGGCAATCTGGGAATTGGCAATTTGGGATTCGGCAAACTGGAATGCACCCACTTATATTGCTTAAACAATGGTACTCTGTTGTCCTTAATCTGATAACACTCCTCCCTACTTATATTGGTAACAAAATATCCTGGGGTCCTTTTAGCAATTATATATACCAACAAAACACCCTTGGGTCGTTTTAGCAATTATATATACCAACAAAATACCCTTGGGTCCTTTTAGCAATTATATATACCAACAAAATACCCTTGGGTCCTTTTAGCAATTATATATACCAACAAAATACCCTTGGGTCCTTTTAGCAATTATATATACCAACAAAATACCCTTGAGTCCTTTTAGCAATTATATATACCAACCAAATACCCTTGGGTCCTTTTAGCAATTATATAGACCAACAAAATACCCGTGGGCCCTTGTAGCAATTATATATACCAACAAAATACCCTTGGGTCCTTTTAGCAATTATATATACCAACAAAATACCCTTGGGTCCTTTTAGCAATTATATATACCAACAAAATACCCTTGAGTCCTTTTAGCAATTATATATACCAACAAAATACCCTTGGGTACTTGTAGCAATTATATATACCAACAAAATACCCTTGGGTCCTTTTAGCAATTATATATACCAACAAAATACCCTTGGGTCCTTTTAGCAATTATATATACCAACAAAATACCCTTGGGTTCTTTTAGCAATTATATATACCAACAAAATACCCTTGGGTCCTTTTAGCAATTATATATACCAACAAAATACCCTTGGATCCTTTTAGCAATTATATATACCAACAAAATACCCTTGGGTCCTTTTAGCAATTATATATACCAACAAAATACCCTTGGGTCCTTTTAGCAATTATATATACCAAAAAAATACCCTTGGGTCCTTTTAGCAATTATAAATACCAACAAAATACCCTTGGGTCCTTTTAGCAATTATATATACCAACATGATATCATTGGGTCCTTTTAGCAATTATATATATATATACAAACAAACTCATATCTGTAAAATTTGGCGAAACTAAATATTACTTTAAGATCTATTTTGATCAGTTATATACAACTGTACATTATGCATCACAACATTACAAATAAGTCAGAAACAGTTATCAAACTAATTAATAATTTTTTTACGTAAAAATGTAAGTCCTCTGGGATCAACAATTTGAAGTGCTTTCATTAGACGACGCAACGTTGTATTGCCTCCTGACTTGCTCCATTTAGTAAGAATGTCATAATTTTGTTTAAACATGTCCTTGCCATGCCTGCAAATGGTATCTTCAATCTCAACGGTGGGTAACCCTAATTCCACACCAAGATGAAGTGCACAATTTCCAATTTTGTGGGATAGTTCCAATAGACTATCATCGTCTGGAGCATTTTGTAATGCTTTATGTTCGAGTTCTAAAATATATTTAAATGTGATTTATGACATAACGGCATAAATAATCAAAGTGATCTGTTAATTTGTTTAAAAAAACGATAGCATCAATAGACCTTGCATCATATTAAACATTTGATCAGTACAGAATATTGTGTTTAATATTACCAAACGCACATTTTTGAATAAGTTTGTTCTGATTGGCCAAGAGTGATATTAAAGAAATGAATTAAGACTGAATGTAATAACAAGTCACCCGATTCTTACTTAAAAAAGTAATACAATTTCATGTATATGTAAGTCACCCGTTTCAGACACAAACATATTTTACTTACCAAAAAGTTTTGTTTCTTCTCTAAAAATCTGAAAAATAAAAAGACAGCATTTGTAAGAAAACAGCAAACCAAGATTCCTAACAATATTATTTTTTCTTATGGCACTTTTTTGACACAGATATCAAAACACTTTTTGCAAATTTGCACCCAATAGGCAGCAAACATGAGAGTCCCTGTTCCTTCCCATACACAAACAAATCATTTCCTTTAACACAACATAAGTGTATTTTTGACCACACTTGCACACCTACATTGTCTCTGAAGATAGCTTTCCAACCCATGTCTTCAAAAAAATTTCTTTCCTGTTGTTCTTGTAATCTTGGACTGTATCTATCTGCAGTAGTTTTTAAATTTGAAGAAAATTCTATGGTATAGAAACTGAGCTGTTACTAGCAAATCACTTTACACTTTAAAGTAAGGGGCATAACTTAGGGGCAAAATAGGTATTATGTCTCAAATTTAATAGCTGAAGAACAGTCAAGAAATGTTAAGCCTGACATACTCTTTACATAGCTACATTATACTGAATATTTATTAAAGCTTTGACTTTATTTACTTACCCTGCACAACAGGTGCCTTCCTTCATCAGTCCGTTTTAAGGCATCATTCAACATTTCAAATGATGGATCTTCTACATTTGACTCAACAAATATTTTCCATTTACACAAGGCATCAAACTTAATCTTGAACATCTGAAAATCACTTCCACTATGCATCTGTTCAATTTCTTCCAACGTATCAACTGAGAGTCCTAGATAAATGAAATATTCACGCAATTTCTCAATTTTGCTATTTAAATAAATAGCCAATCTGGCAAGGTGTTGCTCACTTGGACACAAAGACAAAAATTCTGTACTAGGACCTGTAATATAATTTAAATTATGTATTTAATTAAACAATTTTGTGTGGAGCGTTTTAGATTTACATTGTTGTCTCATGTATCTTATTTCAAAAATATAATATTGTTTTTCTTCATGTTAAAGTATACTAGGGGATTAATATTTACACTCTGATTAATATATATGTAAATATATATATATAAATATATGCTCTTAACATTGTGTCAATATTTTTGTTTTTGCTATCTCTAAGAAAACGAAAATGCAGATTCCATTTCATGCATATGTATCAGAAAATAATTTGAGGCAAAGGAGAATGAAAAATAATACAATTAATATTTGGTTTAGGACAAAAGCGTTTGGTTGTTTGTTGACATGCATTTGAATACAACTTTCTGCAATTTTTCACTATATCACAATGTTCAGTTTTTATTTTGCAAGAAAGCCGCACGATCTGGTCACACCCCAACCTTCAGCAAAAAACAAGCAATCCTTGCTTATAAAAGGCTGGAGTCGAGCAAACTGTTCCTGCACTGAAACTTGAAACCGCAACATTAGTGTTGACAGCCATGTTATAAACTGTATATAACTAACGGCCTTATGTATAGTGGTAATAAATGTGTACCAGTCACATGTTATAGATTGTTGTACCCTACATTCAGTTACAGTATAACAGTGAATATATTTGATATATTCTGTTTGGGTCAATAGTGATTACATGCATACAAGTTTCAGTCTGTAAGCCAAGGCATAAATTGAGTTTTTATAAAGTGTTAAAATTTTGCTCAGATCTTACAAGATGGAATTTTGTATTTTTATAAAACAATGTAGTATTTTTACATTAATTGCATGAATGGTAATGAATTGTGCATGTATTATTTACTTATATCTACTTATTATACATAATTATATTTGCCGAACTTGACTGACGGATATAGTAATCATTATGGTGTGTTCCATTTATGATTGATGTAATGATGCTTAAAATGTTTTTGAAACCAAGGCTCTGCAAGTAAAAGGTAAAATCATTATAAAGGAATACATACAGTTTTCCTTAAAACTAGAATTAGTGTTGTTAAATGACGTCTTTCAATTGTGAAGTGAAAAATTCCAGAAGTGCCACTCAAATGTATTTATCAGGTAAAACATGTCTGATTTTGAATGTATATCTACAATTATCCATTTTTATTTCTACTCAACTTACCTTTGCAGTCTATCTGACATTCCTTCAATTGTGAAGTTAAAAATTCCAGAAGTGCCATTCAAATGTATTTATCAGGTAAAACATGTCTGATTTTGAATGTATATCTACAATTATCCATTTTTATTTCTACTCAACTTACCTTTGCAGTCTATCTGACATTCCTTCAATTGTGAAGTTAAAAATTCCAGAAGTGCCACTCAAATGTATTTATCAGGTAAAACATGTCTGATTTTGAATGTATATCTACAATTATCCATTTTTATTTCTACTCAACTTACCTTTGCAGTCTATCTGACATTCCTTCTGTTTCTACAAATAACAATACAATACAAATAAAAAACACATTTTTAGTTCCAGAGAGAATATTAGATTTGTTTGTTTGTTTGAATGGTGTTTTAACGCCACTTTCAGCAATTTTTCAGCTATTTCATGGCGTCCAGTTTTTATTGGGGGAGGAAGCCAGAGTACCCGGAGAGAACCCCCGACCTGCCGTAGGAAAACTGGCAATCCTTGTCAATTAAGATTGGAATCGAGTACACCCTGCCTGCAGTGAGAATCGAACCCGCAATCTCAGTGTTGACAGACCACGTGATCAATAGTAGACGAACTACCTTGACCACTCGGCCACCGAGGCCCCCGAGAATATTAGAAGCCCAGTTGTTATTTAAGATATTTTTTGTACTCTACAGAACACACTTGTAGCATGTCTGACACCTCAAAATTTACAGAAGAACACAGATGTAGCATGTCTGACACCTCATACTTTACAGAACACACATGTACCATGTCTGACACCTCATACTTTACAGAACACACATGTAGCATGTTTGACACCACATAATTTACAGAACACACACATGTAACATGTCTGACACCTCATAATTAACAAAACACACATGTAGCATGTTGGACACCTCATACTTTACAGAACACACATGTAGCATGTCTGACACCTCATACTTTACAGAACACACATGTAGCATGTCTGACACCTCATACTTTACAGAACACACATGTAACATGTCTGACACCTCATACTTTACAGAACACACATGTAACATGTCTGACACCCCATACAGTATAGAACGCACATGTAGCATGTCTGACACCTCATACTTTACAGAACACAATTGTAGCATATCATACACCTCATACTTTACAGAACACACATGTAGCATGTCTGACACCTCATACTTTTCAGAACACACATGTAACATGTCTGACACCTCATACAGTATAGAACACACATGTAGCATGTCTGACACCTCATACAGTACAGAACACACATGTAGCATGTCATACACGTCATACTTTACAGAACACACATGTAGCATGTCTGACACCTCATTCTTTACAGAACACACATGTAGCATGTCTGACACCTCATACTTTACAGAACACACATGTAGCATGTCTGACACCACATAATTTACAGAACACACATGTAGCATGTCTGACACCTGATACTTTACAAAACACACATGTAACATGTCTGACACCCCATACAGTACAGAACACACATGTACCATGTTTGACACCTCATACTTTACAGAACACAGATGCAGCATGTCTGACACCTAATACTTTATAGAACACACATGTAACATGTCTGACACCTCATAATTAACAAAACACACATGTAAGCATGTCTGACACCTCATACCTTACAGAAGAACACATATGTAGCATGGCTGAAACCTCATACTTTTCAGAACACACATGTAACATGGCTGAAACCTCATACTTTTCAGAACACACATGTAACATGTCTGACACCTCATACAGTATAGAACACACATGTAGCATGTCATACACCTCATACTTTACAGAACACACATGTACCATGTTTGACACCTCATACTTTACAGAACACAGATTCAGCATGTCTGACACCTTATACTTTACAGAACACACATGTACCATGTCTGACATCTCATACTTTACAGAACACACATGTAGCATGTCTGGCACCTCATACAGTATAGAACACACATGTAGCATGTCTGACACCTCATACTTTACAGAACACAGATTCAACATGTCTGACACCTCATACTTTACAGAACACACATGTAGCATGTCTGACACCTTATACTTTACAGAACACACATGTAAGCATGTCTGACACCTCATACTTTACAGAACACACATCAATTTAAAGTGAAATAAACTGGCAAAGTCTAGAATAAAACAACCAAAAATGAAGTAACTACAGCACAGGTCCCCACTTTGTACACATTACATAAGTAATGGTGGGTTCAAACGAGTTCTGTGGCATGCCAAACCTCCTCTTTCATTACTGAAGTGTGTGAATTGGTGTGTTTCATGTTTGTTTTCTAAATAACTTCTGTGGACTGAGCGTTCCAGTACAACCAAATTACACTGCAGAATTAGTTGTCACATCATAATACATTTTACCAGATGCTTTGCTATATGTGAATAAAAAAAATGTTGCAGATAAACAACTTTTTACACACAGCAATGTACTATAAAATACCTGCTGTAAAGAAAAGATAACTCTGAAAATGGGAGATAAATCTTGTTTACCGCAAGTAGGGAATACACTTCTAGTCAGTAATATATCTTAATATGGAAATAATAGCGTCTATAGAAACGTTTATGTAAATACTATAAGTATCAACACAATAGATATGTACATAAATTTTAACATGAAGTCGATCAAATTAATCTGCCTTTATACTTGTAACATGATTATTATCTACTAGAAATTCAAACTATATGACACATTTCAAGTCAGTATCAAGGCATGTATTTGCTAGTTTCTTATAGCTGTAATTTGATTATTAACAGACAGAATCGTCATTCACCTATTAACAATAGAGTTAGCTATTGACACATGTTTCAATTTTAAAGCTGATTTGACATACACTTTTTGATAAATTATTGAAATGTTAACGTTTATCAAGCTATATATTTAGTACGAGAACAAGGTAACCAACAATAAATCAAAACGGGAGGAGATGGATCAAAGTTAACCAACAATAAATCAAAACGGGAGGAGATGGATCAAAGTTAACCAACAATAAATAAAAACGGGGGGAGATGGATCAAAGTTAACCAACAATAAATCAAAACAGGAGGAGATGGATCAAAGTTAACCAACAATAAATCAAAACGGGAGGAGATCGATCAAAGTTAACCAACAATAAATCAAAACGGGAGGAGATGGATCAAAGTTAACCAACAATAAATAAAACGGGAGGAGATGGATCAAAGTTAACCAACAATAAATAAAACGGGAGGAGATGGATCAAAGTTAACCAACAATAAATCAAAACGGGAGGAGATGGATCAAAGTTAACCAACAATAAATAAAACGGGAGGAGATGGATCAAAGTTAACCAACAATAAATAAAAACGGGAGGAGATGGATCAAAGTTAACCAACAATAAATCAAAACGGGAGGAGATGGATCAAAGTTAACCAACAATAAATAAAACGGGGGGAGATGGATCAAAGTTAACCAACAACAAATCAAAACGGGGTTAGATGGATCAAAGTTAACCAACAATAAATCAAAACGGTAGGAGATGGATCAAAGTTAACCAACAATAAATAAAACGGGAGGAGATGGATCAAAGTTAACCAACAATAAATCAAAACGGGAGGAGATGGATCAAAGTTAACCAACAATAAATCAAAACGGGGGGAGATGGATCAAAGTTAACCAACAATAAATCAAAACGGTAGGAGATGGATCAAAGTTAACCAACAATAAATAAAACGGGAGGAGATGGATCAAAGTTAACCAACAATAAATAAAACGGGAGGAGATGGATCAAAGTTAACCAACAATAAATAAAACAGGAGGAGATGGATCAAAGTTAACCAACAATAAATCAAAACGGGAGGAGATGGATCAAAGTTAACCAACAATAAATCAAAACGGGAGGAGATGGATCAAAGTTAACCAACAATAAATCAAAACGGTAGGAGATGGATCAAAGTTAACCAACAATAAATCAAAACGGGGGAGATGGATCAAAGTTAACCAACAATAAATCAAAACGGGAGGAGATGGATCAAAGTTAACCAACAATAAATCAAAACGGGGGGAGATGGATCAAAGTTAACCAACAATAAATAAAACGGGGGGAGATGGATCAAAGTTAACCAACAATAAATAAAACGGGGGGAGATGGATCAAAGTTAACCAACAATAAATCAAAAAGGGGGGAGATGGATCAAAGTTAACCAACAATAAATCAAAACGGGGGGAGATGGATCAAAGGTAACCAACAATAAATAAAAACGGGGGGAGATGGATCAAAGTTAACCAACAATAAATCAAAACAGGAGGAGATGGATCAAAGTTAACCAACAATAAATCAAAACGGGAGGAGATGGATCAAAGTTAACCAACAATAAATAAAACGGGAGGAGATGGATCAAAGTTAACCAACAATAAATAAAACGGGAGGAGATGGATCAAAGTTAACCAACAATAAATCAAAACGGGAGGAGATGGATCAAAGTTAACCAACAATAAATAAAACGGGAGGAGATGGATCAAAGTTAACCAACAATAAATAAAAACGGGAGGAGATGGATCAAAGTTAACCAACAATAAATCAAAACGTGAGGAGATGGATCAAAGTTAACCAACAATAAATAAAACGGGGGGAGATGGATCAAAGTTAACCAACAACAAATCAAAACGGGGTTAGATGGATCAAAGTTAACCAACAATAAATCAAAACGGTAGGAGATGGATCAAAGTTAACCAACAATAAATAAAACGGGAGGAGATGGATCAAAGTTAACCAACAATAAATAAAAACGGGGGGAGATGGATCAAAGTTAACCAACAATAAATAAAACGGGAGGAGATGGATCAAAGTTAACCAACAATAAATAAAAACGGGGGGAGATGAATCAAAGTTAACCAACAATAAATCAAAACAGGAGGAGATGGATCAAAGTTAACCAACAATAAATCAAAACGGGAGGAGATGGATCAAAGTTAACCAACAATAAATAAAACAGGAGGAGATGGATCAAAGTTAACCAACAATAAATAAAACGGGAGGAGATGGATCAAAGTTAACCAACAATAAATCAAAACGGGAGGAGATGGATCAAAGTTAACCAACAATAAATCAAAACGGGAGGAGATGGATCAAAGTTAACCAACAATAAATCAAAACGGGGGGAGATGGATCAAAGTTAACCAACAATAAATCGAAACGGTAGGAGATGGATCAAAGTTAACCAACAATAAATAAAACGGGAGGAGATGGATCAAAGTTAACCAACAATAAATAAAACGGGAGGAGATGGATCAAAGTTAACCAACAATAAATAAAACAGGAGGAGATGGATCAAAGTTAACCAACAATAAATCAAAACGGGAGGAGATGGATCAAAGTTAACCAACAATAAATCAAAACGGGAGGAGATGGATCAAAGTTAACCAACAATAAATCAAAACGGTAGGAGATGGATCAAAGTTAACCAACAATAAATCAAAACGGGGGAGATGGATCAAAGTTAACCAACAATAAATCAAAACGGGAGGAGATGGATCAAAGTTAACCAACAATAAATCAAAACGGTAGGAGATGGATCAAAGTTAACCAACAATAAATAAAACGGGAGGAGATGTATTAAAGTTAACCAACAATAAATCAAAACGGGAGGAGATGGATCAAAGTTAACCAACAATAAATCAAAACGGGGGGAGATGGATCAAAGTTAACCAACAATAAATAAAACGGGGGGAGATGGATCAAAGTTAACCAACAATAAATCAAAACGGGAGGAGATGGATCAAAGTTAACCAACAATAATTCAAAACGGGGGGAGATGGATCAAAGTTAACCAACAATAAATAAAACGGGGGGAGATGGATCAAAGTTAACCAACAATAAATCAAAACGGGAGGAGATGGATCAAAGTTAACCAACAATAATTCAAAACGGGGGGAGATGGATCAAAGTTAACCAACAATAAATAAAACGGGAGGAGATGGATCAAAGTTAACCAACAATAAATCAAAACGGGGGGAGATGGATCAAAGTTAACCAACAATAAATAAAACGGGGGGAGATGGATCAAAGTTAACCAACAATAAATCAAAACGGGAGGAGATGGATCAAAGTTAACCAACAATAAATCAAAACGGTAGGAGATGTATTAAAGTTAACCAACAATAAATCAAAACGGGAGGAGATGGATCAAAGTTAACCAACAATAAATCAAAACGGTAGGAGATGTATTAAAGTTAACCAACAATAAATCAAAACGGGAGGAGATGGATCAAAGTTAACCAACAATAAATCAAAACGGGGGGAGATGGATCAAAGTTAACCAACAATAAATAAAACGGGGGAGATGGATCAAAGTTAACCAACAATAAATCAAAACGGGAGGAGATGGATCAAAGTTAACCAACAATAAATCCAAACGGGAGGAGATGGATCAAAGGTAACCAACAATAAATAAAAACGGGAGGAGATGGATCAAAGTTAACCAACAATAAATAAAACGGGAGGAGATGGATCAAAGTTAACCAACAATAAATCAAAACGGGAGGAGATGGATCAAAGTTAACCAACAATAAATCAAAACGGGAGGAGATGGATCAAAGTTAACCAACAATAAATCAAAACGAGGTTAGATGGATCAAAGTTAACCAACAATAAATCAAAACAGGAGGAGATGGATCAAAGTTAACCAACAATAAATCAAAACGAGGTTAGATGGATCAAAGTTAACCAACAATAAATCAAAACAGGAGGAGATGGATCAAAGTTAACCAACAATAAATCAAAACAGGAGGAGATGGATTAAAGTTAACCAACAATAAATAAAACAGGAGGAGATGGATCAAAGTTAACCAACAATAAATCAAAACGGGAGGAGATGGATCAAAGTTAACCAACAATAAATCAAAACGTTGGGAGATGGATCAAAGTTAACCAACAATAAATCAAAACAGGAGGAGATGGATCAAAGTTAACCAACAATAAATCAAAACGGGGGGAGATGGATCAAAGTTAACCAACAATAAATAAAACGGGGGGAGATGGATCAAAGTTAACCAACAATAAATCAAAACGGGGGGAGATGGATCAAAGTTAACCAACAATAAATCAAAACGGGAGGAGATGGATCAAAGTTAACCAACAATAAATCAAAACGGGGGGAGATGGATCAAAGTTAACCAACAATAAATCAAAACAGGAGGAGATGGATCAAAGTTAACCAACAATAACTCAAAACGGGGGGAGATGGATCAAAGTTAACCAACAATAAATCAAAACGGGGGGAGATGGATCAAAGTTAACCAACAATAAATCAAAACGGGGGAGATGGATCAAAGTTAACCAACAATAAATCAAAACGGGAGGAGATGGATCAAAGTTAACCAACAATAAATAAAACGGGAGGAGATGGATCAAAGTTAACCAACAATAAATCAAAACGGGAGGAGATGGATCAAAGTTAACCAACAATAAATAAAAACGGGAGGAGATGGATCAAATTTAACCAACAATAAATAAAACGGGAGGAGATGGATCAAAGGTAACCAACAATAAATAAAAACGGGAGAAGATGGATCAAAGTTAACCAACAATAAATCAAAACGGGGTTAGATGGATCAAAGTTAACCAACAATAAATCAAAACAGGAGGAGATGGATCAAAGTTAACCAACAATAAATCAAAACGGGAAGAGATAAATCAAAGTTAACCAACAAAAAATAAAACGGAGGAGATGGATCAAAGTTAACCAACAATAAATCAAAACGGGGGGAGATGGATCAAAGTTAACCAACAACAAATCAAAACAGGAGGAGATGGATCAAAGTTAACCAACAATAAATCAAAACAGGAGGAGATGGATTAAAGTTAACCAACAATAAATCAAAACGGGGGGAGATGGATCAAAGGTAACCAACAATAAATAAAAACGGGAGAAGATGGATCAAAGTTAACCAACAATAAATCAAAACGGGGTTAGATGGATCAAAGTTAACCAACAATAAATCAAAACAGGAGGAGATGGATCAAAGTTAACCAACAATAAATCAAAACGGGAAGAGATAAATCAAAGTTAACCAACAAAAAATAAAACGGAGGAGATGGATCAAAGTTAACCAACAATAAATCAAAACGGGGGGAGATGGATCAAAGTTAACCAACAACAAATCAAAACAGGAGGAGATGGATCAAAGTTAACCAACAATAAATCAAAACAGGAGGAGATGGATTAAAGTTAACCAACAATAAATCAAAACGGGGGGAGATGGATCAAAGTTAACCAACAATAAATCAAAACAGGAGGAGATGGATCAAAGTTAACCAACAATAAATCAAAACGGGGGGAGATGGATCAAAGTTAACCAACAATAAATCAAAACGGGGGGAGATGGATCAAAGTTAACCAACAATAAATCAAAACGGGAGGAGATGGATCAAAGTTAACCAACAATAAATAAAACGGGAGGAGATGGATCAAAGTTAACCAACAATAAATCAAAACGGGGGGAGATGGATCAAAGTTAACCAACAATAAATCAAAACGGGGTTAGATGGATCAAAGTTAACCAACAATAAATAAAACAAGAGGAGATGGATCAAAGTTAACCAACAATAAATCAAAACGGTAGGAGATGGATCAAAGTTAACCAACAATAAATAAAACGGGAGGAGATGTATTAAAGTTAACCAACAATAAATCAAAACGGGAGGAGATGGATCAAAGTTAACCAACAATAAATCAAAACGGGGGAGATGGATCAAAGTTAACCAACAATAAATAAAACGGGGGGAGATGGATCAAAGTTAACCAACAATAAATCAAAACGGGAGGAGATGGATCAAAGTTAACCAACAATAATTCAAAACGGGGGGAGATGGATCAAAGTTAACCAACAATAAATAAAACGGGAGGAGATGGATCAAAGTTAACCAACAATAAATCAAAACGGGGGGAGATGGATCAAAGTTAACCAACAATAAATAAAACGGGGGGAGATGGATCAAAGTTAACCAACAATAAATCAAAACGGGAGGAGATGGATCAAAGTTAACCAACAATAAATCAAAACGGTAGGAGATGTATTAAAGTTAACCAACAATAAATCAAAACGGGAGGAGATGGATCAAAGTTAACCAACAATAAATCAAAACGGTAGGAGATGTATTAAAGTTAACCAACAATAAATCAAAACGGGAGGAGATGGATCAAAGTTAACCAACAATAAATCAAAACGGGGGGAGATGGATCAAAGTTAACCAACAATAAATAAAACGGGGGGAGATGGATCAAAGTTAACCAACAATAAATCAAAACGGGAGGAGATGGATCAAAGTTAACCAACAATAAATCCAAACGGGAGGAGATGGATCAAAGGTAACCAACAATAAATAAAAACGGGAGGAGATGGATCAAAGTTAACCAACAATAAATAAAACGGGAGGAGATGGATCAAAGTTAACCAACAATAAATCAAAACGGGAGGAGATGGATCAAAGTTAACCAACAACAGATCAAAACGGGAGGAGATGGATCAAAGTTAACCAACAATAAATCAAAACGAGGTTAGATGGATCAAAGTTAACCAACAATAAATCAAAACAGGAGGAGATGGATCAAAGTTAACCAACAATAAATCAAAACGAGGTTAGATGGATCAAAGTTAACCAACAATAAATCAAAACAGGAGGAGATGGATCAAAGTTAACCAACAATAAATCAAAACAGGAGGAGATGGATTAAAGTTAACCAACAATAAATAAAACAGGAGGAGATGGATCAAAGTTAACCAACAATAAATCAAAACGGGAGGAGATGGATCAAAGTTAACCAACAATAAATCAAAACGTTGGGAGATGGATCAAAGTTAACCAACAATAAATCAAAACAGGAGGAGATGGATCAAAGTTAACCAACAATAAATCAAAACGGGGGGAGATGGATCAAAGTTAACCAACAATAAATAAAACGGGGGAGATGGATCAAAGTTAACCAACAATAAATCAAAACGGGGGGAGATGGATCAAAGTTAACCAACAATAAATCAAAACGGGAGGAGATGGATCAAAGTTAACCAACAATAAATCAAAACGGGGGGAGATGGATCAAAGTTAACCAACAATAAATCAAAACAGGAGGAGATGGATCAAAGTTAACCAACAATAAATCAAAACGGGGGGAGATGGATCAAAGTTAACCAACAATAAATCAAAACGGGAGGAGATGGATCAAAGTTAACCAACAATAAATCAAAACGGGGGAGATGGATCAATGTTAACCAACAATAAATCAAAACGAGAGGAGATGGATCAAAGTTAACCAACAATAAATAAAACGGGAGGAGATGGATCAAAGTTAACCAACAATAAATCAAAACGGGAGGAGATGGATCAAAGTTAACCAACAATAAATAAAAACGGGAGGAGATGGATCAAAGTTAACCAACAATAAATAAAACGGGAGGAGATGGATCAAAGTTAACCAACAATAAATAAAACGGGAGGAGATGGATCAAAGTTAACCAACAATAAATCAAAACGGGGGGAGATGGATCAAAGGTAACCAACAATAAATAAAAACGGGAGAAGATGGATCAAAGTTAACCAACAATAAATCAAAACGGGGTTAGATGGATCAAAGTTAACCAACAATAAATCAAAACGGGAGGAGGTGGATCAAAGTTAACCAACAATAAATCAAAACGGGAGGAGATGGATCAAAGTTAACCAACAATAAATAAAACGGGGGAGATGGATCAAAGTTAACCAACAATAAATCAAAACGGGGGGAGATGGATCAAAGTTAACCAACAACAAATCAAAACAGGAGGAGATGGATCAAAGTTAACCAACAATAAATCAAAACAGGAGGAGATGGATTAAAGTTAACCAACAATAAATCAAAACAGGGGGAGATGGATCAAAGTTAACCAACAATAAATCAAAACAGGAGGAGATGGATCAAAGTTAACCAACAATAAATCAAAACGGGGGGAGATGGATCAAAGTTAACCAACAATAAATCAAAACGGGGGGAGATGGATCAAAGTTAACCAACAATAAATCAAAACGGGAGGAGATGGATCAAAGTTAACCAACAATAAATAAAACGGGAGGAGATGGATCAAAGTTAACCAACAATAAATCAAAACGGGAGGAGATGGATCAAAGTTAACCAACAATAAATAAAAACGGGAGGAGATGGATCAAAGTTAACCAACAATAAATAAAACGGGAGGAGATGGATCAAAGTTAACCAACAATAAATAAAACGGGAGGAGATGGATCAAAGTTAACCAACAATAAATCAAAACGGGAGGAGATCGATCAAAGTTAACCAACAACAAATCAAAACGGGGGGAGATGGATCAAAGTTAACCAACAATAAATCAAACGGGGGGAGATGGATCAAAGGTAACCAACAATAAATAAAAACGGGAGGAGATGGATCAAAGGTAAGCAACAATAAATCAAAACGGGAGGAGATGGATCAAAGTTAACCAACAACAAATCAAAACGGGGTTAGATGGATCAAAGTTAACCAACAATAAATCAAAACGGGGGGAGATGGATCAAAGTTAACCAACAATAAATAAAAACGGGAGGAGATGGATCAAAGTTAACCAACAATAAATAAAAACGGGAGGAGATGGATCAAAGTTAACCAACAACAAATCAAAACGGGAGGAGATGGATCAAAGTTAACCAACAATAAATCAAAACGGGACGAGATGGATCAAAGGTAACCAACAATAAATCAAAACGGGAGGAGATCGATCAAAGTTACCAACAATAAATAAAAACGGGGTTAGATGGATCAAAGTTAACCAACAATAAATCAAAACGGGGGGAGATGGATCAAAGGTAACCAACAATAAATAAAAACGGGAGGAGATGGATCAAAGGTAACCAACAATAAATCAAAACGGGAGGAGATGGATCAAAGTTAACCAACAACAAATCAAAACGGGGTTAGATGGATCAAAGTTAACCAACAATAAATCAAAACGGGGGGAGATTGATCAAAGTTAACCAACAATAAATAAAAACGGGAGGAGATGGATCAAAGGTAACCAACAATAAATAAAACGGGAGGAGATGGATCAAAGTTAACCAACAATAAATCAAAACGGGAGGAGATGGATCAAAGTTAACCAACAATAAATAAAACGGGGGGAGATGGATCAAAGTTAACCAACAACAAATCAAAACGGGGGGAGATGGATCAAAGTTAACCAACAATAAATAAAACGGGAGGAGATGGATCAAAGTTAACCAACAATAAATAAAAACGGGAGGAGATGGATCAAAGTTAACCAACAATAAATCAAAACGGGAGGAGATGGATCAAAGTTAACCAACAATAAATAAAACGGGGGGAGATGGATCAAAGTTAACAAACAATAAATCAAAACGGGAGGAGATGGATCAAAGTTAACCAACAATAAATCAAAACGGGAGGAGATGGATCAAAGTTAACCAACAATAAATAAAAACGGGAGGAGATGGATCAAAGTTAACCAACAATAAATCAAAACGGGGGGAGATGGATCAAAGTTAACCAACAATAAATAAAACGGGGGGAGATGGATCAAAGTTAACCAACAATAAATAAAAACGGGAGGAGATGGTTCAAAGTTAACCAACAATAAATAAAACGGGAGGAGATGGATCAAAGTTAACCAACAATAAATAAAATCGGGAGGAGATGGATCAAAGTTAACCAACAATAAATCAAAACGGGAGGAGATGGATCAAAGTTAACCAACAATAAATCAAAACGGGAGGAGATGGATCAAAGTTAACCAACAATAAATCAAAACGGGGGGAGATGGATCAAAGTTAACCAACAATAAATAAAACGGGGGGAGATGGATCAAAGTTAACCAACAATAAATAAAAACGGGAGGAGATGGTTCAAAGTTAACCAACAATAAATAAAACGGGAGGAGATGGATCAAAGTTAACCAACAATAAATAAAATCGGGAGGAGATGGATCAAAGTTAACCAACAATAAATCAAAACGGGAGGAGATGGATCAAAGTTAACCAACAATAAATCAAAACGGGAGGAGATGGATCAAAGTTAACCAACAATAAATCAAAACGGGAGGAGATGGATCAAAGTTAACCAACAATAAATCAAAACGGGAGGAGATGGATCAAAGTTAACCAACAATAAATCAAAACGGGGGGAGATGGATCAAAGTTAACCAACAATAAATCAAAACGGGAGGAGATGGATCAAAGTTAACCAACAATAAATCAAAACGGGAGGAGATGGATCAAAGTTAACCAACAATAAATCAAAACGGGAGGAGATGGATCAAAGTTAACCAACAATAAATCAAAAACGGGAGGAGATGGATCAAAGTTAACCAACAATAAATAAAACGGGAGGAGATGGATCAAAGTTAACCAACAATAAATAAAACGGGGGGAGATGGATCAAAGTTAACCAACAATAAATAAAACGGGGGGAGATGGATCAAAGTTAACCAACAATAAATCAAAACAGGAGGAGATGGATCAAAGGTAACCAACAATAAATAAAAACGGGAGGAGATGGATCAAAGTTAACCAACAATAAATCAAAACGGGAGGAGATGGATTAAAGTTAACCAACAATAAATCAAACGGGAGGAGATGGATCAAAGTTAACCAACAATAAATCAGAACGGGGTTAGATGGATCAAAGTTAACCAACAACAAATCAAAACGGGGGGAGATGGATCAAAGTTAACCAACAATAAATAAAACGGGAGGAGATGGATCAAAGTTAACCAACAATAAATCAAAACGGGGTTAGATGGATCAAAGTTAACCAACAACAAATCAAAACGGGGTTAGATGGATCAAAGTTAACCAACAATAAATCAAAACGGGAGGAGATGGATCAAAGTTAACCAACAATAAATCAAAACGGGGGGAGATGGATCAAAGTTAACCAACAATAAATCAAAACAGGGGGAGATGGATCAAAGTTAACCAACAATAAATCAAAACGGGAGGAGATGGATCAAAGTTAACCAACAATAAATCAAAACGGGGGGAGATGGATCAAAGTTAACCAACAATAAATCAAAACGGGGGGAGATGGATCAAAGTTAACCAACAATAAATCAAAACGGGAGGAGATGGATCAAAGTTAACCAACAATAAATAAAACGGGGGGAGATGGATTAAAGGTAACCAACAATAAATAAAAACTGGAGGAGATGGGTCAAAGTTAACCAACAAAAAATCAAAACGGGGGGAGATGGATCAAAGTTAACCAACAATAAATCAAAACGGGAGGAGATGGATCAAAGTTTACCAACAATAAATCAAAACGGGAGGAGATGGATCAAAGTTAACCAACAATAAATAAAACGGGAGGAGATGGATCAAAGGTAACCAACAATAAATAAAACGTGGGGAGATGGATCAAAGTTAACCAACAATAAATCAAAACGGTAGGAGATGGATCAAAGTTAACCAACAATAAATCAAAACGGTGGGAGATGGATCAAAGTTAACCAACAATAAATCAAAACGGGAGGAGATGGATCAAAGTTAACCAACAATAAATCCAAACGGGAGGAGATGGATCAAAGGTAACCAACAATAAATAAAAACGGGAGGAGATGGATCAAAGTTAACCAACAATAAATAAAACGGGAGGAGATGGATCAAAGTTAACCAACAATAAATCAAAACGGGAGGAGATGGATCAAAGTTAACCAACAACAGATCAAAACGGGAGGAGATGGATCAAAGTTAACCAACAATAAATCAAAACGAGGTTAGATGGATCAAAGTTAACCAACAATAAATCAAAACAGGAGGAGATGGATCAAAGTTAACCAACAATAAATCAAAACGAGGTTAGATGGATCAAAGTTAACCAACAATAAATCAAAACAGGAGGAGATGGATCAAAGTTAACCAACAATAAATCAAAACAGGAGGAGATGGATTAAAGTTAACCAACAATAAATAAAACAGGAGGAGATGGATCAAAGTTAACCAACAATAAATCAAAACGGGAGGAGATGGATCAAAGTTAACCAACAATATATCAAAACGTTGGGAGATGGATCAAAGTTAACCAACAATAAATCAAAACAGGAGGAGATGGATCAAAGTTAACCAACAATAAATCAAAACGGGGGGAGATGGATCAAAGTTAACCAACAATAAATAAAACGGGGGGAGATGGATCAAAGTTAACCAACAATAAATCAAAACGGGGGGAGATGGATCAAAGTTAATATGTGTACTGTTATACCGAGTATTGCTCGGTGTGTTCTGTGTACTGTAAAACAGCGTTTTGCACGGTGTTTCCTATGTGTACCATAAGAAAGCGTTTTGCACGGATTGTATGAGTACTGTAAGACATCGTTTTGCACGGCGTATTGTATGGGTACTGTAAGACAGCGTTGTGCATGGTGTGTTCTATGTGTACTGTAAAGCAGCGTTTTGAACGGTGTTCTGTGTACTGTAAGACAGCGTCTTGCCCAATGTATTCTATGTATATTGTAAGACAGGGTTTTGCAAGGTGTGTTCTATGTGTACTGTTATACAGAGTATTGCAGGGTGTGTTCTGTGTATTGTAAAACAGCGTTTTGCACGGTGCGTCCTATGTGTACAATATGAAAGCGTTTTGCAAGGTGTGTTGTATGAGTACTGTAAGACAGCGTTTTACACGGCGTGTTCTATGGGTACTGCAAGACAGCGTTTTGCACGCGTGTTCTATGGGTACTGCAAGACAGCGTTTTGCACGGCGTGTTCTATGGGTACTGTAAAGAAGCGTTTTGAACGGTGTGTTCTGTGTACTGTAAGACAGCATCTTGCCCAATGTATTCTATGTATATTGTAAGACAAGGTTTTGCACGGTGTGTTCTGCTGCGTGTACTGTAAAACAGCGTTTTGCACGGTGTCCTATGTGTACTATAAGAGCACTTTCACAGTTGAAGTCGAGCACACCTTATCCGAAGTCATTATGTATAAAAATATGGCTTCAAATGAAACCAACAATTAAACACATGCAATAACAGTTACACATATATTATGTCTCAGTTGTTTTAAATTTACCAATTATCAATGACACACAAACATCTTTGTGGTACGTCGACGGATCATGGAATCATAGATGCCCCTCTCGACTTTTAACTAAGTTACTGGAAAATTGTGACTTACTTGTAATGTCATTGACGTATAATATACGGATCCAGGACGGCATATTGCTGTGTGCAGTGTATAATGCTTTGTACAATGATGGTTCCCTTTACTCGCAAGTCTTTAGAAAGTCTTTACCTAGTCTTTACAAAGTAACCATATTGTTACTTCTACTACACACATCGAGTTTAACACGGATAAATTTGAAGACAATTCAGATGGTTATTGTGAGAAAACAATGTCGAGCCCTGGGTCAAGAATGAGTCATATTAGATAGTTCATAATTTAAACCTAAAAGTACTAAGCTGTGTACTAATTTTCTAGTTGTTACTAGTATTACATTCATTTTTTTCTCTGGACCTACCCCACCTCAACCACGGACATGATAGTGTACTAGATAGCTACATTCACATTCTGTTTTCTTTCGAACATTCAGCTTCTATTATAAAGTAAGAAAAACAAAAATAATAACTTCTCACATTTATTTAAACTAGTCAGTTATAAAAAAATTACAAATACAAAATTGTGTATTAACTCTCATTCATTCAAAATGTGACAATGTCATGTCACAATACTTCAAACGGTACAGTACATTTTGACATACAAGCAGACATATAGACTGCCTAATTACAGGAATATTAAAGGCGATCAGACACAATGATTCCTTTTTTAGCGAAATTTCAAAGGATAGCAGACATACAGACTGCCATATAAGAACACTCTTTAAGGAGGGCAGACATCCCGACTGCCTAATTAGGGGAATAGTAAAGGTGATCAGACATCCAGATAGCTTTATTAGCGGTATATTTAAGGCTTAATGACGATCCTACTAAGTCTGGTTACAATTGGCTGAAGGAATTCTTTGGAGAGGATTTTAAATTCATTTGACGGATTTGATAAACAGCAGCTTATTGAGACTTTAGTATGTTGAGAATATGTTTTGTCACCAAAGTTCAAATCTGTTGTCGTAATTATGACAACACTCCCCCCTACTTCTACATTTGTATTGTTAAAACAATGGGACTATGTTGTCCACAATCAGATAGCACTCCTCCCTACTTATATTGGTAAAGCAATGGGACTTTATTGTCTTTAATTAGATAATGCTCCTCCATACTTATATTGATAAATCAATGGGACTCTGTTGTCCTTATTCCGATTACACTCCTCCCTACTTATATTGGTAAAACAATGGGACTCAAATTTAATACAAAGTATAATTAATGGGCAATAGTCTCATTATTAATAAATTATATTGCGACAATTGTCAGAACACAGAATCACACAGAGCAAATCACCACAGTAGAAAAAAACCCAGATGAATTCAGATCAGGTTGGATCCTTTTAAAAATTATATATACCAACAAAATATCGTTGAATATCGTTGGGTCCTTTTAGCAATTAAATATACTAACAAAATATTGTTGGTCCTTTTAGCAATTATATATACCAACAAAATATCGTTAAGTCCTTTTAGCAATTATATATACTAACAAAATATCATGGGGTCCTTTTAGCAATTATATATACCAACACAATATCTTTTGTTCCTTTTAGCAATTATATATACCAACAAAATATCGTTTGGTCCTTTTAGCAATTATATATACCAACAAAATATCCTTGGGTCCATTTAGCAATTATAACCAACAAAATATCCTTGGGTCCTTTAAGCAATTATATATACCAACAAAATATCATTTGGTCCTTTTAGAAATTATATTTCTTACAAAATATCATTGGGGTCCATTTAGCAACTATAACCAACAAAATATCCTTGGGTCCTTTAAGCAATTGTATATACCAACAAAATATCCTTGGGTCCTTTTAGCAATTATATATACATGTACCAACAAACTCATATCTGTGAAATTTGGTGAAACAAAATATTACTGTAATGATCTGTGTTGATCAGTTATTATGCATCACAACATTACAAATGCTTGACACAGAAAACAGTTATCAAACTAATTAATATATTTTTTGCGTAAAAATGTCAGTCCTCTGGGATCAACAATTTGAAGTGCTTGCATAAGACGACGCAACGTGGTATTGCCTTCTGACTTGCTCCATTTAGTAAGAATGTCATAATTTTGTTTAAACATGTCCTTGCCATGCTTGCAAATGGTATCTTCAATCTGAACGGTGGGTAACCCTAATTCCACACCAAGATGAAGTGCACAATTTCCAATCTGTTTGGATAGTTCCAATAAACTGTCATCGTCTAGAGTTTTTTGTAATGCTTTATGTTCGAGTTCTAAAATATATTTAAATGTAATTTATGACATAATTGCTTAAATAATAAAGTGATCTGTCAATTTGTTTAAAATTAACGATAGCATTAATAGACTCTGCATTATATTAAACATTTGATCAGTACAGAATATTCCAACTGTGTTTAATATTACGAAACACACATTCTTGAATACATTGGTTCAGATTGGCCAAGAGTGATATTAAAGAAGTAAATTAAAATTTGAAAGGGTTTACACCCTACAATTAAGACTGAATGTGATAACAAGTCACCTGATTCTTACCTTAAAATGTAATACAATTTTCATTTATATGTAAGCCACCAGTTTCAGATACAAACACATTTTACTTACCAAAAAGTTTTGTTTCTTCTCTAAAAATCTGAAAAATAAAAAGACAGAATTTGTAAGAAAACAGAAAACCAAGATTCCTAACAATATTATTTTTTCTTATGGCACTTTTTTGACACAGATATCAAAACACTTTTTGCAAATTTGCACCCAATAGGAAGCAAACATGAGGGTCCCTGTTCCTTCCCATACACAAACAAATCATTTCCTTTAACACATCATAAGTCTCTTTTTGACCACACTTGCACACCTACAATGTCTCTGAAGATAGCTTTCCAACCCATGTCTTCAAAGAAATTTCTTTCCTGTTGTTCTTGTAATCTTGGACTGTATCTATCTGCAGTAGTTTTTAAATTTGAAGAAAATTAAATTCTATGGTATAGAAACTGGGCTGTTACTAGCAAATCACTTTACACTTTAAAGTAAGGGGCATAACTTAGGGGCAAAATAGGTATTATGTCTCGAATTTAATAGCTGAAGAACAGTCAAGAAATGTTAAGCCTGACATACTCTTTACATATTTTTTTTCATTGTTTAGAACTTGCTTCCATACAAAAACATATAATTGTATAGGTCATCAAATAAAATATGATACATAACAGTAAATGTTACATTATACTGAATACTTATTACAGCTTTGAATTTATTTACTTACCCTGCACAACAGGTGCCTTCCTTCATCAGTCCGTTTTAAGGCATCATTCAACATTTCAAAAGATGGATCTTCTAGATTTGACTCAACAAATATTTTCCATTTACACAAGGCATTAAACTTAATCTTGAACATCTGAAAATCACTTCCACTATGCATATGTTCAATTTCTTCCAACGTATCAACTGAGAGTCCTAGATTAACGACATATTCACGCAATTTCTCAATTTTGCTATTTAAATAAATAGCCAATCTGGCAAGGTGTTGCTCACTTGGACACAAAGATAAAACTTCTGTACTAGGACCTGTAATATAATTTAAATGATGTATTTAGTTAAACAATTTTGTCTGTAGTGTTTTAGATTTTACATTGTTGTCTCATGTATCGTATTTCAAAAATATAATATTGTTTTTCTTCATGTTAAAGTATACTAAGGGATGTAATATTTACACTCTGTTTAATATATATGTAAATATATATATATGCTCTTAATATTGTGTCAATATTTTTGTTTTTGCTATCTCTAAGACCGGAAAATGCAGATTACATTTCATGCATATGTATCAGAAAATAATTTGAAGCAAAGGAGAATGAAAAATAATACAATTAATACTTGGTTTAGGAGAAAAGCGTTTGGTTGTTTGTTGAAATGCATTTGAATACAACTTTCTGCAATTTTTCCCTATATGACAATGTTCAGTTTTTATTTTGCAAGAAAGCCTAAGGATCTGGTCACACCCCAACCTTCGGCAAAAAACAAGCAATCCTTGCTTATAAAAGGTTGGAGTCGAGCAAACTGTCCCTGCACTGAAACTTGAAACCGCAACATTAGTGTTGACAGCCATGTTATAAACTGTTTATAACTAACGGCCTTATGTATAGTGGTAGTAAAAGTGTACCAGTCACATGTTATAGATTGTAGTTACAGTGAATATATTTGTTATATTCTGTTTGGGTCAATAGTGAGTACATGCATACAAGTTTTAGTCTGTAAGCCAAGGCATAAATTGAGTTTTTATAAAGTGGTAATATTTTGCTCAGATCTTACAAGATGAAATTTTGTATTTTAATAAAACAATGTAGTATTTTTGCATGAACGGTAATGAATTGTGCATGTATTTTTTACTTATATCTAATTATTATACATAATTATATTTGCCGAACTTGACTGAGGGATATAGTAATCATTATGGTGTGTTCCATTTATGATTGATGTCATTATGCTTAAAATGCTTTTGAACCAAGGCTCCTTAAGTAAAAGGTAAAATCATTATAAAGGAATACATACAGTTTTTCTTCAAACTAGAATTAGTGTTGTTGAATGACGTCTTTCAATGGTGAAGTGAAAAATTCCAGAAGTGCCACTCAAATGTGTTTATCAGGTAAAATGTCTGATTTTGAATGTATATCTACAAGTATCCATTTTTAATTCTACTCAACTTACCTTTACAGTCTATCTGACATTCCTTCTGTTTCTACAAATAACAATACAATATAAAAAACCACATTTTTAGTTCCAGAGAGAATATTAGAAGCCCAGTTGTTATTGAAGATATTTTTTGTACTTTACAGAACACACTTGTAGCATGTCTGACACCTCATACAATACAGAACACACATGTACCATGTTTGACACCTCATACTTTACAGAACACAGATGTAGCATGTCTGACACCTTATACTTTACAGAACACACACGTAACATGTCTGACACCTCATAATTAACAAAACACACATGTAGCATGTTGGACACCTCATACTTTACAGAAGAACACAGATGTAGCATGGCTGAAACCTCATACTTTACAGAACACACATGTAGCATGTCTGACACCTCATACAGTACAGAACCCACATGTAGCATGCCTGACACCTCATACAGTACAGAACACAGATGTAGCATGTCCGACACCTCATACTTTACAGAACACACATGTAGCATGTCTGACACCTCATACCTTACAGAAGAACACAGATGTAGCATGTCTGACACCTTATACTTTACAGAACACACATGTAACATGTATGACACCTCATACAGTACAGAACACACATGTACCATGTTTGACACCTCATACTTTACAGAACATCGATGCAGCATGTCTGACACCTCATACTTTACAGAACACACATGTACCATGTCTGACACCTCATACTTTACAGAACACACATGTAGCATGTCTGACACCTCATACTTTACAGAACACACATGTAGCATGTCTGACACCTCATACTTTACAGAACACACATGTACCATGTCTGACACCTCATACTTTACAGAACACACATGTACCATGTCTGACACCTCATACTTTACAGAACACACATGTAGCATGTCTGACACCTCATACTTTACAGAACACACATGTAGCATGTCTGACACCTCATACTTTACAGAACACACATGTACCATGTCTGACACCTCATACTTTACAGAACACACATGTAGCATGTCTGACACCTCATACTTTACAGAACACACATGTACCATGTATGATACCTGATAGTTAACATAATGACACATGTAGCCAACCACCATATAGTTAATAAATTGACATAATTTGCTGGAAAGACACAAGAAGCCTGTCAGACACAATTTGGTGGAAAGACACAAGAAGCCTGTCAGACACAATTTTGTGGAAAGACACAAGAAACCTGTCAGACACAATTTGGTGGAAAGACACAAGAAGCCTGTCAGACACAATTTGCTGGAAAGACACAAGAAGCCTGTCAGACACAATTTGGTGGAAAGACACAAGAAGCCTGTCAGACACAATTTGGTGGAAAGACACAAGAAGCCTGTCAGACACAATTTGGTGGAAAGACACAAGAAGCCTGTCAGACACAATTTGGTGGAAAGACACAAGAAACCTGTCAGACACAATTTGGTGGAAAGACACAAGAAGCCTGTCAGACACAATTTGGTGGAAAGACACAAGAAGCCTGTCAGACACAATTTGGTGGAAAGACACAAGAAGCCTGTCAGACACAATTTGGTGGAAAGACACAAGAAGCCTGTCAGACACAATTTGCTGGAAAGACACAAGAAGCCTGTCAGACACAATTTGGTGGAAAGACACAAGAAGCCTGTCAGACACAATTTGGTGGAAAGACACAAGAAGCCTGTCAGACACAATTTGCTGGAAAGACACAAGAAGCCTGTCAGACACAATTTGGTGGAAAGACACAAGAAGCCTGTCAGACACAATTTGGTGGAAAGACACAAGAAACCTGTCAGACACAATTTGGTGGAAAGACACAAGAAGCCTGTCAGACACAATTTGGTGGAAAGACACAAGAAGCCTGTCAGACACAATTTGGTGGAAAGACACAAGAAGCCTGTCAGACACAATTTGCTGGAAAGACACAAGAAGCCTGTCAGACACAATTTGGTGGAAAGACACAATTTGGTGGAAAGACACAAGAAGCCTGTCAGACACAATTTGGTGGAAAGACACAAGAAGCCTGTCAGACACAATTTGGTGGAAAGACACAAGAAACCTGTCAGACACAATTTGCTGGAAAGACACAAGAAGCCTGTCAGACACAATTTGGTGGAAAGACACAAGAAGCCTGTCAGACACAATTTGGTGGAAAGACACAAGAAACCTGTCAGACACAATTTGGTGGAAAGACACAAGAAGCCTGTCAGACACAATTTGGTGGAAAGACACAAGAAGCCTGTCAGACACAATTTGGTGGAAAGACACAAGAAGCCTGTCAGACACAATTTGGTGGAAAGACACAAGAAGCCTGTCAGACACAATTTGCTGGAAAGACACAAGAAGCCTGTCAGACACAATTTGGTGGAAAGACACAAGAAGCCTGTCAGACACAATTTGGTGGAAAGACACAAGAAACCTGTCAGACACAATTTGGTGGAAAGACACAAGAAGCCTGTCAGACACAATTTGGTGGAAAGACACAAGAAGCCTGTCAGACACAATTTGGTGGAAAGACACAAGAAGCCTGTCAGACACAATTTGGTGGAAAGACACAAGAAGCCTGTCAGACACAATTTGCTGGAAAGACACAAGAAGCCTGTCAGACACAATTTGGTGGAAAGACACAAGAAGCCTGTCAGACACAATTTGGTGGAAAGACACAAGAAGCCTGTCAGACACAATTTGGTGGAAAGACACAAGAAACCTGTCAGACACAATTTGCTGGAAAGACACAAGAAACCTGTCAGACACAATTTGCTGGAAAGACACAAGAAGCCTGTCAGACACAATTTGGTGGAAAGACACAAGAAGCCTGTCAGACACAATTTGGTGGAAAGACACAAGAAACCTGTCTGACACCTAGTTTGTGTTGACGGGATATTATACAATAAAAAACAATTGTCACGACGGATACACCTTTCGTATTTATCGTATATACAGTATGCAGCACTTATATAAACAATTAGTTTTTAAAGGGATTTTATATCTGCATCATTCATAATATGTATACTAGTTTAAGCTTACCTTGTCAAATGTCCAGTACAACGCGTACTTTGTTTCATGTTCTTTTCCATCCGTACATTTCCATGTTGACACTTCTCTAGCTTCTGACTGGTTCAGATAACAAATTCCTGCTTTACATTTCTCTCCGACTTTGATGTTGAACAAATTGGTGATATCCAATGTTGAAGCCAAGTTTCCAAAACTGCTGTGGTAGAACTTTAAAGCGTTTTCTATTGTAAGTGTTAAGCATTCTTGTATACATGAAGCAATGTCAGGAGATATAAACTGTTTAGACACCATATTCTGTAAACATACAACGACTCTATTATCACGGACTAAAATGTACAGCTCGTTTGATTGGTCAATAGAAAGAACTGCAGCTTTGTTGTACAAGCAAACATCTCCTTTATTTGTCTCCTTCAAAGGCCACACATTCAATGCAGACCCAATTATTTTATAAGACAGAGCAGAAGGTATTGATGACTTTAAAAGTTCATATGACAGGTACAATGTTTTGTTTTCTTCAAGATTTTCACACAAATTAGTGGTAATTTCCTCCTTTATTATGCATGGCACAAGGTAAACATCACCTGCTTTCCCTCGTGTATTGTAGCGCTTTGGTTCAATCAGAAGGTCAAGGTGAATCAATACTTGTACCACAAACTCTTTGAAGTTATCATCAGGCATGTGTCTTTTGAACTCATCCTGCTGCCAAAGTTTGAACAAATCTTCTTTCCTGATCTTCCCTGTTTTTGTCATTTCATTCAAGATTTGTCTAAGAGTTGTGTCGGATGGAAAGAACATCTCATCTGTTATAAATGCCCTCAAGATATCTACGAGAGATGTTGGCTGTACAATGATGAAGTTTTGAAGTCCTTGGCTTTTAAAGTACATAATTTTTCCTAATTCATGCTGCACTCGTAAGAAATCATCCAACTGCATGTCTGTAAGTTTAAGATCATCATTTTCTTCATTTATCTTTATAAGATCATCCTTTGCAATGATACTTATGTTCCCTGCTCTCATCTCGGATAATTGGAGCTCTAATGGAACCCAGGCCATTGGCATCCGTTCTCCCCACGACTTCTGCCTAAATGCTATGTCTACGTAAGTTGTCTGTAGCCTGATAACTTCAGGATCATTTCTGTTTGTTCCATTTATAAAATATATATCATTGTACTTTATACGATTTGCACATTCATGGTTTTGAAACATGTCTTTCAGATCTTTTTGGAATTGGATCATCATCTTTGTCTGTTCATCCTTTAAATGAATGACAGATGTCATATTTGTATTGCAATAACTTTGGTAAGAAAACTGGCTAAAAACAAAGGGAATTTTCTGTCCCCCACTCTGACCCTCGTTGTTAATAGAAAACCTTTCCTTTAAATTATCTCTTTAAATAATTCTTTATATTAAATACTTATTTTTGAAAACCACAAAAATTGTTAGAAATATGTTAGACATGCAATCAAAATTTATTTAATTATTTGATACCTATACCATAGTTTAATATTTCAGGTACCTCCTATATTACGTCTCTGTAAGTTATTTAACTTACCTCCTTTAGAGAGTCTCTGAAAGTTATTTAACTTACCTCCTTTAGTATCTCTGTAAGTTATTTAACTTACCTCCATTAGTTAGTCTCTGTAAGTTATTTAACTTATCTCCTTTAGAGAGTCTCTGTAAGTTATTTAACTTACCTCCATTAGAGAGTCTCTGTAAGTTATTTTACTTATCTCCTTTAGTGTGTCTGTAAGTTATTTAACTTACCTCCTTTAGAGATTCTCTGTAAGTTATTTAACGTACCTCCTTTAGAGAGTCTCTAAGTTTTTTAACTTACCTCCTTTAGTGTGTCTCAAAGTTATTTAACTAACCTTCTTTAGTGTGTCTCTGTAAGTTACTTAACTTACCTCCTTTAGAGATTCTCTAAGTTATCTAACTTTCCTCCTTAAGTGTGTCTCTGTAAGTTATTTAACTTACCTCCTTTCGTTTGTCTCTGTAAGTTATTTAACTTACCTCCTTTAGTGTGTCTCTGCAAGTTATTTTACTTACCTCCTTTAGTGTGTCTCTGCAAGTTATTTTACTTACCTCCTTTAGAGATTCTCTAAGTTATCTAACTTTCCTCCTTAAGTGTGTCTCTGTAAGTTACTTAACTTAACTCCTTTAGAGATTATCTGTAAGTTATCTAACTTACCTCCTTTAGTTTGTCTCTGTAAGTTATTTAACTTACCTCCTTTAGAGATTCTCTGTAAGTTATCTAACTTTCCTCCTTTAGTTTGTCTCTAAGTTACTTAACTTACCTCCTTTAGATATTTTCTGTAAGTTACTTAACTTATCTCCTTTAGAGATTCTTTGTAAGTTACTTAACTTACCTCTTTAAAGATTCTCTGTAATTTAACTGACCTCCTTTAGTGCATGTCTGTAAGTTATTTAACTTACCTCCTTTAGAGAGTCTCTAAGTTTTTTAACTCCTTGAGTCAGTCTGTACATTATTAAACTTTCCTCCTTTAGTGTGTCACTGTAAGTTATTAAACTTACCTCCTTTGGTGTGTTTCTATTAGTTATTTATTGTTTGTTTGAATGATGCTTAATGCCACTTTCAGCAATTTTTCAGCTATTTCAAGGGGTCCAGTTTTTATTGGGGGAGTAAGCCGAAGTACCCAGAGAGAAACCTAACCTTCAGTAGGAAAACTTGCAATCCTTGTCAATTAAGGTTGGTTTCAAGTACACTCTGCCTGCAGTGAGACTCAAACTAGCAACCTCAGTGTTGACAGACCATGTGATCAATAGTAGACGAACTACCTCAACAACCCTGCCATCCGTGCGTTATTAAAATTACCTTCATTAATGTGTCTCAGTTGCTTAACTTACCTACTTCAGTGTCTCTCTGTAAGTGATTTAACTGACCTTCTATAGTGTGTCTCGGCAAGTTTTTGAACTTACCTCCTTTGGTGTGTATTTAAGGGTTGTTTAACTTACCTTCATGAGTGTGTCTCTGTAAGTTGTTTAACTTACCTCCTATGGTGTGCCTGTGAGTTAGCATGTCCTGTGAGTTGTTTAAATAACTTCTCTTAAATATGTCCTATAAAGTGTTTAGCTTTGTCTGTGTGAGTTTGTTCAGCTTACCTCCTTTAGTGTGCCCTTATGAATAGTTATATTAGTGTGTCTCTGTGAGTTGTTTAACTTACTTCTATAAGTGTGTCTCTGTGAATTGTTAAACTTACCTATTAGTATGTCTCTCTGAGTTGTTCAACTTACCTTTATAAGTGTGTCTTTGTGAGTAATTTAACTTACCTCCTTAAGTGTTTTATCTGTGAGTTGCTTACCTTAGCTCTATTAGTGTGTTTCTGTGAGTTGTTAAACTTACCTCTTTTTAGTGTGTCTCTGAGTTGTTTACCTTACCTCTATTAATATATGTGAGTTACTTAACTTACCTTTGTTAGTTTGTTTCTGTGAGTTGTCTAACTTACATCTATAAGTGTTTTATCTGTGAGTTGCTTACCTTAGCTCTACAAGTGTGTTTCTGTGAGTTGTTTAACTGACCTATATTAGTGTGTCTCTGTGGGTTGTTTAACTTACCTCTGTAAGTGTGTCTCTGATTTGTTAACTTACCTCCATTAATATCTGTGAGTTGCTTAGCTTACCTATATTAGTGTGTCTCTGTGAGTTGCTCAACTTACCTATATTTAGTGTGTCTCTGAGTTTTTAAATAACTTCTATTATTATGTCTGTGAGTTGTTCAACTTACCTCTATAAGTGTCTCTGTGAGTTGCTTAACTTACCTCTATTAGTGTGTTTCTGCGAGTTGTTTAACTTTCCTCTATAAGTGTCTCTGTGATTTGCTTAACTTACCTCTATTAATGTGTTTCTGCGAGTTGTTTAACTTTCCTCTATAAGTGTCTCTGTGAGTTCTTTAACTTTCCTCTATTAGTGTGTATCTGTGAGTTCTTTAACTTACCTCTATTAGTGTGTTTCTGTGAGTTGTTTAACTTACCTCTATTAGTGTGTCTCTGAGTTTTTTTAACTTACCTCTATTAGTGTGTCTCTGAGTTGTTTAACTTACCTCTATTAGTGTGTATCTGTGGGTTCTTTAACTTACCTCTATTTGTGTGTTGTCTGTGAGTTGTTTAACTTACCTCTATTAGTGTGTCTCTGTGAGTTTTTTTAACTTACCTCTATTAGTGTGTCTGTGTTAAGTTGCTTACATAGTACCTTAATTCTATAACTGTGTATTTGAGTTGCTCACCTTACCATATTAGTGTCTCTGTGAGTTGTTTAACTCACCTCTATTAGTGTTTCTCTGTGAGTGGCTTACCATACCTCTATTAGTGTCTCCCTGTGAGTTGTTTATGTTACCTCTAAAAATGTGTCTGTGAGTTGTTTAACTATTTTATCTCTGTGACTTGTTTACTTACCTCTGTTAATGTGTCTCTGTGAGTTGTTTAACTATTTTATCTCTGTGACTTGTTTACTTACCTCTGTTAATGTGTCTCTGTGAGTTGCCACAAACAAAATGACAGGGAGGATATCATCATCATCTTCTCCACAGTAGGTTAAAATAGAATCCACCCAATGTTTAAGAATTACTGCAAATACAGAAATCAAAATAAATAAAAAAAACTGTTAAATTAAAAATATTAACAACTGCACAGACCTTTGTAAAACAATAGCTTATCTCTGTTCTATAATGGGTAAATATCTGTTTATGTTTACATGTTTGTGAATGACACTCACGTTAGAATATTTTGGTGTATTATGGTTTTACGGCAAGGCAATGTAGCATAGTTAAATTAAAATATATTTAACCACAAAAAACTGTTTATTGTAAAACCGTATTAAGATTTAAAAGAAATCTATTGAAAAATGTCCAAAAGTTCATTCAAAGAAAATTATCATATGATTGGAAACTCTCAATGTAACAAATAAAACAGATATATATCAATAATAAACATTTTATAAATTTACTAAAATTAGTTGTCATGAGAAAGAACCTAAGAACAATATCCTTACATGCTGCTGTAACATTCCCCTGAGGATATTCTGGCAGTGGATCATGTAGTCCTTTCCTTCCATCAAACAATAGATTGAATGTCCCTTTCCCCTGTATAAAAAGCTGGTGGGTCATGTCGTAGGACTTTTGGCCACCGAAATCCACAAGATCTGACGGGGCGATCTTTACCTTGTAGTCTCCTTTCTTTATCTCCTGCTTTATACCCTCATGTATTGAACTGATTCCAAGCCTCTTCTGAATTGGTTTCTCATTTGCTTGCACTTTCTCTGATATAGTTGCCCGTTTCTCAGAAACATCAGACATCAAGGACTGTGATAATGGGGGCTCACTTTGTGTACTTTCCATACCTGTACTCACAGGTATAGGTTCCTGTTGGGAGGTATCATTATTAGCCAATCTGGGCATAGAAGAATGTTCGTCTGGCTGAATTTTCTCCTGCTGGCTTTGCTTCTTCTCTGGATGACTTGTATCCATGCCTGGCTGGCCACGTAATACATTGGAGAGGATATTTGTGTTCTCTTTTTCTAAAAAAACAAACCACTCCAATGTAACTACTTCATTATAACTAATTAACCGGTTCATATTTATATGATATGTACTCAGACATCAATATACAGAAAAACGTTGATAACACTAAAATCAGCTATGCCTAGTACGAGCCACTAAATAAAGTTTGACAACTTCTGGAAATTTATCTGTTCCCTACCATAGCATTTTTAGGTTTGCTCCTTAATTTTCTACATACCTATAGTTTTGGGACTAATGTCAATTTTTATTTCAAGAATGTTGTTATCAATAAAGTGTTTTTATGTCAAAAACAGTTTGTGTGTTGTGTATTTTGTACATCAGTTATTATTGGTTCATCTGCTATAACAGTTAAAATAAGTAAATAATTTACACAGTTTATATGGGCAAACTTTTTTTCTCAAAATTATCCTCCATTTGAGCAACAATCTTTTCTTTCGATATAAATTAAATCGCAATTGTCAACAAAAGTCGTAGTTGAGTCATAGTTGCAATCTTTTTGATGGATTTTTTTAATCTTCTTGATATATTTTGTATATTTTTAATCAGAAAAACAATTGTTTATTTGCCTGTTAAAACCTGTTATCACCCATTATGACATAACAATGTTATAATTTTAAACTTACAATGATGGAGCAATTAAAAGTTATCCACTTCCTTTGTACGTGAAGTTTATTGTTTTACACAAAGTCTTATAACTCAAGTTATCCACTTCCTTTGTACGTGAAGTTTATTGTTTTACACAAAGTCTTATAACTCAAGTTCAAGCTATTGTTGCCTTTTTACATAAATTTACTATCAAAGGCCCTTTAAATTATTTACAGTTTTAGCGAAATCTGTGGTCGAAAAAAAAATTATGAGACTTTAAAAACGTTAAAACATTGGTTTTGTTTGACCTACTTAATTAGAACTATATTTTAATGCATTCAATCACCCCTTGTATCACAATCTGACAATACAATGTAGGATCCTTCTCACAGTCCAATCAATGACCAACATTACATACAGTACTGACAATCTGACAATACAATGTAGGATACTACTGACAGTCCAATCAATGACCAACATTACATACAGTACTGACAATCTGACAATACAATGTAGGATACTACTGACAGTCCAATCAATGACCAACATTACATACAGTACTGACAATCTGACAATACAATGTAGGATTCTACTGACGGTCCAAACAATGACCAACATTAAATACAGTACTGACAATATAATGTAGGATCCTACTGACAGTCCAATCAATGACCAACATTATGTACAGTACTGAAAATCTGACAATACAATGTAGGATACTACTGACAGTCCACACAATGACCAACATTACATACAGTACTGACAATCTGACAATACAATGTAGGATCCTACTGACAGTCCAATCAATGACCAACATTACATACAGTACTGACAATACAATGTAGGATCCTACTGACAGTCCAATCAATGACCATCATTACATACAGTACTGTCAATCTGACAATACAATGTAGGATCCTACTGACAGTCCAATCAATGACCAACATTATGTACAGTACTCACAATCTGACAATACAAAGTAGGATCCTACTGACAGTCCAATCAATGACCAACATTACATACAGTGCTGACAATCTGACAATACAATGTAGGATACTACTGACAGTCCAATCAATGACCAACATTACATACAGTACTGACAATCTGACTATACAATGTAGGATCCTACTGACAGTCCAATCAATGACCAACATTACATACAGTACTCACAATCTGACAATACAATGTAGGATCCTGTTGACAGTCCAATCAATGACCAACATTACATACAGTACTGACAATCTGACAATACAATGTAGGATCCTACTGACAGTCCAATCAATGACCAACATTACATACAGTACTGACAATCTGACAATACAATGTAGGATCCTACTGACAGTCCAATCAATGACCAACATTACATAGAGTACTGACAATCTGACAATACAATGTAGGATCCTACTGACAGTCCAATCAATGACCAACATTACATACAGTACTGTCAATCTGACAATACAATGTAGGATCCTACTGACAGTCCAATCAATGACCAACATTACATAGAGTACTGACAATCTGACAATACAATGTAGGATCCTGTTGACAGTCCAAACAATGACCAACATTACATACAGTACTGACAATCTGACAATACAATGTAGGACCCTACTGACAGTCCAATCAATGACCAACATTACATAGAGTACTGACAATCTGACAATACAATGTAGGATCCTACTGACAGTCCAAGCAATGACCAACATTACATACAGTACTGTCAATCTGACAATACAATATAGGATACTACTGACAGTCCAATCAATGACCAACATTACATACAGTACTGACAATCTGACTATACAATGTAGGATCCTACTGACAGTCCAATCAATGACCAACATTACATACAGTACTGACAATCTGACAATACAATGTAGGATCCTACTGACAGTCCAATCAATGACCAACATTACATAGAGTACTGACAATCTGACAATACAATGTAGGATCCTACTGACAGTCCAATCAATGACCAACATTACATACAGTACTGACAATCTGACAATACAATGTAGGATCCTACTGACAGTCCAATCAATGACCAACTTTACATACAGTACTGACAATCTGACAATACAATGTAGGATCCTACTGACAGTCCAATCAATGACCAACATTACATACAGTACTGACAATCTGACAATACAATGTAGGATCCTACTGACAGTCCAATCAATGACAAGCATTACATACAGTACTGACAATCTGACAATACAATGTAGGATCCTACTGATAGTCCAATCAATGACCAACATTACATACAGTACTGACAATCTGAAAATACAATGTAGGATCCTACTGACAGTCCAATCAATGACCAGCATTACATACAGTGCTGACAATACAATGTAGGATACTACTGACAGTCCAATCAATGACCAACATTACATACAGTACTGACAGTCTGACAATACAATGCGGGATCCTACTGACAGTCCAATCAATGACCAACATTACATACAGTACTGACAATCTGACAATACAATGCAGGATCCTACTGATAGTCCAATCAATGACCAACATTACATACAGTACTGACAATCTGACAATACAATGTAGGATCCTACTGACAGTCCAATCAATGACCAACATTACATACAGTACTGACAATACATTGTAGGATCCTACTGACAGTCCAATCAATGACCAACATTACATACAGTACTGACAATCTGTCAATACAATGTAGGATCCTACTGACAGTCCAATCAATGACCAGCATTACATACAGTACTGACAATCTGACAATACAATGCAGGATCCTACTGACAGTCCAATCAATGACCAACATTACATACAGTACTGACAGTCTGACAATACAATGTAGGATCCTACTGACAGTCCAATCAATGACCAACATTACATACAGTACTGACAATCTGACAATACAATGCAGGATCCTACTGACAGTCCACTCAATGACCAACATTACATACAGTACTGACAATCTGATAATACAATGTAGGATCCTGACAGTCCAATCAATGACCAACATTACATACAGTACTGACAATCTGACAATACAATGTAGGATCCTGTTGACAGTCCAATCAATGACCAACATTACATACAGTACTGACAATCTGACAATACAATGCAGGATCCTAATGACAGTCCAATCAATGACCAACATTACATACAGTACTGACAAGACATTGTAGGATCCTACTGACAGTCCAATCAATGACCAACATTACATACAGTACTGACAGTCTGACAATACAATGTAGGATCCTACTGACAGTCCAATCAATGACCAACATTACATACAGTACTGACAATCTGACAATACAATGCAGGATCCTACTGACAGTCCAATCAATGACCAACATTACATACAGTACTGACAATCTGACAATACAATGTAGGATCCTGTTGACAGTCCAATCAATGACCAACATTACATACAGTACTGACAATCTGACAATACAATGCAGGATCCTACTGACAGTCCAATCAATGACCAACATTACATACAGTACTGACAATCTGACAATACAATGCAGGATACTACTGACAGTCCAATCAATGACCAACATTACATACAGTACTGACAATCTGACAATACAATGTAGGATACTACGGACAGTCCAATCAATGACCAACATTACATACAGTACTGACAATCTGACAATACAATGTAGGATACTACTGACAGTCCAATCAATGACCAACATTACATACAGTAATGACAATCTGACAATACAATGTAGGATCCTGTTGACAGTCCAATCAATGATCAACATTACATACAGTACTGACAATCTGACAATACAATGTAGGATACTACTGACAGTCCAATCAATGACCAACACTACATACAGTACTCACAATCTGACAATACAATGTAGGATCCTACTTACAGTCCAATCAATGATCAACATTACATACACTACTGATAATGTGACAATACAATGTAGGATCCTACTGACAGTCCAATCAATGACCAACATTACATACAGTACTGACAATCTGACAATACAATGTAGGATCCTACTGACAGTCCAATCAATGACCAACATTACATAGAGTACTGACAATCTGACAATACAATGTAGGATCCTACTGACAGTCCAATCAATGACCAACATTACATACAGTACTGTCAATCTGACAATACAATGTAGGATCCTACTGACAGTCCAATCAATGACCAACATTACATAGAGTACTGACAATCTGACAATACAATGTAGGATCCTGTTGACAGTCCAAACAATGACCAACATTACATACAGTACTGACAATCTGACAATACAATGTAGGATCCTACTGACAGTCCAATCAATGACCAACATTACATAGAGTACTGACAATCTGACAATACAATGTAGGATCCTACTGACAGTCCAAGCAATGACCAACATTACATACAGTACTGTCAATCTGACAATACAATGTAGGATACTACTGACAGTCCAATCAATGACCAACATTACATACAGTACTGACAATCTGACTATACAATGTAGGATCCTACTGACAGTCCAATCAATGACCAACATTACATACAGTACTGACAATCTGACAATACAATGTAGGATCCTACTGACAGTCCAATCAATGACCAACATTACATAGAGTACTGACAATCTGACAATACAATGTAGGATCCTACTGACAGTCCAATCAATGACCAACATTACATACAGTACTGACAATCTGACAATACAATGTAGGATCCTACTGACAGTCCAATCAATGACCAACTTTACATACAGTACTGACAATCTGACAATACAATGTAGGATCCTACTGACAGTCCAATCAATGACCAACATTACATACAGTACTGACAATCTGACAATACAATGTAGGATCCTACTGACAGTCCAATCAATGACAAGCATTACATACAGTACTGACAATCTGACAATACAATGTAGGATCCTACTGATAGTCCAATCAATGACCAACATTACACACAGTACTGACAATCTGAAAATACAATGTAGGATCCTACTGACAGTCCAATCAATGACCAGCATTACATACAGTGCTGACAATACAATGTAGGATACTACTGACAGTCCAATCAATGACCAACATTACATACAGTACTGACAGTCTGACAATACAATGCGGGATCCTACTGACAGTCCAATCAATGACCAACATTACATACAGTACTGACAAGACATTGTAGGATCCTACTGACAGTCCAATCAATGACCAACATTACATACAGTACTGACAGTCTGACAATACAATGTAGGATCCTACTGACAGTCCAATCAATGACCAACATTACATACAGTACTGACAATCTGACAATACAATGCAGGATCCTACTGACAGTCCACTCAATGACCAACATTACATACAGTACTGACAATCTGATAATACAATGTAGGATCCTGTTGACAGTCCAATCAATGACCAACATTACATACAGTACTGACAATCTGACAATACAATGTAGGATCCTGTTGACAGTCCAATCAATGACCAACATTACATACAGTACTGACAATCTGACAATACAATGCAGGATCCTAATGACAGTCCAATCAATGACCAACATTACATACAGTACTGACAAGACATTGTAGGATCCTACTGACAGTCCAATCAATGACCAACATTACATACAGTACTGACAGTCTGACAATACAATGTAGGATCCTACTGACAGTCCAATCAATGACCAACATTACATACAGTACTGACAATCTGACAATACAATGTAGGATCCTACTGACAGTCCAATCAATGACCAACATTACATACAGTACTGACAATCTGACAATACAATGTAGGATCCTGTTGACAGTCCAATCAATGACCAACATTACATACAGTACTGACAATCTGACAATACAATGCAGGATCCTACTGACAGTCCAATCAATGACCAACATTACATACAGTTCTGACAATCTGACAATACAATGCAGGATACTACTGACAGTCCAATCAATGACCAACATTACATACAGTACTGACAATCTGACAATACAATGTAGGATCCTACTGATAGTCCAATCAATGACCAACATTACACACAGTACTGACAATCTGAAAATACAATGTAGGATCCTACTGACAGTCCAATCAATGACCAGCATTACATACAGTGCTGACAATACAATGTAGGATACTACTGACAGTCCAATCAATGACCAACATTACATACAGTACTGACAGTCTGACAATACAATGCGGGATCCTACTGACAGTCCAATCAATGACCAACATTACATACAGTACTGACAAGACATTGTAGGATCCTACTGACAGTCCAATCAATGACCAACATTACATACAGTACTGACAGTCTGACAATACAATGTAGGATCCTACTGACAGTCCAATCAATGACCAACATTACATACAGTACTGACAATCTGACAATACAATGCAGGATCCTACTGACAGTCCACTCAATGACCAACATTACATACAGTACTGACAATCTGATAATACAATGTAGGATCCTGTTGACAGTCCAATCAATGACCAACATTACATACAGTACTGACAATCTGACAATACAATGTAGGATCCTGTTGACAGTCCAATCAATGACCAACATTACATACAGTACTGACAATCTGACAATACAATGCAGGATCCTAATGACAGTCCAATCAATGACCAACATTACATACAGTACTGACAAGACATTGTAGGATCCTACTGACAGTCCAATCAATGACCAACATTACATACAGTACTGACAGTCTGACAATACAATGTAGGATCCTACTGACAGTCCAATCAATGACCAACATTACATACAGTACTGACAGTCTGACAATACAATGCAGGATCCTACTGACAGTCCAATCAATGACCAACATTACATACAGTACTGACAATCTGACAATACAATGTAGGATCCTGTTGACAGTCCAATCAATGACCAACATTACATACAGTACTGACAATCTGACAATACAATGCAGGATCCTACTGACAGTCCAATCAATGACCAACATTACATACAGTTCTGACAATCTGACAATACAATGCAGGATACTACTGACAGTCCAATCAATGACCAACATTACATACAGTACTGACAATCTGACAATACAATGTAGGATACTACGGACAGTCCAATCAATGACCAACATTACATACAGTACTGACAATCTGACAATACAATGTAGGATCCTACTGACAGTCCAATCAATGACCAGCATTACATACAGTGCTGACAATACAATGTAGGATACTACTGACAGTCCAATCAATGACCAACATTACATACAGTACTGACAGTCTGACAATACAATGCGGGATCCTACTGACAGTCCAATCAATGACCAACATTACATACAGTACTGACAAGACATTGTAGGATCCTACTGACAGTCCAATCAATGACCAACATTACATACAGTACTGACAGTCTGACAATACAATGTAGGATCCTACTGACAGTCCAATCAATGACCAACATTACATACAGTACTGACAATCTGACAATACAATGCAGGATCCTACTGACAGTCCACTCAATGACCAACATTACATACAGTACTGACAATCTGATAATACAATGTAGGATCCTGTTGACAGTCCAATCAATGACCAACATTACATACAGTACTGACAATCTGACAATACAATGTAGGATCCTGTTGACAGTCCAATCAATGACCAACATTACATACAGTACTGACAATCTGACAATACAATGCAGGATCCTAATGACAGTCCAATCAATGACCAACATTACATACAGTACTGACAAGACATTGTAGGATCCTACTGACAGTCCAATCAATGACCAACATTACATACAGTACTGACAGTCTGACAATACAATGTAGGATCCTACTGACAGTCCAATCAATGACCAACATTACATACAGTACTGACAATCTGACAATACAATGCAGGATCCTACTGACAGTCCAATCAATGACCAACATTACATACAGTACTGACAATCTGACAATACAATGTAGGATCCTGTTGACAGTCCAATCAATGACCAACATTACATACAGTACTGACAATCTGACAATACAATGCAGGATCCTACTGACAGTCCAATCAATGACCAACATTACATACAGTTCTGACAATCTGACAATACAATGCAGGATACTACTGACAGTCCAATCAATGACCAACATTACATACAGTACTGACAATCTGACAATACAATGTAGGATCCTACTGATAGTCCAATCAATGACCAACATTACACACAGTACTGACAATCTGAAAATACAATGTAGGATCCTACTGACAGTCCAATCAATGACCAGCATTACATACAGTGCTGACAATACAATGTAGGATACTACTGACAGTCCAATCAATGACCAACATTACATACAGTACTGACAGTCTGACAATACAATGCGGGATCCTACTGACAGTCCAATCAATGACCAACATTACATACAGTACTGACAAGACATTGTAGGATCCTACTGACAGTCCAATCAATGACCAACATTACATACAGTACTGACAGTCTGACAATACAATGTAGGATCCTACTGACAGTCCAATCAATGACCAACATTACATACAGTACTGACAATCTGACAATACAATGCAGGATCCTACTGACAGTCCACTCAATGACCAACATTACATACAGTACTGACAATCTGATAATACAATGTAGGATCCTGTTGACAGTCCAATCAATGACCAACATTACATACAGTACTGACAATCTGACAATACAATGTAGGATCCTGTTGACAGTCCAATCAATGACCAACATTACATACAGTACTGACAATCTGACAATACAATGCAGGATCCTAATGACAGTCCAATCAATGACCAACATTACATACAGTACTGACAAGACATTGTAGGATCCTACTGACAGTCCAATCAATGACCAACATTACATACAGTACTGACAGTCTGACAATACAATGTAGGATCCTACTGACAGTCCAATCAATGACCAACATTACATACAGTACTGACAATCTGACAATACAATGTAGGATCCTACTGACAGTCCAATCAATGACCAACATTACATACAGTACTGACAATCTGACAATACAATGTAGGATCCTATTGACAGTCCAATCAATGACCAACATTACATACAGTACTGACAATCTGACAATACAATGCAGGATCCTACTGACAGTCCAATCAATGACCAACATTACATACAGTTCTGACAATCTGACAATACAATGCAGGATCCTACTGACAGTCCAATCAATGACCAACATTACATACAGTACTGACAATCTGACAATACAATGTAGGATACTACGGACAGTCCAATCAATGACCAACATTACATACAGTACTGACAATCTGACAATACAATGTAGGATACTACTGACAGTCCAATCAATGACCAACATTACATACAGTAATGACAATCTGACAATACAATGTAGGATCCTGTTGACAGTCCAATCAATGATCAACATTACATACAGTACTGACAATCTGACAATACAATGTAGGATACTACTGACAGTCCAATCAATGACCAACACTACATACAGTACTCACAATCTGACAATACAATGTAGGATCCTACTTACAGTCCAATCAATGATCAACATTACATACACTACTGATAATGTGACAATACAATGTAGGATCCTACTGACAGTCCAATCAATGACCAACATTACATACAGTACTGACAATCTGACAATACAATGTAGGATCCTACTGACAGTCCAATCAATGACCAACATTACATAGAGTACTGACAATCTGACAATACAATGTAGGATCCTACTGACAGTCCAATCAATGACCAACATTACATACAGTACTGTCAATCTGACAATACAATGTAGGATCCTACTGACAGTCCAATCAATGACCAACATTACATAGAGTACTGACAATCTGACAATACAATGTAGGATCCTGTTGACAGTCCAAACAATGACCAACATTACATACAGTACTGACAATCTGACAATACAATGTAGGATCCTACTGACAGTCCAATCAATGACCAACATTACATAGAGTACTGACAATCTGACAATACAATGTAGGATCCTACTGACAGTCCAAGCAATGACCAACATTACATACAGTACTGTCAATCTGACAATACAATGTAGGATACTACTGACAGTCCAATCAATGACCAACATTACATACAGTACTGACAATCTGACTATACAATGTAGGATCCTACTGACAGTCCAATCAATGACCAACATTACATACAGTACTGACAATCTGACAATACAATGTAGGATCCTACTGACAGTCCAATCAATGACCAACATTACATAGAGTACTGACAATCTGACAATACAATGTAGGATCCTACTGACAGTCCAATCAATGACCAACATTACATACAGTACTGACAATCTGACAATACAATGTAGGATCCTACTGACAGTCCAATCAATGACCAACTTTACATACAGTACTGACAATCTGACAATACAATGTAGGATCCTACTGACAGTCCAATCAATGACCAACATTACATACAGTACTGACAATCTGACAATACAATGTAGGATCCTACTGACAGTCCAATCAATGACAAGCATTACATACAGTACTGACAATCTGACAATACAATGTAGGATCCTACTGATAGTCCAATCAATGACCAACATTACACACAGTACTGACAATCTGAAAATACAATGTAGGATCCTACTGACAGTCCAATCAATGACCAGCATTACATACAGTGCTGACAATACAATGTAGGATACTACTGACAGTCCAATCAATGACCAACATTACATACAGTACTGACAGTCTGACAATACAATGCGGGATCCTACTGACAGTCCAATCAATGACCAACATTACATACAGTACTGACAATCTGACAATACAATGCAGGATCCTACTGATAGTCCAATCAATGACCAACATTACATACAGTACTGACAATCTGACAATACAATGTAGGATCCTACTGACAGTCCAATCAATGACCAACATTACATACAGTACTGACAATACATTGTAGGATCCTACTGACAGTCCAATCAATGACCAACATTACATACAGTACTGACAATCTGTCAATACAATGTAGGATCCTACTGACAGTCCAATCAATGACCAGCATTACATACAGTACTGACAATCTGACAATACAATGCAGGATCCTACTGACAGTCCAATCAATGACCAACATTACATACAGTACTGACAGTCTGACAATACAATGTAGGATCCTACTGACAGTCCAATCAATGACCAACATTACATACAGTACTGACAATCTGACAATACAATGCAGGATCCTACTGACAGTCCACTCAATGACCAACATTACATACAGTACTGACAATCTGACAATACAATGTAGGATCCTGTTGACAGTCCAATCAATGACCAACATTACATACAGTACTGACAATCTGACAATACAATGTAGGATCCTGTTGACAGTCCAATCAATGACCAACATTACATACAGTACTGACAATCTGACAATACAATGCAGGATCCTACTGACAGTCCAATCAATGACCAACATTACATACAGTACTGACAAGACATTGTAGGATCCTACTGACAGTCCAATCAATGACCAACATTACATACAGTACTGACAGTCTGACAATACAATGTAGGATCCTACTGACAGTCCAATCAATGACCAACATTACATACAGTACTGACAATCTGACAATACAATGCAGGATCCTACTGACAGTCCAATCAATGACCAACATTACATACAGTACTGACAATCTGACAATACAATGTAGGATCCTGTTGACAGTCCAATCAATGACCAACATTACATACAGTACTGACAATCTGACAATACAATGCAGGATCCTACTGACAGTCCAATCAATGACCAACATTACATACAGTTCTGACAATCTGACAATACAATGCAGGATACTACTGACAGTCCAATCAATGACCAACATTACATACAGTACTGACAATCTGACAATACAATGTAGGATACTACGGACAGTCCAATCAATGACCAACATTACATACAGTACTGACAATCTGACAATACAATGTAGGATCCTGTTGACAGTCCAATCAATGACCAACATTACATACAGTACTGACAATCTGACAATACAATGTAGGATCCTGTTGACAGTCCAATCAATGACCAACATTACATACAGTAATGACAATCTGACAATACAATGCAGGATCCTACTGACAGTCCAATCAATGACCAACATTACATACAGTTCTGACAATCTGACAATACAATGCAGGATACTACTGACAGTCCAATCAATGACCAACATTACATACAGTACTGACAATCTGACAATACAATGTAGGATACTACGGACAGTCCAATCAATGACCAACATTACATACAGTACTGACAATCTGACAATACAATGTAGGATACTACTGACAGTCCAATCAATGACCAACATTACATACAGTAATGACAATCTGACAATACAATGTAGGATCCTGTTGACAGTCCAATCAATGACCAACATTACATACAGTACTGTCAATCTGACAATACAATGTAGGATACTACTGACAGTCCAATCAATGACCAACACTACATACAGTACTCACAATCTGACAATACAATGTAGGATCCTACTGACAGTCCAATCAATGATCAACATTACATAGAGTACTGATAATGTGACAATACAATGTAGGATCCTACTGACAGTCCAATCAATGACCAACATTACATACAGTACTGACAATCTGACAATACAATGTAGGATCCTACTGACAGTCCAATCAATGACCAACATTACATACAGTAATGACAATCTGACAATACAATGTAGGATACTACTGACAGTCCAATCAATGACCAACACTACATACAGTACTCACAATCTGACAATACAATGTAGGATCCTACTGACAGTCCAATCAATGATCAACATTACATACAGTACTGACAATCTGACAATACAATGTAGGATACTACTGACAGTCCAATCAATGACCAACACTACATACAGTACTCACAATCTGACAATACAATGTAGGATCCTACTGACAGTCCAATCAATGATCAACATTACATACAGTACTGATAATGTGACAATACAATGTAGGATCCTACTGACAGTCCAATCAATGACCAACATTACATACAGTACTGACAATCTGACAATACAATGTAGGATCCTACTGACAGTCCAATCAATGACCAACATTACATAGAGTACTGACAATCTGACAATACAATGTAGGATCCTACTGACAGTCCAATCAATGACCAACATTACATACAGTACTGTCAATCTGACAATACAATGTAGGATCCTACTGACAGTCCAATCAATGACCAACATTACATAGAGTACTGACAATCTGACAATACAATGTAGGATCCTGTTGACAGTCCAAACAATGACCAACATTACATACAGTACTGACAATCTGACAATACAATGTAGGATCCTACTGACAGTCCAATCAATGACCAACATTACATAGAGTACTGACAATCTGACAATACAATGTAGGATCCTACTGACAGTCCAAGCAATGACCAACATTACATACAGTACTGACAATCTGACAATACAATGTAGGATCCTACTGACAGTCCAATCAATGACCAACATTACATAGAGTACTGACAATCTGACAATACAATGTAGGATCCTACTGACAGTCCAATCAATGACCAACATTACATACAGTACTGACAATCTGACAATACAATGTAGGATCCTACTGACAGTCCAATCAATGACCAACTTTACATACAGTACTGACAATCTGACAATACAATGTAGGATCCTACTGACAGTCCAATCAATGACCAACATTACATACAGTACTGACAATCTGACAATACAATGTAGGATCCTACTGACAGTCCAATCAATGACAAGCATTACATACAGTACTGACAATCTGACAATACAATGTAGGATCCTACTGATAGTCCAATCAATGACCAACATTACATACAGTACTGACAATCTGAAAATACAATGTAGGATCCTACTGACAGTCCAATCAATGACCAGCATTACATACAGTGCTGACAATACAATGTAGGATACTACTGACAGTCCAATCAATGACCAACATTACATACAGTACTGACAGTCTGACAATACAATGCAGGATCCTACTGACAGTCCAATCAATGACCAACATTACATACAGTACTGACAATCTGACAATACAATGCAGGATCCTACCGATAGTCCAATCAATGACCAACATTACATACAGTACTGACAATCTGACAATACAATGTAGGATCCTACTGACAGTCCAATCAATGACCAACATTACATACAGTACTGACAATACATTGTAGGATCCTACTGACAGTCCAATCAATGACCAACATTATATACAGTACTGACAATCTGTCAATACAATGTAGGATCCTACTGACAGTCCAATCAATGACCAGCATTACATACAGTACTGACAATCTGACAATACAATGCAGGATCCTACTGACAGTCCAATCAATGACCAACATTACATACAGTACTGACAGTCTGACAATACAATGTAGGATCCTACTGACAGTCCAATCAATGACCAACATTACATACAGTACTGACAATCTGACAATACAATGCAGGATCCTACTGACAGTCCACTCAATGACCAACATTACATACAGTACTGACAATCTGACAATACAATGTAGGATCCTGTTGACAGTCCAATAAATGACCAACATTACATACAGTACTGACAATCTGACAATACAATGTAGGATCCTGTTGACAGTCCAATCAATGACCAACATTACATACAGTACTGACAATCTGACAATACAATGCAGGATCCTACTGACAGTCCAATCAATGACCAACATTACATACAGTACTGACAATCTGACAATACAATGTAGGATACTACGGACAGTCCAATCAATGACCAACATTACATACAGTACTGACAATCTGACAATACAATGTAGGATACTACTGACAGTCCAATCAATGACCAACATTACATACATTAATGACAATCTGACAATACAATGTAGGATCCTGTTGACAGTCCAATCAATGACCAACATTACATACAGTACTGACAATCTGACAATACAATGTAGGATACTACTGACAGTCCAATCAATGACCAACACTACATACAGTACTCACAATCTGACAATACAATGTAGGATCCTACTGACAGTCCAATCAATGATCAACATTACATACAGTACTGATAATGTGACAATACAATGTAGGATCCTACTGACAGTCCAATCAATGACCAACATAACATACAGTACTGACAATCTGACAATACATTGTAGGATCCTACTGACAGTCCAATCAATGACCAACATTACATACAGTACTGACAATCTGACAATACAATGTAGGATCCTACTGACAGTCCAATCAATGACCAACATTACATACAGTACTGACAATCTGACAATACAATGTAGGATACTACTGACAGTCCAATCAATGACCAACATTACATACAGTACTGACAATCTGACAATACATTGTAGGATCCTACTGACAGTCCAATCAATGACCAACATTACATACAGTACTGACAATCTGACAATACAATGTAGGATCCTACTGACAGTCCAATCAATGACTAACATTACATACAGTAATTAACCTGATCTATATCTAACAGTCTGATCCCCTGTAGTTATAAATCTTCTCCCCTTAAAAGCTGAAAACACATCTTTTCCAAGTAACACCTAAACATCTGTGACCATATTGCTGGTTCTTATATTGTTCGTGGGAAAATATGATGTTATTGTGGTAATTAAGGTCATTCTAAGTAAATTGAATTAAGAGTGCAAACTTTCAATTAATTTGTGTGAAAGTAGTGAACATGTGGTTATTTTCACGCCACTCAGTTTGTCAAACGTCTGATGTAGGGGTAATATTTGTGACATATTTGTGCATGTACAGTGATCACAAGACAATAGCAATGTGAACATTAAGTCAACTCAGCATTAAGTCATCTTAAAGGATCATCTTGAATTCAAAATGTGGTGTTTTTGTTGTAGACGTCACATACTACTTCAGATTAATAAAATTCTGACCAATAAGACAACAGTTTTATCACAATAGACACCTATGAACTACGGCACACACAGAGTAATATTTGTAAAACCTGTAACATCAGACTTGAAAATTTTAAACCCTGGTTTTGTAGGTTTGACTTGCCTTTATCTAGTGGAACCATTTTCCTTTCTTCCAAGTGTATTCCATTTCTACCAAAGAATATTTTTAAACCATCAGTAGACTTCCATTCCTTCGGAATATCATCGCCTATGAGAAGACAAGCCAAGGTAGATTTACCAACAGAACAAGCGCCAGCCAGATATATTCTGTTTCCAAATGACTTGTAAGTGCCTAATTTAAGAAGGGATTTTAACTCCTTAGCATCAGTTATTCCTGGCAATATAATATCTAAAATGAAAGAAAGAAATATTTCATAAAACTTGTTTATATATACACACATATTATAACATACATCTATATATGACAATGAACAATAAGGATAGACCGGTCTGACACATGAACCGATTTTGGACCCATATGTGGAATAAACATATCTGTGAGTCATATACTATAAACAACAGAAATAAGCACAATATGCTGCAGTTTTTGGTGTATTAAGGTAAAACGACATTTGTCTCTCCTTCTAAATCCTGATTTTGTCTTTTGCTGATGGAATCAGGAGGTATTGGTCGTGTTATTATAAAGTCTGACCAAAGACCATCCTGAGTGATGTATTCGGAGACAACAACACACATTCCACATTTAAGTCGATTGTAACCACAACCTCACCTTAATACTACACTGTGAAAAATACAGTATATTAATTTTATATTTCCCCAATATCAGAGACTGATAAAATTAGCATGATTAACGCTAGTTGGTAGTGTATTGGTGACAGACTTATAGGTAGTGGACAAGAGATTACATCTGAGACTGATAAAATTTGCATCATTAACACTTTGGTAGTGTATTGGTGACAGACTTATAGGTAGTGGACAAGAGATTACATCTGAGACTGATAAAATTAGCATCATTAACACTAGTTGGTAGTGTATTGGTGACAGACTTATAGGTAGTGGACAAGAGATTACATCTGAGACTGATAAAATTAGCATCATTAACACTTTGGTAGTGTATTGGTGACAGACTTATAGGTAGTGGACAAGAGATTACATCTGAGACTGATAAAATTAGCATGATTAAGACTAGTTGGTAGTGTATTGGTGACAGACTTATAGGTAGTGGACAAGAGATTACATCTGAGACTGAAAAAATTAGCATTATTAACACTAGTTGGTAGTGTATTGGTGACAGACTTATAGGTAGTGGACAAGAGATTACATCTGAGACTGATAAAATTAGCATCATTAACACTAGTTGGTAGTGTATTGGTGACAGACTTATAGGTAGTGGACAAGAGATTACATCTGAGACTGATAAAATTAGCATCATTAACACTTTGGTAGTGTATTGGTGACAGACTTATAGGTAGTGGACAAGAGATTACATCTGAGACTGATAAAATTAGCATGATTAAGACTAGTTGGTAGTGTATTGGTGACAGACTTATAGGTAGTGGACAAGAGATTACATCTGAGACTGATAAAATTAGCATTATTAACACTAGTTGGTAGTGTATTGGTGACAGACTTATAGGTAGTGGACAAGAGATTACATCTGAGACTGATAAAATTAGCATCATTAACACTAGTTGGTAGTGTATTGGTGACAGACTTATAGGTAGTGGACAAGAGATTACATCTGAGACTGATAAAATTAGCATCATTAACACTTTGGTAGTGTATTGGTGGCAGACTTATAGGTAGTGGACAAGAGATTACATCTGAGACTGATAAAATTAGCATGATTAACACTAGTTGGTAGTGTATTGGTGACAGACTTATAGGTAGTGGACAAGAGATTACATCTGAGACTGATAAAATTAGCATTATTAACACTAGTTGGTAGTGTATTGGTGACAGACTTATAGGTAGTGGACAAGAGATTACATCTGAGACTGATAAAATTAGCATTATTAACACTAGTTGGTAGTGTATTGGTGACAGACTTATAGGTAGTGGACAAGAGATTACATCTGAGACTGATAAAATTAGCATGATTAAGACTAGTTGGTAGTGTATTGGTGACAGACTTATAGGTAGTGGACAAGAGATTACATCTGAGACTGATAAAATTAGCATGATTAACACTAGTTGGTAGAGTATTGGTGACAGACTTATAGTTAGTGGACAAGCGATTACATCTGAGACTTATAAAATGAGTATTAAATTCAATAGTCTCATTGGAAGAGTGATTACATCTGAAACTGATAAAATGAGTATTATTTACATAAGATGGCGGAGTTTGTTGGCCAAATGATTACATACAAGACATAAAATCTATTACTTATCACATGCCTGTGAACATTGAGCCTTACTCGAATCCAACATCAATGGACAAGGTTTGTCAGTTTTTCTGCCACAAGATGGAGGTCTACACCGGGTATTCCAGCTTTACCTTTCTAAAGAACTGAATGCCATGATATAGCTGAACAATCGCTGAAATAGTGTTTAACTCGTGCAAACAAACTCACATAAGTTGGCAATAGTATATATTGTATATTCCCCTGTGATACAACCTTGGTCAGGCTGATGGACACGACCAATGATATCTTCCCCTACGATACAACTTACCTTAGTCTAATTGCTGGACACCACCAATGATATCTTCCCCTACGATACAACTTACCTTGGTCAGGTTGTTGGACACCACCAATGATATTTTCCTCTACAATACAACTTACATTGGTCAGGTTGTTGGACACCACCAATGATATCTTCCCCTACGATACGACTTACCTTGGTCAGGCTGTTGGACAACACCAATGATATCTTCCCCTACGATACAACTTACCTTAGTCAGGTTGTTGGACACCACCAATGATATCTTCCCTATGATACAACTTACCTTGGTCAGGCTGTTGGACACCACCAATGATATCTTCCCCTACGATACGACTTACCTTGGTCAGGCTGTTGGACAACACCAATGATATCTTCCCCTACGATACAACTTACCTTAGTCAGGTTGTTGGACACCACCAATGATATCTTCCCTATGATACAACTTACCTTGGTCAGGCTGTTGGACACCACCAATGATATCTTCCCCTACGATACGACTTACCTTGGTCAGGCTGTTGGACAACACCAATGATATCTTCCCCTACGATACAACTTACCTTAGTCAGGTTGTTGGACACCACCAATGATATCTTCCCTATGATACAACTTACCTTGGTCAGGTTGTTGGACACCACCAATGGTATCTTCCCCTACGATACGACTTACCTTGGTCAGGCTGTTGGACAACACCAATGATATCTTCCCCTACGATACAACTTACATTGGTCAAGTTGTTGGACACCACCAATGATATTTTCCCCTACGATACAACTTACCTTGGTCAGGTTGTTGGACACCACCAATGATATCTTCCCCTACGACACAACTTACCTTGGTCAGGGTGTTGGACACCACCAATGATATCTTCCCCTACGATACAACTTATCTTGGTCAGGCTGTTGGACACCAACAATGGTATTTTCCATACAATACAACTTACCTTTTTCAGGTTGTTGGACACCACCAATGATATCTTCCCCAACGATACAACTTACCTTGGTCAGGCTGTTGGACACCACCAATGATATCTTCCCCTACGATACAACTTACCTTGGTCAGGCTGTTGGACACCACCAATGATATCTTCCCCTACGATACAACTTACCTTGGTCAGGCTGTTGGACACCAACGAAGGTATTTTCCCCTACAATGCAAATTACCTTAGTCTGGTTGTTAAGCACCACCAATGATATCTTCCCCTACGATACAACTTACCTTGGTAAGGTTGTTGGACACCACCAATGATATCTTCCCCTACGATACACCTTACCTTGGTCAGGCTGTTGGATACCAACGAAGGTATTTTCCCCTACAATGCAAATTACCTTAGTCTGGTTGTTAAGCACCACCAATGATATCTTCCCCTACGATACAACTTACCATTGGTCAGGTTGTTGGACACCACCAATGGTATTTCTCTTATGATACAACTTACCTTAGTCAGGTTGTTGGACACCACCAATGATATCTTCCCTATGATACAACTTACCTTGGTCAGGCTGTTGGACACCACCAATGATATCTTCCCCTACAATACAACTTACCTTGGTCAGGCTGTTGGACACCACCAATGATATTTCTCTTATGATACAACTTACCTTGGGCAGGCTGTTGGACAGCACCAATGGTATTTTCCATACAATACAACTTACCTTAGACAGGGTGTTGGACACCACCAATGATATCTTCCTCTATGATACAACTTACCTTGGTCAGGTTGTTGGACACCACCAATGGTATCTTCCCCTACGATACAACTTACCTTAGTCAGGTTGTTGGACACCACCAATGATATCTTCCCTATGATACAACTTACCTTGGTCAGGCTGTTGGACACCACCAATGATATCTTCCCCTACAATACAACTTACCTTGGTCAGGCTGTTGGACACCACCAATGATATTTCTCTTATGATACAACTTACCATGGGCAGGCTGTTGGACAGCACCAATGGTATTTTCCATACAATACAACTTACCTTAGACAGGGTGTTGGACACCACCAATGATATCTTCCTCTATGATACAACTTACCTTGGTCAGGTTGTTGGACACCACCAATGGTATCTTCCCCTACGATACAACTTACCTTAGTCAGGTTGTTGGACACCACCAATGGTATCTTCCCCTACGATACAACTTACATTGGTCAGGTTGTTGGACACCACCAATGATATCTTCCCCTACGATACAACTTACCTTGGTCAGGTTGTTGGACACCACCAATGATATCTTCCCCTACGATACAACTTACCTTGGTCAGGTTGTTGGACACCACCAATGATATCTTCCCCTACGATACAACTTACCTTAGACAGGCTGTTGGACACCGACAATGGAATTTTCCCCTACGATACAACTTACCTTGGTCAGGCTGTTGGTCACCTTGGTCGGGCTGTTGGACACCGTGGTCAGGCGGTGGGACACCATGGTCAGGCTGTTGGACATCATGGTCAGGCTGTTGGACATCAGGAGGAATCTACCATAAAATAATCCCATTGTGTTAGATAAATTGTGGTGTAATTAAACCAAGATCACACATCCATTATCACAGATAAGATCATACCAACTACACAACTATCCCAACCTCTACTTTTATATTACTTTATGTAACTGTTACATGTTGTTATTATTTATATTACTTTATGTAACTGTTACATGTTGTTATTATTTATATTACTTTATGTAACTGTTACATGTTGTTATTATTTATATTACTTTATGTAACTGTTACATATTGTTATTTTTTATATTACTTTATGTAACTGTTACATATTATTTTTTATATTACTTTATGTAACTGTTACATATTGTTATTTTTTATATTACTTTATGTAACTGTTACATATTGTTATTTTTTATATTACTTTATGTAACTGTTACATATTGTTATTTTTATATTACTTTAAGCAACTGTTACATATTGTTATTTTTTATATTACTTTATGTAACTGTTACATATTGTTATTTTTATATTACTTTAAGCAACTGTTACATATTGTTATTTTTTATATTACTTTATGTAACTGTTACATATTGTTATTATTTATATTACTTTAAGCAACTGTTACATATTGTTATTTTTATATTACTTTATGTAACAGTTACATATTGTTATTATTTATATTACTTTAAGCAACTGTTACATATTGTTATTTTTATATTACTTTAAGCAACTGTTACATATTGTTATTTTTATATTACTTTATGTAACTGTTACATATCGTTATTATTTATATTACTTTAAGCAACTGTTACATATTGTCATTTTTATATTACTTTAAGCAACTGTTACATATTGTTATTTTTATATTACTTTATGTAACTGTTACATATTGTTATTTTTATATTACTTTATGTAACTGTTACATATTGTTATTATTTATATTACTTTAAGCAACTGTTACATATTGTTATTTTTATATTACTTTATGTAACTGTTACATATTGTTATTATTTATATTACTTTAAGCAACTGTTACATATTGTTATTTTTATATTACTTTAAGTAACTGTTACATATCGTTATTATTTATATTACTTTAAGTAACTGTTACATATTGTTATTTTTATATTACTTTAAGTAACTGTTACATATTGTTATTTTTTACTATTACTTTATGTTACTGTTACATATTGTTATTTTTTATATTACTTTATGCAACTGTTACATATTACTATTTTTATATTACTTTATTCAAATGTAACATACTGTTATTTTTTTATATTACTTTATCTAACTGTTACATGTTGTTATTTTTTATACTACTTCATGCAACTGTTACATATTGTTATTTTTATATTACTTTATGCAACTGTTACATATTGTTATTTTTTATATTACTTAATGCAACTGTTACATATTGTTATTATTTATATTACTTTAAGTAACTGTTACATATTGTTATTTTTATATTACTTTAAGTAACTGTTACATATCGTTATTATTTATATTACTTTAAGTAACTGTTACATATTGTTATTTTTATATTACTTTAAGTAACTGTTACATATCGTTATTATTTATATTACTTTATGTAACTGTTACATATCGTTATTATTTATATTACTTTATGTAACTGTTACATATTGTTATTATTTATAGTACTTTAAGCAACTGTTACATATTGTTATTTTTATATTACTTTATGTAACTGTTACATATTGTTATTTTTATATTACTTTATGTAACTGTTACATATTGTTATTATTTATATTACTTTAAGCAACTGTTACATATTGTTATTTTTATATTACTTTAAGCAACTGTTACATATTGTTATTTTTTATATTACTTTATGTAACTGTTACATATTGTTATTTTTATATTACTTTAAGCAACTGTTACATATTGTTATTTTTTATATTACTTTATGTAACTGTTACATATTGTTATTATTTATATTACTTTAAGCAACTGTTACATATTGTTATTTTTATATTACTTTAAGTAACTGTTACATATCGTTATTATTTATATTACTTTAAGTAACTGTTACATATTGTTATTTTTATAATACTTTAAGTAACTGTTACATATTGTTATTTTTTACTATTACTTTATGTTACTGTTACATATTGTTATTTTTTATATTACTTTATGCAACTGTTACATATTACTATTTTTATATTACTTTATTCAAATGTAACATACTGTTATTTTTTTATATTACTTTATCTAACTGTTACATGTTGTTATTTTTTATACTACTTCATGCAACTGTTACATATTGTTATTTTTATATTACTTTATGCAACTGTTACATATTGTTATTTTTTATATTACTTAATGCAACTGTTACATATTGTTATTATTTATATTACTTTAAGTAACTGTTACATATTGTTATTTTTATATTACTTTAAGTAACTGTTACATATCATTATTATTTATATTACTTTAAGTAACTGTTACATATTGTTATTTTTATATTACTTTAAGTAACTGTTACATATTGTTATTTTTTACTATTACTTTATGTTACTGTTACATATTGTTATTTTTATATTACTTTATGCAACTGTTACATATTACTATTTTTATATTACTTTATTCAAATGTAACATACTGTTATTTTTTTATATTACTTTATCTAACTGTTACATGTTGTTATTTTTTATACTACTTCATGCAACTGTTACATATTGTTATTTTTATATTACTTTATGCAACTGTTACATATTGTTATTTTTTATATTACTTAATGCAACTGTTACATATTGTTATTATTTATATTACTTTATGTAACTGTAACCTATTGTTATTTTTTATATTACTTTATGTAACTGTTACATATTGTTATTATTTATATTACTTTATGTAACTGTTACATATAGTTATTTTCTATATTACTTTATGTAACTGTTACATATTGTTATTTTGTATATTACTTTATGTAACTGTTACATATTGTTATTTTTTTGTATTACTTTATATTACATTTTATCACTACTCAAATATTACACAAAATTTTCCATAATTATGATCAAAAGTGACAATGAAATGTGATAAGTGACAATTTAACAACTATTATCCAATCATAATGTATGCAGTACAAAGTATGCTTATATGGCGTAGTATGCATAGAATCCATGTTTGCTATTAAATATTAATTCAAACAGTTTCATGAATTTTAATATTTTTGCCTAATATTAGGTTGTATTATTAATGCCTTTCAATTACAGAGTCTAATTGACCTAGCAGTCCGAGTACTTAGCAATTTACAATTGACCTGGTTCCTGGTTCATTCAAAATGTGTTCGAATCAAACCTTAAATTGAAAAGGACTGACAGGCTGGGGGTTTACACTTAGTACTCCAGCTTCCTCCCTGAATGCCATAATTTTGGTCAAACATTGATGTTTTATTGGTGCGATACCCTCCTGCTTTTATGTTTTATATAGTATTATAGTAAAGATGGGGGAGTTAATGATTTCATTATAATGTACAACTCTGCCACATCATGTGTTACATAACTGTTCCAAGCCAGTAGCTTTTGTATTAGTACTTTGGTGGGGGGAGTTTTTTTATTGGTGTGATACCCTCCTGCTTTTATGTTTTATATAGTATGATAGTAAAGATGGAGGAGTTAATGATTTCATTATAAACATACAACTCTGCCACATCATGTGTTACATAACTGTTCCAAGCCAGTAGCTTTTGTATTAGTACTTTGGTGGGGGGGAGTTTTTTTATTGGTGTGATACCCTCCTGCTTTTATGTTTTATATAGTATTATAGTAAAGCTGGGGGAATTAATGATTTCATTATAATGTACAACTTTGCCACATCATGTGTTACATAACTGTTCCAAGCCAGTAGCTTTTGTATTAGTACTTTGGTGGGGGGGGGTTTATTGGTGTGATACCCTCCTGCTTTTATGTTTTATATAGTATGATAGTAAAGATGGGGGAGTTAATGATTTCATTATAATGTACAACTTTGCCACATCATGTGTTACATAACTGTTCCAAACCAGTAGCTTTTGTATTTGTACTTTGGTGGGGGGAGTTTTTTTATTGGTGTGATACCCTCCTGCTTTTATGTTTTATATAGTATTATAGTAAAGATGGGGGAGTTAATGATTTCATTATAATGTACAACTCTGCCACATCATGTGTTACATAACTGTTCCAAGCCAGTAGCTTTTGTATTAGTACTTTGGTGGGGGGAGTTTTTTTATTGGTGTGATACCCTCCTGCTTTTATGTTTTATATAGTATTATAGTAAAGATGGGGGAGTTAATGATTTCATTATAATGTACAACTCTGCCACATCATGTGTTACATAACTGTTCCAAGCCAGTAGCTTTTGTATTTGTACTTTGGTGGGGGGGGGTTTATTGGTGTGATACCCTCCTGCTTTTATGTTTTATATAGTATTATAGTAAAGATGGAGGAGTTAATGATTTCATTATAATGTACAACTCTGCCACATCATGTGTTACATAACTGTTCCAAGCCAGTAGCTTTTGTATTTGTACTTTGGTGGGGGGGGGTTTATTGGTGTGATACCCTCCTGCTTTTATGTTTTATATAGTATGATAGTAAAGATGGGGGAGTTAATGATTTCATTATAATGTACAACTCTGCCACATCATGTGTTACACAACTGTTCCAAGCCAGTAGCTTTCGTATTTGCACTTTTTAGTGACTTGTTATTCTTTCTGTAAGTTATTTTATACATTTATTACAACACTGGCTTTATTTCACAAACATTTTTTTATTCTAGTTTTTCAGTCAGTTTGTTGTTATTCTTACATATATTTTTCTACAAGTTCAGTCTTCTTGCATACTTTATTGATATTAGAGAGATAAGAAATAGTTGTAATTTAGTTGCTACGCTCAAATGCAGCCAATACGATTTTATATAAAACTCCAGACATATTACTATTTAAATACAAAAGATATTTTGTTTTGTTACAATCTATCTGGCCTTAAACAGAATAATATTTTTAATTTCAACTGACAAAAACTTAAAATTCCACATGGTGGCAATGTTTGAAGCCTATCATGGACACTTTGTATTTCAGAATATATAATTAATGATGAATATCTGTAGAGGACCTCTCATAAAACATGTTTCAAGTCAAGTTACAAACATGTGGATGTACTTTCAAAAAACAAAAATATATGTTGAAACAAAAGGTGTGTGACACAGATGTCCCGCTTGTCATATTTATGTAAACCCCCCCTTTTTCTACATTCACTCAAGGATGAAGTATTAAGTACAGATCTACAGAATTTTACTGGTGAGGAGATCTCATCATGTTTTAACTGTGTACCAAGTTTCATTAAGATGTGAAGTTATCTTTATAAAAAGATGTGAAGTTATCTTTATAAAAAAAATCTTCAATGCAAAGGTAAACCTGAGGTGGGGCGGACAAAAGAATGGATGAACCAACTAAGGAAGAATGGACCTAAAATGTATATGTCCCTCAAGTTTCGGTTTTTGATAAACACAAGAATTCATGCATGTTTTAGTACTGCAAAACTGAATATACTAGACAAATCGCATATAAAATAAATTGTTTTATTCTGCCCTTTTAAAAAATCTTTGTCTTTTTTTACCTGCAAAGGTGTTAACAAAGGAAAAATTATCATAGCATTCAACAAAAATCATGTCCTCTGAAACATTATGCAAAAACTGCCACTGAAAAAAATACAGATATTTAAAAAAAAAACAAGTTTGGCCCATTTTTGTCTCAAATTCAAAGCGTTTAATTTGCCCACCAAAAGGTTGAAATCAAGGATGATTACAAATCTGGATTTAAACAAACATATACAACATGAAACAGAACCAAAAACACAAAAACAATGTTAGTAGTACAATATGAAAACGGTCAGTCGATTAAATAAAAAATCTGTCTACAAAACACACGACACAGCGGAAGACAACAATGCCATGTATACCACAAAAATTACATCTGAACAATACAAAACCAACAGAAACATTTTGACAGAGTAAACATTGTACATATATTAAAGAGTATCATATTTTAAAGTACTGTCAGATAATTCTGAAAACACTAATAGGAGAAAAAAATCTTGTTTGCTGTGAAATGGAAAAGTCATGATTTGTGTTAATGTAAAATGTATGGTTTAATTTTAAAAAGTGTAGGCACAGAAAACTGCATTCAGCATCAGTAACCAAAACAAAATAACGTCATAAGCAGTATGTAAAAAGCATTACATTGTTATAATTTAAAATAAACAATGCATGGTTCCAGAGAAAATGACTTAATCTAAAGACTTAACGTAGTCACTGGACCGTGAAATTTAGGTCATGGTCAGGTGACACCTACCATAAACTCCTGTACTAATCATTAGCAACCTATATACCAAATATTGTCATCCTACCATGCATGGTTACAGAGGAACTGTCCTAATAAAAAACTTTAACATAGTCGCAGGATTGAAATTGAGGTCACGGTCAGGCGACACCTACCAGACAGTCAAGTACTATTCATATGCAAAGTATATACCAAATATTGTCATCCTACCATTCATGGTTACACAGATACTGCACTAATACAAAAACTTTTATGTAGTCACTGGACCACGAAATTGAGGTCAAGGTTAGGTGACACCTACTAGAGAGTCATGAAGTATATATGAGCAACCTATATACCAAATATTGTCATCCTACCATCCATGGTAACAGAGGAACTGCCATAATACAAAAACTTTAATGTAGTCGCTGGACCATGAAATTGAGGTCAAGGTCAGGTGACAGGCGACTGACTAGCAAGTACTCATCATAAGCTACCACTGGACAAAACTTGATGGAGCTAGGGCTTAAGCTTACAAAGATATAAAGCTAAATGTCTAAGTGTTCAGGCCGCCAGGGGATTCCCATATATGTCTCGTGACTATCGTCACAGGTGAGACAAAAATTGGCAAGGGTTTAAATATAGTTGGTAGAAAGTTTTGGGTCTTAATGGAAAATAGTACCAGCGAACTATTCCGTAACATCATGTGTACAAATTCTAAATGGGTAGAATCTTTCTGTGAGGCTTCAGAGATCTGTTTTGAAAACTGAAGGATGAGATTAAAACACAAAATAGGTCTATAAAGTTAGCTGGCCAATGACTAAGATCAAAATTTGGAAAATGGCACAAAAATTACTTCAGCAATTTTATAATACAAAGCTAACAATTTCAATATGTGTCCGATCCTTCTGTACAGTTTCAGAGATCCAGGTTTAAATCTGTAAAAGGAGTTGATAACAGAAAGTAGGTACCCTCTTTTCTTTCTGGGAAAATGTTGAAAAATTCATAGAACATTTCATAATTGCACATGCACAACTTCAATACGAGTGCAATAATTTCAGGGAAATGGGTTGAAAATGTAAGAGAAGTTGATTATAAAAAATAGAAGAGATTAAGAAGAGAATACAAAAAGTTCTGATAACAATAATGAGAACACAAAACTTCTGAGACCAGGTGCTCCATGATATGCTTACACAAAACTTCTGACACCAGGTGCTCCATGATATGCTTACACAAAATTTCTTAGACCAGGTGCTCCATGATATGCTTATACAAAACTTCTGAGACCAGGTGCTCCATGATATGCTTACACAAAACTTCTGAGACCAGGTGCTCCATGATTATCAATTTTACACATATTAGCCATCATGACCAATTCTTATTTAAACTAGTATAAGGATGAAAGAAACAGAAAACATGTCAGATGTCAGAGACTGCTATAACATGAGTAAATAATACAATAAGTTTACTCTACATTTAGAAGTATAATAACACATACATTACTGGACAAACTGGCCACTGCAGTCTTTATGTACTTCTCTGCCTCCATCAAGCTGTCACAATGATTAGCAGCCTCTGAAGCTTGGTTGACATCAACGCCACTCTCAATTAACTGGAGAATAATAAAACTATGATAATCTAGTGTCTACATTAGGTCATTCATTTTTTTTTTATTTTTAGTTTTACAAACCTGCCGATCATAATTTTGTGCAATTTGGAAAAAAAAAGAAATTCCATACTTTTTTCGTCCGATGTCAGATCTTTTCTTTCTGGTCATCAAAAGGTTTGAACTAAACGGTTTTTGTCACTTTTTGGCCAGAAAAGAATCAACCATATTTTAAAATGTCAAACGATGATGCATGGTCTGACAAAAGTGCCGCTTACTTTAGCAAATCGAGAAACCAAATGAAAATACCAGTAAAAAACAGTGTTATCTAAAACTACTCAGTATTTAGACACGTCTTTGGCATCGTTTGTTTGTTTGTTTGTTTGTTTGATGGTGTTTAACGCCACTTTCAGCAATTTTTCAGCTATATCATGGCGTCCAGTTTTTATTGGGAGAGGAAGCCGGCGTACCCGGAGAAAACCCGCGACCTGCGGTAGGAAAACTGGCAATCCTTGTCAATTAAGATTGGAGTCGAGTACACCCTGCCTGTAGTGAGAATCGAACCCGCAATCTCAGTGTTGACAGACCACGTGATCAAAAGTAGACGAACTACCTTGACCACTCGGCCACCAAGGCCCCACTTTGGCATGGTACAAACCTACAGATCTATCCACCACATTTAGAGTCTAAAAAGAGGGACAACCCGTTGTATATTCACATTGTATATACAAAGTGTCTTGAAAAAAAAGCAATAAACTGTATAAAGATATAAAACAATTCTTTCCAAATTGTAGAATTTAAGCTGTAATTCCACCAATTCACAGTTTATGTCACCGAGGAGTTTTACGTGTAGTGTACAGTAGCATACCTGATGTCACTAAGGTGGCATAGCTCTTGGAATAACTCTTACACAGACTGCACCTGATTACAAAGAGGTGTTCGGTTTATCTGTACAGTACACTTGGTATACCTCATAAATATTACTACATTTCATACCTAATGTTACCATGGTGATAGGAATACCTGTACAGTACACTTGGTATAACTCTTACACAGACTACACTTCATTCCCGATGTCACCGAGGTGTTTGGTTTACATGTACAGTACACTTGGTATATTCATACACCGACTACACTTCATACCTGATGTCACCAGGGTGTTTGGTTTACGTGTACACTACACTTGGTGTAACTCTTACACAGACTACACTTCATACCTGATGTCACCGAGGTGTTTGGTTTACATGTACAGTACACTTGGTATAACTCTTACACAGACTACACTTCATACCTGATGTCACCGAGGTGTTTGGTTTACATGTACAGTACACTTGGTATAACTCTTACACAGACTACACTACATACCTGATGTCACCGAGGTGTTTGGTTTACGTGTACAGTACACTTGGTATAACTCTTACACAGACTACACTTCATACCTGAAGTCACCGAGGTATTTGGTTTATGTGTCCAGTACACTTGGTATAACTCTTACACAGACTACACTTCTTACCTGATGTCACCGAGGTGTTTGGTTTACATGTACATTACACTTGGAAGAACTCTTACACAGACTACACTTCATACCTGATGTCACCAAGGTGTTTGGTTTACATGTACAGTACACTTGGTATAACTCATACACAGACTACACTTCATACCTGATGTAACCAAGGTGTTTGGTTTACCTGTACAGTACACTTGGTATAACTCATACACAGACTATATTTCATGACTACACTTCATACCTGATGTCACCGTGGTGTTTGGTTTACGTGTACAGTACACTTGGTATAACTCTTACACAGACTTCACTACATACCTGATGTCAACGAGGTGTTTGGTTTATATGTACAGTACACTTGGTATAACTCTTACACAGACTACACTTCATACCTGATGTCACAGCGGTGTTTGGTTTACATGTACAGTACACTTGGTATAACTCTTACACAGACTTCACTACATACCTGATGTCAACGAGGTGTTTGGTTTATGTGTACAGTACACTTGGTATAACTCTTACACAGACTACACTTCATACCTGATGTCACCGCGGTGTTTGGTTTACGTGTACAGTACACTTGGTAGAACTCTTACACAGACTACACTACATACCTGATGTCACCAAGGTGTTTGGTTTACATGTGCAGTACACTTGGTATAACTCTTACACAGACTACACTTCATACCTGATGTCAACAAGGTGTTTGGTTTACATGTACAGTACATTTGGTATAACTCTTACACAGACTACACTTCATACCTGATGTCACCGCGGTGTTTGGTTTACGTGTACAGTACACTTGGTATAACTCTTACGCAGACTACACTACCTACCTGATGTCAACAAGGTGTTTGGTTTACATGTACAGTACACTTGGTATAACTCATACACAGACTACACTTCATACCTGATGTCTCCGAGGTACATGTACAGTACACTTGATATAACTCATACACAGACTACACTACATACCTGATGTCACCGAGGTGTTTGGTTTACATGAACAGTACACTTGGTATAACTCTTACACAGACTACACTACATACCTGATGTCACCAAGGTGTTTGGTTTACGTGTACAGTACACTTCGTATAACTCTTACACAGACTACACTATCACCGAGGTGTTAGGTTTACAAGTACAGTACATTTGGTATAACTCATACACAGACTACACTTCATACCTGATGTCACCGAGGTGTTTGGTTTACATGTACAGTACACTTGGTATAACTCTTACACAGACTACACTACATACCTGATGTCACTGAGGTGTTTGGTTTACATGTACAGTACACTTGGTATAACTCTTACACAGACTACACTACATACCTGATGTCACCAAGGTGTTTGGATAACATCTACAGTACACTTGGTATAACTCTTACAGAGACTTCACTACATACCTGATGTCAACGAGGTGTTTGGTTTATGTGTACAGTACACTTGGTATAACTCTTACACAGACTACACTTCATACCTGATGTTACCGCTGTGTTTGGTTTACGTGTACAGTACACTTGGTATAACTCTTACACAGACTACACTACATACCTGATGTCACCGAGGTGTTTGGATAACATCTACAGTACACTTGGTAGAACTCTTACACAGACTACACTTCATACCTGATGTCACCGAGGTGTTTGGTTTACATGTACAGTACACTTGGTAAAACTCTTACACAGACTACACTACATACCTGATGTCACTGAGGTGTTTGGTTTACATGTACAGTACACTTGGTATAACTCTTACACAGACTACACTACATACCTGATGTCACCAAGGTGTTTGGATAACATCTACAGTACACTTGGTAGAACTCTTACACAGACTACACTTCATACCTGATGTCACCGAGGTGTTTGGTTTACATGTACAGTACACTTGGTATAACTCATACACAGACTACACTTCATACCTGATGTCACCGAGGTGTTTGGTTTACATGTACAGTACACTTGGTATAACTCATACACAGACTACACTTCATACCTGATGTCACCGAGGTGTTTGGTTTACATGTACAGTACACTTGGTATAACTCTTACACAGACTACACTACATACCTGATGTCACTGAGGTGTTTGGTTTACATGTACAGTACACTTGGTATAACTCTTACACAGACTACACTACATACCTGATGTCACCGAGGTGTTTGGTTTACATGTTCAGTACACTTGGTAGAACTCTTACACAGACTACACTACATACCTGATGTCACCGTGGTATTTGGTTTACATGTTCAGTACACTTGGTAGAACTCTTACACAGACTACACTACATACCTGATGTCACCGTGGTATTTGGTTTACATCTACAGTACACTTGGTATAACTCTTGCACAGACTACACTACATACCTGATGTCACCAAGGTGTTTGGTTTACATCTACAGTACACTTGGTATAACTCTTACACAGACTACACTACATACCTGATGTCACCAAGGTGTTTCGTTTACGTGTACAGTACACTTGGTAGAACTCTTACACAGACTACACTACATACCTGATGTCACCGAGGTGTTTGGTTTACGTGTACAGTACACTTGGTATAACTCTTACACAGACTACACTACATACCTGATGTCACCAAGGTGTTTGGTTTACATGTACAGTACACTTTGTATTACTCATTTACAGACTACACTACATACCTGATGTCACCAAGGTGTTTGGTTTACATGTACAGTACACTTGGTATAACTCTTACACAGACTACACTACATACCTGATGTCACCGAGGTGTTTGGTTTACATGTACAGTACATTTGGTATAACTCATACACAGACTACACTTCATACCTGATGTCACCAAAGTGTTTGGTTTACATGTGCAGTACACTTGGTATAACTCTTACACAGACTACACTACAAACCTGATGTCACCAAGGTGTTTGGTTTACATGTACAGTACACTTGGTATAACTCTTACACAGACTACACTACATACCTGATGTCACTGAGGTGTTTGGTTTACATGTACAGTACACTTGGTATAACTCTTACACAGACTACACTTCATACCTGATGTAACCGCGGTGTTTGGTTTACGTGTACAGTACACTTGGTATAACTCTTACACAGACTTCACTACATACCTGATGTCACCGCGGTGTTTGGTTTACGTGTACAGTACACTTGGTATAACTCTTACACAGACTACACTTCATACCTGATGTCAACGAGGTGTTTGGTTTACGTGTACAGTACACTTGGTATAACTCTTACACAGACTACACTTCATACCTGATGTCACCGTGGTGTTTGGTTTACGTGTACAGTACACTTGGTATAACTCTTACACAGACTTCACTACATACCTGATGTCAACGAGGTGTTTGGTTTATATGTACAGTACACTTGGTATAACTCTTACACAGACTACACTTCATACCTGATGTCACAGCGGTGTTTGGTTTACATGTACAGTACACTTGGTATAACTCTTACACAGACTTCACTACATACCTGATGTCAACGAAGTGTTTGGTTTATGTGTACAGTACACTTGGTATAACTCTTACACAGACTACACTTCATACCTGATGTCACCGCGGTGTTTGGTTTACGTGTACAGTACACTTGGTATAACTCTTACACAGACTACACTACATACCTGATGTCAACAAGGTGTTTGGTTTACATGTACAGTACATTTGGTATAACTCTTACACAGACTACACTTCATACCTAATGTCACCGCGGTGTTTGGTTTACGTGTACAGTACACTTGGTATAACTCTTACACAGACTACACTACATACCTGATGTCAACAAGGTGTTTGGTTTACATGTACAGTACACTTGGTATAACTCATACACAGACTACACTTCATACCTGATGTCACCGAGGTACATGTACAGTACACTTGATATAACTCATACACAGACTACACTACATACCTGATGTCACCGAGGTGTTTGGTTTACATGAACAGTACACTTGGAATAACTCTTACACAGACTACACTACATACCTGATGTCACCAAGGTGTTTGGTTTACGTGTACAGTACACTTCGTATAACTCTTACACAGACTACACTATCACCGAGGTGTTTGGTTTACATGTACAGTACATTTGGTATAACTCATACACAGACTACACTTCATACCTGATGTCACCAAGGTGTTTGGTTTACATGTACAGTACACTTGGTATAACTCTTACACAGACTACACTACATACCTGATGTCACTGAGGTGTTTGGTTTACATGCACAGTACACTTGGTATAACTCTTACACAGACTACACTACATACCTGATGTCACCAAGGTGTTTGGATAACATCTACAGTACACTTGGTAGAACTCTTACACAGACTACACTTCATACCTGATGTCACCGAGGTGTTTGGTTTACATGTACAGTACACTTGGTATAACTCTTACACAGACTACACTACATACCTGATGTCACTGAGGTGTTTGGTTTACATGTACAGTACACTTGGTATAACTCTTACACAGACTACACTACATACCTGATGTCACCAAGGTGTTTGGATAACATCTACAGTACACTTGGTATAACTCTTACACAGACTTCACTACATACCTGATGTCAACGAGGTGTTTGGTTTATGTGTACAGTACACTTGGTATAACTCTTACACAGACTACACTTCATACCTGATGTCACCGCGGTGTTTGGTTTACGTGTACAGTACACTTGGTATAACTCATACACAGACTACACTACATACCTGATGTCACCGAGGTGTTTGGATAACATCTACAGTACACTTGGTAGAACTCTTACACAGACTACACTTCATACCTGATGTCACCGAGGTGTTTGGTTTACATGTACAGTACACTTGGTAAAACTCTTACACAGACTACACTACATACCTGATGTCACTGAGGTGTTTGGTTTACATGTACAGTACACTTGGTATAACTCTTACACAGACTACACTACATACCTGATGTCACCAAGGTGTTTGGATAACATCTACAGTACACTTGGTAGAACTCTTACACAGACTACACTTCATACCTGATGTCACCGAGGTGTTTGGTTTACATGTACAGTACACTTGTTATAACTCATACACAGACTACACTTCATACCTGATGTCACCGAGGTGTTTGGTTTACATGTACAGTACACTTGGTATAACTCATACACAGACTACACTTCATACCTGATGTCACCGAGGTGTTTGGTTTACATGTACAGTACACTTGGTATAACTCTTACACAGACTACACTACATACCTGATGTCACTGAGGTGTTTGGTTTACATGTACAGTACACTTGGTATAAATCTTACACAGACTACACTACATACCTGATGTCACCGAGGTGTTTGGTTTACATGTTCAGTACACTTGGTAGAACTCTTACACAGACTACACTACATACCTGATGTCACCGTGGTATTTGGTTTACATCTACAGTACACTTGGTATAACTCTTGCACAGACTACACTACATACCTGATGTCACCAAGGTGTTTGGTTTACATCTACAGTACACTTGGTATAACTCTTACACAGACTACACTACATACCTGATGTCACCAAGGTGTTTCGTTTACGTGTACAGTACACTTGGTAGAACTCTTACACAGACTACACTACATACCAGATGTCACCAAGGTGTTTGGTTTACATGCACAGTACACTTTGTATTACTCATTTACAGACTACACTACATACCTGATGTCACCAAGGTGTTTGGTTTACATGTACAGTACACTTGGTATAACTCTTACACAGACTACACTACAAACCTGATGTCACCAAGGTGTTTGGTTTACATGTACAGTACACTTGGTAATACTCTTACACAGACTACACTACATACCTAATGTCACCGAGGTGTTTAGTTTACCTTTACAGTACACTTGGTATAACTCTTACACAGACTACACTTCATACCTGATGTCACCGAGGTGTTTGGTTTACATGTACAGTACACTTGGTATAACTCTTACACAGACTACACTACATACCTGATGTCACTGAGGTGTTTGGTTTACATGTACAGTACACTTGGTATAACTCTTACACAGACTACACTACATACCTGATGTCACCAAGGTGTTTGGATAACATCTACAGTACACTTGGTATAACTCTTACACAGACTTCACTACATACCTGATGTCAACGAGGTGTTTGGTTTATGTGTACAGTACACTTGGTATAACTCTTACACAGACTACACTTCATACCTGATGTCACCGCGGTGTTTGGTTTACGTGTACAGTACACTTGGTATAACTCTTACACAGACTACACTACATACCTGATGTCACCGAGGTGTTTGGATAACATCTACAGTACACTTGGTAGAACTCTTACACAGACTACACTTCATACCTGATGTCACCGAGGTGTTTGGTTTACATGTACAGTACACTTGGTATAACTCATACACAGACTACACTTCATACCTGATGTCACCGAGGTGTTTGGTTTACATGTACAGTACACTTGGTATAACTCTTACACAGACTACACTACATACCTGATGTCACTGAGGTGTTTGGTTTACATGTACAGTACACTTGGTATAACTCTTACACAGACTACACTACATACCTGATGTCACCGAGGTGTTTGGTTTACATGTTCAGTACACTTGGTAGAACTCTTACACAGACTACACTACATACCTGATGTCACCGTGGTATTTGGTTTACATCTACAGTACACTTGGTATAACTCTTGCACAGACTACACTACATACCTGATGTCACCAAGGTGTTTGGTTTACATCTACAGTACACTTGGTATAACTCTTACACAGACTACACTACATACCTGATGTCACCAAGGTGTTTCGTTTACGTGTACAGTACACTTGGTAGAACTCTTACACAGACTACACTACATACCTGATGTCACAAAGGTGTTTGGTTTACATGTACAGTACACTTGGTATAACTCTTACACAGACTACACTACATACCTGATGTCACCGAGGTGTTTGGTTTACATGTACAGTACATTTGGTATAACTCATACACAGACTACACTTCATACCTGATGTCACCAAGGTGTTTGGTTTACATGTGCAGTACATTTGGTATAACTCTTACACAGACTACACTACAAACCTGATGTCACCAAGGTGTTTGGTTTACATGTACAGTACACTTGGTAATACTCTTACACAGACTACACTACATACCTAATGTCACCGAGGTGTTTGGTTTACCTTTACAGTACACTTGGTATAACTCTTACACAGACTACACTTCATACCTGATGTCACCGAGGTGTTTGGTTTATGTGTACAGTACACTTGGTATAACTGATGTCACCGAGGTGTTTGGTTTAGATGTACAGTACACTTGGTATAACTCATACACAGACTACACTACATACCTGATGTCACCTAGGTGTTTGGTTTACATGTACAGTACACTTGGTATAACTCTTACACAGACTACACTACATACCTGATGTCAACGAGGTGTTTGGTTTACATGTGCAGTACATTTGGTATAACTCTTACACAGACTACACTACATACCTGATGTCACCAAGGTGTTTGGTTTACATCTACAGTACACTTGGTATAACTCTTACACAGACTACACTACATACCTGATGTCCCGAGGTGTTTGCTTTACATCTACAGTACACTTGGTATAACTCTTACACAGACTACACTACATACCTGATGTCACCGAGGTGTTTGCTTTACATCTACAGTACACTTGGTATAACTCTTACACAGACTACACTACATACCTGATGTCACCAAGGTGTTTGGTTTACATCTACAGTACACTTGGTATATTTTTTACACAGACTACACTACATACCTGATGTCACCGAGGTGTTCAGTTTACGTGTACAGTACACTTGGTAGAACTCTTACACAGACTACACTACATACCTGATGTCACCAAGGTGTTTGGTTTACATGTACAGTACACTTGGTATAACTCTTACACAGACTACACTACATACCTGATGTCCCGAGGTGTTTGCTTTACATCTACAGTACACTTGGTATAACTCTTACACAGACTACACTACATAGCTGATGTCACCAAGGTGTTTGGTTTACATCTACAGTACACTTGGTATAACTCTTACACAGACTACACTACATACCTGATGTCACCGAGGTGTTTCGTTTACGTGTACAGTACACTTGGTAGAACTCTTACACAGACTACACTACATACCTGATGTCACCAAGGTGTTTGGTTTACATGTACAGTACACTTGGTATAACTCATACACAGACTACACTACATACCTGATGTCACTGAGGAGTTTGGTTTACATGTACAGTACACTTGGTATAACTCTTACACAGACTACACTACATACCTGATGTCACCAAGGTGTTTGGTTTACATGTACAGTACACTTGGTATAACTCTTAGACTACACTACATATCTGATGTCATTGAGGTGTTCGGTTTACTTGTACAGTACACTTGGTATAACTCTTACACAGACTACACTACATACCTGATGTCACCAAGGTGTTTGGTTTACGTGTACAGTACACTAGGTATAACTCATACACAGACTACACTTCATACCTGATGTCACCGAGGTGTTTGGTTTACATGTGCAGTACACTTGGTATAACTCTTACACAGACTACACTACATACCTGATGTCACTGAGGTGTTTGGTTTACGTGTACAGTACACTTCGTATAACTCTTACACAGACTACACTATCACCGAGGTGTTTGGTTTACATGTACAGTACATTTGGTATAACTCATACACAGACTACACTTCATACCTGATGTCACCAAGGTGTTTGGTTTACATGTACAGTACACTTGGTATAACTCTTACACAGACTACACTACATACCTGATGTCACTGAGGTGTTTGGTTTACATGCACAGTACACTTGGTATAACTCTTACACAGACTACACTACATACCTGATGTCACCAAGGTGTTTGGATAACATCTACAGTACACTTGGTAGAACTCTTACACAGACTACACTTCATACCTGATGTCACCGAGGTGTTTGGTTTACATGTACAGTACACTTGGTATAACTCTTACACAGACTACACTACATACCTGATGTCACTGAGGTGTTTGGTTTACATGTACAGTACACTTGGTATAACTCTTACACAGACTACACTACATACCTGATGTCACCAAGGTGTTTGGATAACATCTACAGTACACTTGGTATAACTCTTACACAGACTTCACTACATACCTGATGTCAACGAGGTGTTTGGTTTATGTGTACAGTACACTTGGTATAACTCTTACACAGACTACACTTCATACCTGATGTCACCGCGGTGTTTGGTTTACGTGTACAGTACACTTGGTATAACTCTTACACAGACTACACTACATACCTGATGTCACCGAGGTGTTTGGATAACATCTACAGTACACTTGGTAGAACTCTTACACAGACTACACTTCATACCTGATGTCACCGAGGTGTTTGGTTTACATGTACAGTACACTTGGTAAAACTCTTACACAGAATACACTACATACCTGATGTCACTGAGGTGTTTGGTTTACATGTACAGTACACTTGGTATAACTCTTACACAGACTACACTACATACCTGATGTCACCAAGGTGTTTGGATAACATCTACAGTACACTTGGTAGAACTCTTACACAGACTACACTTCATACCTGATGTCACCGAGGTGTTTGGTTTACATGTACAGTACACTTGGTATAACTCATACACAGACTACACTTCATACCTGATGTCACCGAGGTGTTTGGTTTACATGTACAGTACACTTGGTATAACTCATACACAGACTACACTTCATACCTGATGTCACCGAGGTGTTTGGTTTACATGTACAGTACACTTGGTATAACTCTTACACAGACTACACTACATACCTGATGTCACTGAGGTGTTTGGTTTACATGTACAGTACACTTGGTATAAATCTTACACAGACTACACTACATACCTGATGTCACCGAGGTGTTTGGTTTACATGTTCAGTACACTTGGTAGAACTCTTACACAGACTACACTACATACCTGATGTCACCGTGGTATTTGGTTTACATCTACAGTACACTTGGTATAACTCTTGCACAGACTACACTACATACCTGATGTCACCAAGGTGTTTGGTTTACATCTACAGTACACTTGGTATAACTCTTACACAGACTACACTACATACCTGATGTCACCAAGGTGTTTCGTTTACGTGTACAGTACACTTGGTAGAACTCTTACACAGACTACACTACATACCAGATGTCACCAAGGTGTTTGGTTTACATGTACAGTACACTTTGTATTACTCATTTACAGACTACACTACATACCTGATGTCACCAAGGTGTATGGTTTACATGTACAGTACACTTGGTATAACTCTTACACAGACTACACTACATACCTGATGTCACCGAGGTGTTTGGTTTACATGTACAGTACATTTGGTATAACTCTTACACAGACTACACTACAAACCTGATGTCACCAAGGTGTTTGGTTTACATGTACAGTACACTTGGTATAACTCTTACACAGACTACACTACATACCTAATGTCACCGAGGTGTTTGGTTTACCTTTACAGTACACTTGGTATAACTCTTACACAGACTACACTTCATACCTGATGTCACCGAGGTGTTTGGTTTACATGTACAGTACACTTGGTATAACTCTTACACAGACTACACTACATACCTGATGTCACTGAGGTGTTTGGTTTACATGTACAGTACACTTGGTATAACTCTTACACAGACTACACTACATACCTGATGTCACCAAGGTGTTTGGATAACATCTACAGTACACTTGGTATAACTCTTACACAGACTTCACTACATACCTGATGTCAACGAGGTGTTTGGTTTATGTGTACAGTACACTTGGTATAACTCTTACACAGACTACACTTCATACCTGATGTCACCGCGGTGTTTGGTTTACGTGTACAGTACACTTGGTATAACTCTTACACAGACTACACTACATACCTGATGTCACCGAGGTGTTTGGATAACATCTACAGTACACTTGGTAGAACTCTTACACAGACTACACTTCATACCTGATGTCACCGAGGTGTTTGGTTTACATGTACAGTACACTTGGTAAAACTCTTACACAGACTACACTACATACCTGATGTCACTGAGGTGTTTGGTTTACATGTACAGTACACTTGGTATAACTCTTACACAGACTACACTACATACCTGATGTCACCAAGGTGTTTGGATAACATCTACAGTACACTTGGTAGAACTCTTACACAGACTACACTTCATACCTGATGTCACCGAGGTGTTTGGTTTACATGTACAGTACACTTGGTATAACTCATACACAGACTACACTTCATACCTGATGTCACCGAGGTGTTTGGTTTACATGTACAGTACACTTGGTATAACTCATACACAGACTACACTTCATACCTGATGTCACCGAGGTGTTTGGTTTACATGTACAGTACACTTGGTATAACTCTTACACAGACTACACTACATACCTGATGTCACTGAGGTGTTTGGTTTACATGTACAGTACACTTGGTATAACTCTTACACAGACTACACTACATACCTGATGTCACCGAGGTGTTTGGTTTACATGTTCAGTACACTTGGTAGAACTCTTACACAGACTACACTACATACCTGATGTCACCGTGGTATTTGGTTTACATCTACAGTACACTTGGTATAACTCTTGCACAGACTACACTACATACCTGATGTCACCAAGGTGTTTGGTTTACATCTACAGTACACTTGGTATAACTCTTACACAGACTACACTACATACCTGATGTCACCAAGGTGTTTCGTTTACGTGTACAGTACACTTGGTAGAACTCTTACACAGACTACACTACATACCTGATGTCACAAAGGTGTTTGGTTTACATGTACAGTACACTTTGTATTACTCATTTACAGACTACACTACATACCTGATGTCACCAAGGTGTATGGTTTACATGTACAGTACACTTGGTATAACTCTTACACAGACTACACTACATACCTGATGTCACCGAGGTGTTTGGTTTACATGTACAGTACATTTGGTATAACTCATACACAGACTACACTTCATACCTGATGTCACCAAGGTGTTTGGTTTACATGTGCAGTACATTTGGTATAACTCTTACACAGACTACACTACAAACCTGATGTCACCAAGGTGTTTGGTTTACATGTACAGTACACTTGGTAATACTCTTACACAGACTACACTACATACCTAATGTCACCGAGGTGTTTGGTTTACCTTTACAGTACACTTGGTATAACTCTTACACAGACTACACTTCATACCTGATGTCACCGAGGTGTTTGGTTTATGTGTACAGTACACTTGGTATAACTGATGTCACCGAGGTGTTTGGTTTAGATGTACAGTACACTTGGTATAACTCATACACAGACTACACTACATACCTGATGTCACCTAGGTGTTTGGTTTACATGTACAGTACACTTGGTATAACTCTTACACAGACTACACTACATACCTGATGTCACCAAGGTGTGTGGTGTACGTGTACAGTACACTTGGTATAACTCATACACAGACTACACTACATACCTGATGTCACCAAGGTGTGTGGTTTACGTGTACAGTACACTTGGTATAACTCATACACAGACTACACTTCATACCTGATGTCACCGAGGTGTTTGGTTTACATGTGCAGTACATTTGGTATAACTCTTACACAGACTACACTACATACCTGATGTCACCAAGGTGTTTGGTTTACATCTACAGTACACTTGGTATAACTCTTACACAGACTACACTACATACCTGATGTCCCGAGGTGTTTGCTTTACATCTACAGTACACTTGGTATAACTCTTACACAGACTACACTACATACCTGATGTCACCGAGGTGTTTGCTTTACATCTACAGTACACTTGGTATAACTCTTACACAGACTACACTACATACCTGATGTCACCAAGGTGTTTGGTTTACATCTACAGTACACTTGGTATATTTTTTACACAGACTACACTACATACCTGATGTCACCGAGGTGTTCAGTTTACGTGTACAGTACACTTGGTAGAACTCTTACACAGACTACACTACATACCTGATGTCACCAAGGTGTTTGGTTTACATGTACAGTACACTTGGTATTACTCTTACACAGACTACACTTCATACCTGATGTCCCGAGGTGTTTGCTTTACATCTACAGTACACTTGGTATAACTCTTACACAGACTACACTACATAGCTGATGTCACCAAGGTGTTTGGTTTACATCTACAGTACACTTGGTATAACTCTTACACAGACTACACTACATACCTGACGTCACCGAGGTGTTTCGTTTACGTGTACAGTACACTTGGTAGAACTCTTACACAGACTACACTACATACCTGATGTCACCAAGGTGTTTGGTTTACATGTACAGTACACTTGGTATAACTCATACACAGACTACACTACATACCTGATGTCACTGAGGAGTTTGGTTTACATGTACAGTACACTTGGTATAACTCTTACACAGACTACACTACATACCTGATGTCACCAAGGTGTTTGGTTTACATGTACAGTACACTTGGTATAACTCTTAGACTACACTACATATCTGATGTCATTGAGGTGTTCGGTTTACTTGTACAGTACACTTGGTATAACTCTTACACAGACTACACTACATACCTGATGTCACCAAGGTGTTTGGTTTACGTGTACAGTACACTAGGTATAACTCATACACAGACTACACTTCATACCTGATGTCACCGAGGTGTTTGGTTTACATGTGCAGTACACTTGGTATAACTCTTACACAGACTACACTACATACCTGATGTCACTGAGGTGTTTGGTTTACGTGTACAGTACACTTGGTATAACTCTTACACAGACTACACTACATACCTGATGTCACCAAGGTGTTTGGTTTACATCTACAGTACACTTGGTATAACTCTTACACAGACTACACTACATACCTGATGTCACCGAGGTGTTTGCTTTACATCTACAGTACACTTGGTATAACTCTTACACAGACTACACTACATACCTGATGTCACCAAGGTGTTTGGTTTACATCTACAGTACACTTGGTATATTTTTTACACAGACTACACTACATACCTGATGTCACCGAGGTGTTTGGTTTACATGTACAGTACATTTGGTATAACTCATACACAGGCTACACTACATACCTGATGTCACCAAGGTGCTTGGTTTACCCGTACAGTACACTTGGTATAACTCTTACACAGACTACACTTCATACCTGTCGTCACCAAGGTGTTTGGTTTACCCGTACAGTACACTTGGTATAACTCTTACACAGACTACACTTCATACCTGATGTAACCGCGGTGTTTGGTTTACGTGTACAGTACACTTGGTATAACTCATACACAAACTACACTTCATACCTGATGTCACCGAGGTGTTTGGTTTACATGTACAGTACACTTGGTATAACTCTTACACAGACTACACTTCATACCTGTCGTCACCAAGGTGTTTGGTTTACCCGTACAGTACACTTGGTATAACTCTTACACAGACTACACTTCATACCTGATGTAACCGCGGTGTTTGGTTTACGTGTACAGTACACTTGGTATAACTCATACACAGACTACACTTCATACCTGATGTCACCGAGGTGTTTGGTTTACATGTACAGTACACTTGGTATAACTCATACACAGACTACACTACATACCTGATGTCACCTAGGTGTTTGGTTTACATGTACAGTACACTTGGTATAACTCTTACACAGACTACACTACATACCTGATGTCACCGAGGTGTGTGGTTTACGTGTACAGTACACTTGGTATAACTCATACACAGACTACACTACATACCTGATGTCACCAAGGTGTGTGGTTTACGTGTACAGTACACTTGGTATAACTCATACACAGACTACACTTCATACCTGATGTCACAGAGGTGTTTGGTTTACATGTGCAGTACACTTGGTATAACTCTTACACAGACTACACTACATACCTGATGTCACTGAGGTGTTTGGTTTACATGTACAGTACACTTGGTATAACTCTTACACAGACTACACTACATACCTGATGTCACTGAGGTGTTTGGTTTACATGTACAGTACACTTGGTATAACTATTACACAGACTACACTACATACCTGATGTCACCAAGGTGTTTGGTTTACGTGTACAGTACACTTGGTATAACTCTTACACAGACTACACTACATACCTGATGTCACCAAGGTGTTTGGTTTACATCTACAGTACACTTGGTATATTTTTTACACAGACTACACTACATACCTGATGTCACCGAGGTGTTTCGTTTACGTGTACAGTACACTTGGTAGAACTCTTACACAGACTACACTACATACCTGATGTCACTGAGGTGTTTGGTTTACATGTACAGTACACTTGGTATAACTCATACACAGACTACACTACATACCTAATGTCACCGAGGTGTTTGGTTTACAGTACACTTGGTATAACTCTTACACAGACTACACTACATACCTGAAAACTAACTCGGGAAACAAGCTAAGAACATATCAACAATTTAAAAAAGAATTTGAAATGTAAAAATTTTTAACTTTAGACACTGATAGAACTGATCTTATAAATTTTGTCAGAATTCGTATAAGCAATAGCTCTTTAATGATTGAAAAGGGTAGACATAGAAAACTCAGTTTAGACAACAGATTATGTCCATTATGTAAGACTGAAGTAGAAGATGAATTACACTTTAGTATTAAATGCATTAAGCTCGAAGAATATCGCATAGACTTTTTCAAAAGAATTTCTGATATTGTTCCAGATTTTATTAAAATGTCTGACACAGAAAAATTTCATTTCATTTTTCAAAGTAATGATTATGATGTTAGCATGTGTTGTATTTCAGGAATAAGTGGACTTTATAAATATAGAAATAGGCTTTTATAAGCCCATTATATCATTAAATAATGTTATTGAGTATATATATATGATGAATTGTATACAGTTGTCTCCTCAGTCGAGACATCCCAGTGGTTTCATGGGTACATCCCACATATATATATGTAATTGTTGTTTTCTATGTATATACTGTATTCCTTGTGTTTGTTGCTGATAACAACTCATTTTTGGGTTTTATATCAATAAATATTATCTTATCTTATCTTATCTTATCTTATCTTACCTGATGTCACCAAGGTGTTTGGTTTACATCTACAGTACACTTGGTAGAACTCTTACACAGACTACACTTCATACCTGATGTTACCAAGGTGTTTGGTTTACATGTGCAGTACACTTGGTATAACTCTTACACAGACTACACTACATACCTGATGTCACCAAGGTGTTTGGTTTACCCGTACAGTACACTTGGTTTAACTCATACACAGACTACACTACATACCTGATGTCACCAAGGTGTTTGGTTTACATGTACAGTACACTTGGTATAACTCTTACACAGACTACATTACATACATGATGTCACCGAGATGTTTGGTTTACGTGTACAGTACACTTGGTATAACTCATACACATACCTGATGTCACCGAGGTGTTTGGTTTACATGTACAGTACACTTATTATAACTCTTACACAGACTACACTACATACCTGATGTCACCAAGGTGTTTGGTTTACTTGTACAGTACACTTAATATAACTCTTACACAGACTACACTTCATACCTGATGTCACCGAGGTGTTTGGTTTACGTGTACAGTACACTTGGTATAACTCATACACAGACTACACTTCATACCTGATGTCACCGAGGTACATGTACAGTACACTTGATATAACTCATACACAGATACACTACATACCTGATGTCACCGAGGTGTTTGGTTTACATGAACAGTACACTTGGTACAACTCTTACACAGACTACACTACATACCTGATGTCACCAAGGTGTTTGGTTTACGTGTACAATACACTTGGTATAACTCTTACACAGACTACTTTATCACCGAGGTGTTTGGTTTACATGTACAGTACACTTGGTATAACTCATACACAGACTACACTACATACCTGATGTCACCGAGGTGTTCCGTTTACGTGTACAGTACACTTGGTAGAACTCTTACACAGACTACACTACATACCTGATGTCACCAAGGTGTTTGGTTTACATCTACAGTACACTTGGTATAACTCTTACACAGACTACACTACATACCTGATGTCCCGAGGTGTTTGCTTTACATCTACAGTACACTTGGTATAACTCTTACACAGACTACACTACATAGCTGATGTCACCAAGGTGTTTGGTTTACATCTACAGTACACTTGGTATAACTCTTACACAGACTACACTACATACCTGATGTCACCGAGGTGTTTCGTTTACGTGTACAGTACACTTGGTAGAACTCTTACACAGACTACACTACATACCTGATGTCACCAAGGTGTTTGGTTTACATGTACAGTACACTTGGTATAACTCATACACAGACTACACTACATACCTAATGTCACCGAGGTGTTTGGTTTACAGTACACTTGGTATAGCTCTTACACAGACTACACTACATACCTGATGTCACCAAGGTGTTTGGTTTACATCTACAGTACACTTGGTATAACTCTTACACAGACTACACTTCATACCTGATGTTACCAAGGTGTTTGGTTTACATGTGCAGTACACTTGGTATAACTCTTACACAGACTACACTACATACCTGATGTCACCAAGGTGTTTGGTTTACCCGTACAGTACACTTGGTTTAACTCATACACAGACTACACTACATACCTGATGTCACCAAGGTGTTTGGTTTACATGTACAGTACACTTGGTATAACTCTTACACAGACTACATTACATACATGATGTCACCGAGATGTTTGGTTTACGTGTACAGTACACTTGGTATAACTCATACACATACCTGATGTCACCGAGGTGTTTGGTTTACATGTACAGTACACTTATTATAACTCTTACACAGACTACACTACATACCTGATGTCACCAAGGTGTTTGGTTTACTTGTACAGTACACTTAATATAACTCTTACACAGACTACACTTCATACCTGATGTCACCGAGGTGTTTGGTTTACGTGTACAGTACACTTGGTATAACTCATACACAGACTACACTTCATACCTGATGTCACCGCGGTGTTTGGTTTACATGAACAGTACACTTGATATAACTCATACACAGAGTACACTACATACCTGATGTCACCGAGGTGTTTGGTTTACGTGTACAGTACACTTGGTATAACTCTTACACAGACTACACTACATACCTGATGTCACCAAGGTGTTTGGTTTACGTGTACAGTACACTTGGTATAACTCATACACAGACTACACTTCATACCTGATGTCACCGAGGTACATGTACAGTACACTTGATATAACTCATACACAGATACACTACATACCTGATGTCACCGAGGTGTTTGGTTTACATGAACAGTACACTTGGTACAACTCTTACACAGACTACACTACATACCTGATGTCACCAAGGTGTTTGGTTTACGTGTACAATACACTTGGTATAACTCTTACACAGACTACTTTATCACCGAGGTGTTTGGTTTACATGTACAGTACACTTGGTATAACTCATACACAGACTACACTTCATACCTGATGTCACCGAGGTGTTTCGTTTACATGTACAGTACACTTGGTATAACTCTTACACAGAAGACACTACATACCTGATGTCACCGAGGTGTTTGGTTTACATGTACAGTACATTTGGTATAACTCTTACACAGACTACACTTCATACCTGATGACACCAAGGTGTTTGGTTTACATGTGCAGTACACTTGGTATAACTCTTACACAGACTACACTACATACCTGATGTCACCAAGGTGTTTGGTTTACATGTACAATACACTTGGTATAACTCTTACACAGACTACACTACATACATGATGTCACCGAGGTATTTGGTTTACCTTTACAGTACACTTGGTATAACTCTTACACAGACTACACTTCATACCTGATGTCACCGAGGTGTTTGGTTTACATGTACAGTACACTTGGTATAACTCTTACACAGACTACACTACATACCTGATGTCACCGAGGTGTTTCGTTTACGTGTACAGTACACTTGGTAGAACTCTTACACAGACTACACTACATACCTGATGTCACCAAGGTGTTTGGTTTACATGTACAGTACACTTTGTATAACTCATTCACAGACTACACTACATACCTGATGTCACCAAGGTGTTTGGTTTACGTGTACAGTACACTTGGTATAACTCTTACACAGACTACACTACATACCTGATGTCACCGAGGTGTTTGGTTTACATGTACAGTACATTTGGTATAACTCATACACAGACTACACTTCATACCTGATGACACCAAGGTGTTTGGTTTACATGTGCAGTACACTTGGTATAACTATTACACAGACTACACTTCATACCTGATGTCACCAAGGAGTGTGGTTTACATGTACAGTACACTTAGTATAACTCATACACAGACTACACTACATACCTGATGTCACCGAGGTGTTTGGTTTACGTGTACAGTACACTTGGTATTACTCATGCACAGACTACACTTCATACCTGATGTCACCGAGGTGCTTGGTTTACCCGTACAGTACACTTGGTATAACTCTTACACAGACTACACTTCACACCTGATGTCACTGCTGTGTTTAGTTTACGTGTACAGTACACTTATTATAACTCTTACACAGACTACACTACATACCTGACGTCACTGAGGTGTTTGGTTTACATGTACAGTACACTTGGTATAACTCTTACACAGACTACACTACATACCTGATGTCACCAAGGTGTTTGGTTTACATGTACAGTACACTTAATATAACTCTTACACAGACTACACTTCATACCTGATGTCACCGAGGTGTTTGGTTTATGTGTACTGGTATAACTCATACACAGACTACACTTCATACCTGATGTCACTGAGGTGTTTGGTTTACATGTACAGTACACTTGGTATAACTCATACACAGACTACACTTCATACCTGATGTCACCAAGGTGTTGGTTTACCTGTACAGTACAATGGTAGAACTCATACACATACTACACTTCATACCTGATGTCACTGAGGTGTTTGGTTTACGTGTACAGTACACTTGGTATAACTCTTACACAGACTACACTACATACCTGATGTCACAGAGGTGTTTGGTTTACATGTACAGTACACTTGGTATAACTCATACACAGACTACACTACATACCTGATGTCACCGAGATGTTTGGTTTACATGCACAGTACACTTGGTATAACTCATACACAGGCTACACTACATACCTGATGTCACCAAGGTGTTGGTTTACGTGTACAGTACACTTGGTATAACTCATACACAGACTACACTACATACCTGATGTCACCGAGATGTTTGGTTTACATGTACAGTACACTTGGTATAACTCATACACAGACTACATTACATACCTGATGTCACCAAGGTGTGTGGTTTACGAGTACAGTACACTTGGTATAACTCATACACAGACTACACTAAATACCTGATGTCTCCAAGGTATGTGGTTTACGTGTACAGTACACTTGGTATAACTCTTACACAGACTACACTACATACCTGATGTCACTGAGGTGTTTGGTTTACGTGTACAGTACACTTGGTATAAATCTTACACAGACTACACTACATACCAGATGTCACTGAGGTGTTTGGTTTACATCTACAGTACACTTGGTATAACACTTACACAGACTACACTACATACCTGATGTCACCGAGGTGTTTGGTTTACATCTACAGTACACTTGGTATAACTCTTACACGGACTACACTACATACCTGATGTCACCAAGGTGTTTGGTTTAGATGTACAGTACACTTGGTATAACACTTACACAGACTACACTACATACCTGATGTCACCGAAGTGTTTGGTTTACAACTACAGTACACTTGGTATAACTCATACACAGACTACACTACATACCTGATGTCACCAAGGTGTTTGGTTTACATGTACAGTACACTTGGTATAACTCATACACAGACTACACTACATACCTGATGTCACCAAGGTGTTTGGTTTACATGTACAGTACACTTGGTATAACACTTACACAGACTACACTACATACCTGATGTCACCAAGGTGTTTGGTTTACATGTACAGTACACTTGGTATAACTCATACACAGACTACACTACATACCTGATGTCACCGAGGTGTTTCGTTTACGTGTACAGTACACTTGGTATAACACTTACACAGACTACACTACATACCTGATGTCACCAAGGTGTTTGGTTTACATCTACAGTACACTTGGTATAACTCTTACACAGACTACACTACATACCTGATGTCACCGCGGTGTTTGGTTTACGTGTACAGTACACTTGGTATAACTCATACACAGACTACACTTCATACCTGATGTCACTGAGGTGTTGGTTTACATCTACAGTACACTTGGTATAACTCTTACACAGACTACACTACATACCTGATGTCACCGCGGTGTTTGGTTTACGTGTACAGTACACTTGGTATAACTCATACACAGACTACACTTCATACCTGATGTCACTGAGGTGTTGGTTTACATGTACAGTACACTTGGTATAACTCAAACACAGACTACACTACATACCTGATGTCACCAAGGTGCTTGGTTTACCCGTACAGTACACTTGGTATAACTCTTACACAGACTACACTTCACACCTGATGTCACCGCTGTGTTTAGTTTACGTGCACAGTACACTTATTATAACTCTTACACAGACTACACTACATACCTGATGTCCCCAAGGTGTTTGGTTTACATGTACAGTACACTTAATATAACTCTTACACAGACTACACTACATACCTGATGTCACAGAGGTGTTTGGTTTACATGTACAGTACATTTGGTATAACTCTTACACAGACTACACTACATACCTGATGTCACCGAGGTGTTTGGTTTACATGTACAGTACATTTGGTATAACTCATACACAGACTACACTTCATACCTGATGTCACCAAGGTGTTTGGTTTACATGTGCAGTACACTTGGTATAACTCTTACACAGACTACCCTACATACCTGATGTCACCAAGGTGTTTGGTTTACATGTACAGTACATTTGGTATAACTCTTACACAGACTACACTTCATACCTGATATCACGGAGGTGTTTGGTTTACGTGTACAGTACACTTGGTATAACTCATACACAGACTTCACTTCATACCTGATATCACCGAGGTGTTTGGTTTACATGTACAGTACACTTGGTATAACTCATACACAGACTACACTACATACCGGATGTCACCAAGGTGTTGGTTTACGTGTACAGTACACTTGGTATCACTAATACACAGACTACACTACATACCTGATGTCACCAAGGTGTTTGGTTTACATGTACAGTACACTTTGTATAACTCATTCACAGACTACACTACATACCTGATGTCACCAAGGTGTTTGGTTTACGTGTACAGTACACTTGGTATAACTCTTACACAGACTACACTACATACCTGATGTCACCAAGGTGTTTGGTTTACATCTACAGTACACTTGGTATAACTCTTACACAGACAACACTACATACCTGATGTCACCGAGGTGTTTGGTTTAGATGTACAGTACACTTGGTATAACACTTACACAGACTACACTACATACCTGATGTCACCGAAGTGTTTGGTTTACAACTACAGTACACTTGGTATAACTCATACACAGACTACACTACATACCTGATGTCACCAAGGTGTTTGGTTTACATGTACAGTACACTTGGTATAACTCATACACAGACTACACTACATACCTGATGTCACCAAGGTGTTTGGTTTACATGTACAGTACACTTGGTATAACACTTACACAGACTACACTACATACCTGATGTCACCAAGGTGTTTGGTTTACATCTACAGTACACTTGGTATAACTCATACACAGGCTACACTACATACCTGATGTCACCGAGGTGTTTCGTTTACGTGTACAGTACACTTGGTATAACACTTACACAGACTACACTACATACCTGATGTCACCAAGGTGTTTGGTTTACATCTACAGTACACTTGGTATAACTCTTACACAGACTACACTACATACCTGATGTCACCGCGGTGTTTGGTTTACGTGTACAGTACACTTGGTATAACTCATACACAGACTACACTTCATACCTGATGTCACTGAGGTGTTGGTTTACATCTACAGTACACTTGGTATAACTCTTACACAGACTACACTACATACCTGATGTCACCGCGGTGTTTGGTTTACGTGTACAGTACACTTGGTATAACTCATACACAGACTACACTTCATACCTGATGTCACTGAGGTGTTGGTTTACATGTACAGTACACTTGGTATAACTCAAACACAGACTACACTACATACCTGATGTCACCAAGGTGCTTGGTTTACCCGTACAGTACACTTGGTATAACTCTTACACAGACTACACTTCACACCTGATGTCACCGCTGTGTTTAGTTTACGTGCACAGTACACTTATTATAACTCTTACACAGACTACACTACATACCTGATGTCCCCAAGGTGTTTGGTTTACATGTACAGTACACTTAATATAACTCTTACACAGACTACACTACATACCTGATGTCACTGAGGTGTTTGGTTTACATGTACAGTACACTTGGTAGAACTCATACACAGACTACACTACATACCTGATGTCACTGAGGTGTTTGGTTTACATGTACAGTACACTTGGTATAACTCTTACACAGACTACACTACATACCTGATGTCACTGAGGTGTTTGGTTTACATGTACAGTACACTTGGTATAACTCTTACACAGACTACACTACATACCTGATGTCACCGAGGTGTTTGGTTTACATGTACAGTACATTTGGTATAACTCATACACAGACTACACTTCATACCTGATGTCACCAAGGTGTTTGGTTTACATGTGCAGTACACTTGGTATAACTCTTACACAGACTACCCTACATACCTGATGTCACCAAGGTGTTTGGTTTACATGTACAGTACACTTGGTATAACTCATACACAGACTTCACTTCATACCTGATATCACCGAGGTGTTTGGTTTACATGTACAGTACACTTGGTATAACTCATACACAGACTACACTACATACCGGATGTCACCAAGGTGTTGGTTTACGTGTACAGTACACTTGGTATCACTAATACACAGACTACACTACATACATGGTGTCACAGAGGTGTTTGGTTTACGTGTACAGTACACTTGGTAGAACTCTTACACAGACTACACTACATACCTGATGTCACCAAGGTGTTTGGTTTACATGTACAGTACACTTTGTATAACTCATTCACAGACTACACTACATACCTGATGTCACCAAGGTGTTTGGTTTACGTGTACAGTACACTTGGTATAACTCTTACACAGACTACACTACATACCTGATGTCACCAAGGTGTTTGGTTTACATCTACAGTACACTTGGTATAACTCTTACACAGACTACACTACATACCTGATGTCACCGAGGTGTTTGGTTTACATCTACAGTACACTTGGTATAACTCTTACAGAGACTACACTACATACCTGATGTCACCAAGGTGTTTGGTTTACATGTACAGTACACTTTGTATAACTCATTCACAGACTACACTACATACCTGATGTCACCAAGGTGTTTGGTTTACGTGTACAGTACACTTGGTATAACTCTTACACAGACTACACTACATACCTGATGTCACCAAGGTGTTTGGTTTACATGTACAGTACACTTTGTATAACTCATTCACAGACTACACTACATACCTGATGTCACCAAGGTGTTTGGTTTACGTGTACAGTACACTTGGTATAACTCTTACACAGACTACACTACATACCTGATGTCACCAAGGTGTTTGGTTTACATCTACAGTACACTTGGTATAACTCTTACACAGACTACACTACATACCTGATGTCACCGAGGTGTTTGGTTTACATCTACAGTACACTTGGTATAACTCTTACAGAGACTACACTACATACCTGATGTCACCAAGGTGTTTGGTTTACATGTACAGTACACTTTGTATAACTCATTCACAGACTACACTACATACCTGATGTCACCAAGGTGTTTGGTTTACGTGTACAGTACACTTGGTATAACTCTTACACAGACTACACTACATACCTGATGTCACCAAGGTGTTTGGTTTACATCTACAGTACACTTGGTATAACTCTTACACAGACTACACTACATACCTGATGTCACCGAGGTGTTTGGTTTACATCTACAGTACACTTGGTATAACTCATACACAGACTACACTTCATACCTGATGTCACCAAGGTGTTTGGTTTACATGTGCAGTACACTTGGTATAACTCTTACACAGACTACACTACATACCTGATGTCACAGAGGTGTTTCGTTTACATGTACAGTACATTTGGTATAACTCATACACAGACTACACTTCATACCTGATGTCACCAAGGTGTTTGGTTTACATGTGCAGTACACTTGGTATAACTCTTACACAGACTACCCTACATACCTGATGTCACCAAGGTGTTTGGTTTACATGTACAGTACATTTGGTATAACTCTTACACAGACTACACTTCATACCTGATATCACGGAGGTGTTTGGTTTACGTGTACAGTACACTTGGTATAACTCATACACAGACTTCACTTCATACCTGATATCACCGAGGTGTTTGGTTTACATGTACAGTACACTTGGTATAACTCATACACAGACTACACTACATACCGGATGTCACCAAGGTGTTGGTTTACGTGTACAGTACACTTGGTATCACTAATACACAGACTACACTACATACCTGATGTCACCAAGGTGTTTGGTTTACATGTACAGTACACTTTGTATAACTCATTCACAGACTACACTACATACCTGATGTCACCAAGGTGTTTGGTTTACGTGTACAGTACACTTGGTATAACTCTTACACAGACTACACTACATACCTGATGTCACCAAGGTGTTTGGTTTACATCTACAGTACACTTGGTATAACTCTTACACAGACAACACTACATACCTGATGTCACCGAGGTGTTTGGTTTAGATGTACAGTACACTTGGTATAACACTTACACAGACTACACTACATACCTGATGTCACCGAAGTGTTTGGTTTACAACTACAGTACACTTGGTATAACTCATACACAGACTACACTACATACCTGATGTCACCAAGGTGTTTGGTTTACATGTACAGTACACTTGGTATAACTCATACACAGACTACACTACATACCTGATGTCACCAAGGTGTTTGGTTTACATGTACAGTACACTTGGTATAACACTTACACAGACTACACTACATACCTGATGTCACCAAGGTGTTTGGTTTACATCTACAGTACACTTGGTATAACTCATACACAGGCTACACTACATACCTGATGTCACCGAGGTGTTTCGTTTACGTGTACAGTACACTTGGTATAACACTTACACAGACTACACTACATACCTGATGTCACCAAGGTGTTTGGTTTACATCTACAGTACACTTGGTATAACTCTTACACAGACTACACTACATACCTGATGTCACCGCGGTGTTTGGTTTACGTGTACAGTACACTTGGTATAACTCATACACAGACTACACTTCATACCTGATGTCACTGAGGTGTTGGTTTACATCTACAGTACACTTGGTATAACTCTTACACAGACTACACTACATACCTGATGTCACCGCGGTGTTTGGTTTACGTGTACAGTACACTTGGTATAACTCATACACAGACTACACTTCATACCTGATGTCACTGAGGTGTTGGTTTACATGTACAGTACACTTGGTATAACTCAAACACAGACTACACTACATACCTGATGTCACCAAGGTGCTTGGTTTACCCGTACAGTACACTTGGTATAACTCTTACACAGACTACACTTCACACCTGATGTCACCGCTGTGTTTAGTTTACGTGCACAGTACACTTATTATAACTCTTACACAGACTACACTACATACCTGATGTCCCCAAGGTGTTTGGTTTACATGTACAGTACACTTAATATAACTCTTACACAGACTACACTACATACCTGATGTCACTGAGGTGTTTGGTTTACATGTACAGTACACTTGGTAGAACTCATACACAGACTACACTACATACCTGATGTCACTGAGGTGTTTGGTTTACATGTACAGTACACTTGGTATAACTCTTACACAGACTACACTACATACCTGATGTCACTGAGGTGTTTGGTTTACATGTACAGTACACTTGGTATAACTCTTACACAGACTACACTACATACCTGATGTCACCGAGGTGTTTGGTTTACATGTACAGTACATTTGGTATAACTCATACACAGACTACACTTCATACCTGATGTCACCAAGGTGTTTGGTTTACATGTGCAGTACACTTGGTATAACTCTTACACAGACTACCCTACATACCTGATGTCACCAAGGTGTTTGGTTTACATGTACAGTACACTTGGTATAACTCATACACAGACTTCACTTCATACCTGATATCACCGAGGTGTTTGGTTTACATGTACAGTACACTTGGTATAACTCATACACAGACTACACTACATACCGGATGTCACCAAGGTGTTGGTTTACGTGTACAGTACACTTGGTATCACTAATACACAGACTACACTACATACATGGTGTCACAGAGGTGTTTGGTTTACGTGTACAGTACACTTGGTAGAACTCTTACACAGACTACACTACATACCTGATGTCACCAAGGTGTTTGGTTTACATGTACAGTACACTTTGTATAACTCATTCACAGACTACACTACATACCTGATGTCACCAAGGTGTTTGGTTTACGTGTACAGTACACTTGGTATAACTCTTACACAGACTACACTACATACCTGATGTCACCAAGGTGTTTGGTTTACATCTACAGTACACTTGGTATAACTCTTACACAGACTACACTACATACCTGATGTCACCGAGGTGTTTGGTTTACATCTACAGTACACTTGGTATAACTCTTACAGAGACTACACTACATACCTGATGTCACCAAGGTGTTTGGTTTACATGTACAGTACACTTTGTATAACTCATTCACAGACTACACTACATACCTGATGTCACCAAGGTGTTTGGTTTACGTGTACAGTACACTTGGTATAACTCTTACACAGACTACACTACATACCTGATGTCACCAAGGTGTTTGGTTTACATGTACAGTACACTTTGTATAACTCATTCACAGACTACACTACATACCTGATGTCACCAAGGTGTTTGGTTTACGTGTACAGTACACTTGGTATAACTCTTACACAGACTACACTACATACCTGATGTCACCAAGGTGTTTGGTTTACATCTACAGTACACTTGGTATAACTCTTACACAGACTACACTACATACCTGATGTCACCGAGGTGTTTGGTTTACATCTACAGTACACTTGGTATAACTCTTACAGAGACTACACTACATACCTGATGTCACCAAGGTGTTTGGTTTACATGTACAGTACACTTTGTATAACTCATTCACAGACTACACTACATACCTGATGTCACCAAGGTGTTTGGTTTACGTGTACAGTACACTTGGTATAACTCTTACACAGACTACACTACATACCTGATGTCACCAAGGTGTTTGGTTTACATCTACAGTACACTTGGTATAACTCTTACACAGACTACACTACATACCTGATGTCACCGAGGTGTTTGGTTTACATCTACAGTACACTTGGTATAACTCATACACAGACTACACTTCATACCTGATGTCACCAAGGTGTTTGGTTTACATGTGCAGTACACTTGGTATAACTCTTACACAGACTACACTACATACCTGATGTCACAGAGGTGTTTCGTTTACGTGTACAGTACACTTGGTAGAACTCTTACACAGACTACACTACATACCTGATGTCACCAAGGTGTTTGGTTTACATGTACAGTACACTTTGTATAACTCATTCACAGACTACACTTCATACCTGATGTCACCAAGGTGTTTGGTTTACTTGTACAGTACACTTGGTATAACTCTTACACAGACTACACTACATACCTGATGTCACCAAGGTGTTTGGTTTACATCTACAGTACACTTGGTATAACTCTTACACAGACTACACTAATACCTGATGTCACCGAGGTGTTTGGTTTACATCTACAGTACACTTGGTATAACTCTTACACAGACTACACTACATACCTGATGTCACCGAGGTGTTTGGTTTACATCTACAGTACACTTGGTATAACTCTTACACAGACTACACTACATACCTGATGTCACCAAGGTGTTTGGTTTACATCTACAGTACACTTGGTATAACTCTTACACAGACTACACTACATACCTGATGTCACCGAGGTGTTTCGTTTACGTGTACAGTACACTTGGTAGAACTCTTACACAGACTACACTTCATACCTGATGTCACCGAGGTGTTTGGTTTACGTGTACAGTACACTTGGTATAATTCTTACACAGACTACACTACATACCTGATGTCACCAAGGTGTTTGGTTTACATGTGCAGTACACTTGGTATAACTCTTACACAGACTACACTACATACCTGATGTCACCAAGGTGTTTGGTTTACATGTACAGTACATTTGGTATAACTCTTACACAGACTACACTTCATACCTGATGTCACCGAGGTGTTTGGTTTACGTGTACAGTACACTTGGTATAACTCATACACAGACTTCACTTCATACCTGATATCACCGAGGTGTTTGGTTTACATGTACAGTACACTTGGTATAACTCATACACAGACTACACTGCATACCTGATGACACCAAGGTGTTGGTTTACGTGTACAGTACACTTGGTATCACTAATACACAGACTACACTACATACTTGATGTCACCAAGGTGTTTGGTTTACATCTACAGTACACTTGGTATAACTCTTACACAGACTACACTTCATACCTGATGTCACTGAGGTGTTTGGTTTACATGTACAGTACACTTGGTAGATCTCTTACACATACTACACTTCATACCTGATGTCACTTAATTTATCATTTGGTTTAAATAACACCTGATGGTTTTTACAAGTACACTACAATCTTTGATAGTTTGAGTTTGTGTTAAAGGATAAAAATAGGCTTACCTGTAGAAATATCTTTGTTTTTCCTTTTGCCCGGTCCACTGCAGTCTGTCCCTGTAAGAAAATAAAAAATATTTAAAACATGCATTATTTATTTACATCTACCAATATAAACAAAGTAATGTCTATAAAAAATGTAGCTAGAAATAACAGAAGCTTACAAAATAACTTATTTTATTACAATGATGTCTGGTAAACATTAACGTTTTGTGCAGATAAATAACAGACATCTTGTCAACAAATCTCCTCAATGTAAGTTATACAGCTACATATAACAAAAGTAGTTTTTGTAACAGATCAAATAAAACTTGATATTTTCTTATTCTGTACAAAGAGTCGAGTTAAATAAATGGCCACACTCAAGGTGAAATATTTAGTTTCAGTGAAATAATGTATGTTTTATCATGTCGGCCATTAAAAATGTACTATAAATCTCTGTGGTCAAAGTATATAAAAAATAACTTTTTGTAACAAACGTCGTTGAGACTGATATTTTCTGATTCTGTACGAAGAGTCGAGTTAAATAAATGGCCACACTCAAGGTGAAATATTTAGTTTCAGTGAAATAATGTATGTTTTATCATGTCGGCCATTAAAAATGTACTATAAATCTCTGTGGTCAAAGTATAAAAAAATAACTTTTTGCCAGAAACGTCGTTGAAACTGATATTTCCTGATTCAGGTCAATGAAATGAATAAAATGAATCCCAACACTAATGGTGAAATATATCATTATCTGAGATTAATCAACGAATCTTGTAACATGTCGGCCATAACAACATGTACATTGATATTTTCTGATTCAGTACAAAAATGAAGTAAAACACGACCTTCCACTGAGGAATACATACATCGACATCCTGGCTGTGTATGTCAGCCCCCTTTGATATCAGTAGTTCTGCCACGTCTCGGGAGCCTCCACTTGCAGCCCAGTGTAATGGTGTGTTTTTCTAGAACCATATTAAATAGAGATTAAACACAACGATTTCTCTGTAAATAACAGACATCTTGTCAACAAATCTCCTCAATGTAAGTTATACAGCTACATATAACAAAAGTAGTTTTTGTAACAGATCTAATTAAACTTGATATTTTCTGATTCTGCACGAAGAGTCGAGTTAAATAAATGGCCACACTCAGGGTGAAATATTTGGTTTGTGTGAAATAATGTATGTTTTATCATGTCGGCCATTAAAAATGTACTATAAATCTCTGTGGTCAAAGTATAAAAAAATAACTTTTTGTAACAAACGTCGTTGAGACTTATATTTTCTGATTCTGTACGAAGAGTCGAGTTAAATAAATGGCCACACTCAGGGTGAAATATTTGGTTTCTGTGAAATAATGTATGTTTTATCAGGTCGGCCATTAAAAATGTACTATAAATCTCAGTGGTCAAAGTATAAAAAATAACTTTTTGTAACAAACGTCGTTGAGACTTATATTTTCTGATTCTGTACGAAGAGTCGAGTTAAACAAATGGCCACACTCAGGGTGAAATATTTGGTTTGTGTGAAATAATGTATGTTTTATCATGTCGGCCATTAAAAATGTACTATAAATCTCAGTGGTCAAAGTATAAAAAATAACTTTTTGTAACAAACGTCGTTGAGACTGATATTTTCTGATTCAGGTCAATGAGACGAATAAAATGAATCCCAACACTTATGGTGAAATATATCATTATCTGAGATTAATCAATGAATCTTGTAACATGTCGGCCATAACAAGATGTACATTGATATTTTCTGATTCAGTACAAAAATGAAGTAAAACACGACCTTCCACTGAGGAATACGTACCCACTGACCCTGCCTGTGTATGTCAGCCCCCTTTGATATCAGTAGTTCTGCCACGTCTCGGGAGCCTCCCTTTGCAGCCTCATGTAATGGTGTGTATTTCTAGAACCATATTAAATAGAGATTAAACACAACGATTTCTCTGTAAATAACAGACATCTTGTCAACAAATCTCAATGTAAGTTATACAGCTACATATAACAAAAGTAGTTTTTGTAACAGATCTAATTAAACTTGATATTTTCTGATTCTGTACAAAAAGTCAAGTTAAATAAATGGCCACACTCATGGTGAAATATTTAGTTTCAGTGAAATAATGTATGTTTTATCATGCCGGCCATTAAAAATGTACTATAAATCTCTGTGGTCAAAGTATAAAAAAATAACTTTTTGTAACAAACGTCGTTGAGACTTATATTTTCTGATTCTGTACGAAGAGTCGAGTTAAATAAATGGCCACACTCAGGGTGAAATATTTGGTTTCTGTGAAATAATGTATGTTTTATCAGGTCGGCCATTAAAAATGTACTATAAATCTCAGTGGTCAAAGTATAAAAAATAACTTTTTGTAACAAACGTCGTTGAGACTGATATTTTCTGAATCTGTACGAAGAGTCGAGTTAAACAAATGGCCACACTCAGGGTGAAATATTCGGTTTCTGTGAAATAATGTATGTTTTATCATGTCGGCCATTAAAAATGTACTATAAATCTCAGTGGTCAAAGTATAAAAAAATAATTTTTTGTAACAAACGTCGTTGAGACTGATATTTTCTTATTCTGTATGAAGAGTCGAGTTAAACAAATGGCCACACTCAGGGTGAAATATTCGGTTTCTGTGAAATAATGTATGTTTTATCATGTCAGCCATTAAAAATGTACTATAAATCTCTGTAGTCAATGTATAAAAAAATAACTTTTTGTAACAAACGTCGTTGAGACTGATATTTTCTGATTCAGGTCAATGAGACGAATAAAATGAATCCCAACACTTATGGTGAAATATATCATTATCTGAGATTAATCAATGAATCTTGTAACATGTCGGCCATAACAAGATGTACATTGATATTTTCTGATTCAGTACAAAAATGAAGTAAAACACGACCTTCCACTGAGGAATACATACATCGACATCCTGGCTGTGTATGTCAGCCCCCTTTGATATCAGTAGTTCTGCCACGTCTCGAGAGCCTTTATATGCAGCCCAGTGTAATGGTGTGTTTTTCTAGAACCATATTAAATAGAGATTAAACACAACGATTTCTCTGTAAATAACAGACATCTTGTCAACAAATCTCCTCAATGTAAGTTATACAGCTACATTTAACAAAAGTAGTTTTTGTAACAGATCTAATTAAACTTGATATTTTCTGATTCTGCACGAAGAGTCGAGTTAAATAAATGGCCACACTCATGGTGAAATATTTGGTTTATGTGAAATAATGTATGTTTTATCATGTCGGCCATTAAAAATGTACTATAAATCTCTGTGGTCAAAGTATAAAAAAATAACTTTTTGTAACAAACGTCGTTGAGACTTATATTTTCTGATTCTGTACGAAGAGTCGAGTTAAATAAATGGCCACACTCAGGGTGAAATATTTGGTTTCTGTGAAATAATGTATGTTTTATCAGGTCGGCCATTAAAAATGTACTATAAATCTCAGTGGTCAAAGTATAAAAAATAATTTTTTGTAACAAACGTCGTTGAGACTGATATTTTCTGATTCAGGTCAATGAGACGAATAAAATGAATCCCAACACTTATGGTGAAATATATCATTATCTGAGATTAATCAATGAATCTTGTAACATGTCGGCCATAACAAGATGTACATTGATATTTTCTGATTCAGTACAAAAATGAAGTAAAACACGACCTTCCACTGAGGAATACATACATCGACATCCTGGCTGTGTATGTCAGCCCCCTTTGATATCAGTAGTTCTGCCACGTCTCGGGAGCCTTTGATGGCAGCCCAGTGTAATGGTGTGTTTTTCTAGAACCATATTAAATAGAGATTAAACACAACGATTTCTCTGTAAATAACAGACATCTTGTCAACAAATCTCCTCAATGTAAGTTATACAGCTACATATAACAAAAGTAGTTTTTGTAACAGATCTAATCAAACTTGATATTTTCTGATTCTGTACGAAGAGTCGAGTTAAATAAATGGCCACACTCATGGTGAAATATTTGGTTTGTGTGAAATAATGTATGTTTTATCATGTCAGCCATTAAAAATGTACTATAAATCTCTGTGGTCAATGTATAAAAAAATAACCTTTTGTAACAAACGTCGTTGAGACTGATATTTTCTGATTCTGTACAAAGAATCGAGTTAAATAAATGGCCACACTCAGGGTGAAATATTTAGTTTGTGTGAAATAATGTATGTTTTATCATGTCGGCCATTAAAAATGTACTATAAATCTCTGTGGTCAATGTATAAAAAATTAACTTTTTGTAACAAACGTCGTTGAGACTGATATTTTCTGATTCAGGTCAATGAGACGAATAAAATGAATCCCAACACTTATGGTCAAATATATCATTATCTGAGATTAATCAATGAATCTTGTAACATGTCGGCCATAACAAGATGTACATTGATCTTTTCTGATTCATTACAAAAATGAAGTAAAACACGACCTTCCACTGAGGAATACATACCCAGACATCCTGGCTCTGTATGTCAGCCCCCTTTGATATCAGTAGTTCTGCCACGTCTCGGGAGCCTCCTCTTGCAGCCCAGTGTAATGGTGTGTATTTCTAGAACCATATTAAATAGAGATTAAACACAACGATTTCTCTGTAAATAACAGACATCTTGTCAACAAATCTCCTCAATGTAAGTTATACAGCTACATATAACAAAAGTAGTTTTTGTAACAGATCTAATTAAACTTGATATTTTCTGATTCTGTACAAAGAGTCGAGTTAAATAAATGGCCACACTCATGGTGAAATATTTGGTTTGTGTGAAATAATGTATATTTTATCATGTCGGCCATTAAAAATGTACTATAAATCTCTGTGGTCAAAGTATAAAAAAATAACTTTTTGTAACAAACGTCGTTGAGACTGATATTTTCTGATTCTGTACGAAGAGTCGAGTTAAATAAATGGCCACACTCTGGGTGAAATATTTGGTTTGTGTGAAATAATGTATGTTTTATCATGTCGGCCATTAAAAATGTACTATAAATCTCTGTGGTCAAAGTATAAAAAAATTATTTTTTGCAACAAACGTCGTTGAGACTGATATTTTCTGATTCAGGTCAATGAGACGAATAAAATGAATCCCAACACTTATGGTCAAATATATGATTATCTGAGATTAATCAATGAATCTTGTAACATGTCGGCCATAACAAGATGTACATTGATATTTTCTGATTCAGTACAAAAATGAAGTAAAACACGACCTTCCACTGAGGAATACATACCTCGTAATCCTGGCTGTGTATGTCAGCCCCCTTTGATATCAGTAGTTCTGCCACGTCTCGGGAGCCTCCTCTTGCAGCCCAGTGTAATGGTGTGTATCCCTAGAACCATATTAAATAGAGATTAAACACAACGATTTCTCTGTAAATAACAGACATCTTGTCATCAAATCTCCTCAATGTCAGTTATACAGCTACATATAACAAAAGTAGTTTTTGTAACAGATCTAATCAAACTTGATATTTTCTGATTCTGTACAAAAAGTACAGTTAAATAAATGGCCACACTCATGGTGAAATATTTGGTTTGTATGAAATAATGTATGTTTTATCATGTCGGCCATTAAAAATGTACTATAAATCTCTGTGGTCAATGTATAAAAAAATAACTTTTTGTAACAAACGTCATTGAGACTGATATTTTCTGATTCTGTACGAAGAGTCGAGTTAAATAAATGGCCACACTCATGGTGAAATATTTGGTTTGTGTGAAATAATGTATGTTTTATCATGTCGGCCATTAAAAATGTACTATAAATCTCTGTGGTCAAAGTATAAAAAAATAACTTTTTGTAACAAACGTCGTTGCGACTGATATTTTCTGATTCTGTACAAAGAGTCGAGTTAAATAAATGGCCACACTCAGGGTGAAATATTTAGTTTGTGTGAAATAATGTATGTTTTATCATGTTGGCCATTAAAAATGTACTATAAATCTCTGTTGTCAATTTTGTGTAAAAATAATGGATGTTTTATCATGTCGACCATATGCAGTCTACCTGTCATACTGGACATATACAGTCTATCTGTCATACTTGACATATGCAGACTACCTGTCATACTGGACATTCCATTCTACCTGTCATCCTGGACATATGCAGTACACCTGTCAACTGGACATATGCATTCTACCTGTCATACTCGACATATGCTATCTACCTGTCATACTCGACATATCCAATCTACCTGTCCTACTGGAAATATGCAGTACACCTGTCATACTGAACATATGCAATCAAACATTCATACCAGACATATGAAGTCTACATTTCATACTTGACAAATGGTCTAGCTGTCATACTTGACATACAGTCTACATTTCATACTGGAATATGCATTCTACCTATCATAGTTGAAACATGCTAATTACCTGTCATACTTGACATATACAGTTTACCTTTCATACTGGATATATGACGTTTACCTGTGAAACCTGACATTGTAATGTCATACTTGACATATGCAGTGTAATGTCATACTAGACATATGTAGACTACCTGTCATACTGAACATATCCATTATAACTGTCATACTTGACATATGTAGACTACATGTCATACATGACATATGCCGTGTAATGTCATACTTGACATATGTAGACTACCTGGTATGTTGGACGTATTCAATACAACTGTCATGCTAGACATATGCAGTAAACATGTCGTACTGGACATACGCACTCCATCTGTCATACTGGACATATGCAGTCTACCAGTCATACTTGACATATGGAGTCTACCTGTCATACTTGACATATACAGTGCAGTGTAATCTCATAATTGACATATGTAGTTTACCTGTCATACTTGACATATACAGTCTACATTTCATACTGGAAATATGCAGTCTACCTGTCATACTTGAAATTTACAGTCTACATTTCATACTGGACATATGCAGACTACCTGTCATGTTGGACGTATTCAATCCAACCTCTCATACTTAACATGTGCAGTCTATCTGTCATACTGGACATGAGAAGTCTACCTGTCTTACTGTACACATGCACTCCATCTGTCATAATGGACATATCCAGTGTACCTGTCATACTGGACATGTCAAGTATACCTATCATACTGGACATATGCAGTCTACAAGTCATACCGTAGACATGCACTCCACCTGTCATACTGGACATCTCCATTCTAATTGTCATACTCGACATATGTAGATTACATGTCATACTTGACATGTAGATAGCCTGTCATACTGAACATATCCTTTCTACCTGTCATACTGGACATATCCATTTTACCGGTCATACTGGACATATCCATTCTACCTGTAATACTTGACAGATGCAGACTACCTGTCATAGTTGACATATGGATCTACTTGTCATACTTGACACATGCACTTTACCTGTCCTAGTGCACATATGCAGTCTACATGTAATACCGGACATTTGAAGTCTACCTGTCATACTAGACATATGCAGTCTACTTGTCATACTTGCCATATGCAGTACACCTATCATACTGAACATATGCAGTCTACCTGTCATGCTGGACATGTGCTATCTATGTCATAGTAGAAATGCCATTTACATGTAAGTACTAATCATATACAGTCTACTTGTCATGCTTGACATGTACTGCCTTCAAGTCAAACTGAACATATACAGTCTGTTATACTGGACATATGCAGTCTACCTGTCATACTGGACATTGCCATCTACCTGTCATGCTTGACATGCAGACTACCTGTAACGTTGGACGTAATCAATACAACTGTCATGCTAGACATATGCAGTAAACATGTCGTACTGGACATATGCACTCCATCTGTCATACTGGACATATGCAGTCTACCTGTCATACTGGACATGTGAACTCTACCTATCATACTGGATGTTTGCAGTCTTCAAGTCATACTGTACATATGCACTCCACCTGTCATACTGGTCATATGTTGTCTACCTGTCACACAGAACATATGCAATCCACATATCATACTGGACATATGCAGTCCACCTGTCAAACTGGACTTGTGCAGTCTATAAGCCATAACAAACATATGCAGTCTACAGTCTGCTGGGCATATTAAAGTCTACATGTCATGCTAGGCATATCCAGTCTACCTGACATACTTGACATATTCTGTCTACATTTCATACGGGAATAGTCAGTTTTTCTACCGCAGCTTTGGGTTTTCTCCGGGTACTCCGGCTTCCTTCCCCCATAAAAACTGGACGCCAAGATATAGCTAAAAAATTGCTGAAAATGGCGTTAAACATCATTTAAACAAACAAACATCATATGGGAATATGCAGTCTACTTGTCATACTTGACGTGCAGTCTACCTGTCATACTGGACATATGTAGACTACCTGTCATAATGGACATATGTAGACTACCTGTCATATTGGACAAATGCAGTCTACCTGTCATACTGGACATATGCAGTCTACCTGTCATATTGGACATATGCAGTCTACCTGTCATACTAGACATATGCATAATGAATGACATGTAGTCTACATATGTCAAGTATGACAGATAGTCTACATATGTCCAGTATGACAGGTAGACTGCATATGGAATAGTCAGTTTTTCTACTGCTGAAAATGCATTAAACATCATTTAAACAAACAAACATCATATGGGAATATGCAGTATACTTGTCATACTTGACATGCAGTCTACCTGTCAACTGGACATGTGAATACTACCTGTCATACTTGACATACGTAGACTACTTGTCATACTGGACAGATCCATTATAAATACTTGACATATGCAGTCTACCTGTCATACTTGACACATGTAGACTACCTGTTATACTGGACATATGCAGTCTACCTGTCATACTTGACATATGTAGAATAGCTGTCATACTGGACATATCCATTATAAATACTTGACATATGTAGACTACCTGTCATACTTGACACATGTAGAATACCTGTCACTAGAAAATTATATCTGTCATAATGGATGGACATATGTCTTTTACCTGTCATGCTTGACATATGCAGCCTACCTGTCATACTGGACATATGCAGTCTATCTGTCATACTAGACAAACTGGAGATATGCAGTCTATCTGTTATACTGGACATTATGCAGTCTATCTGTCATACTAGACATACTAGACATATGCAGTCTATCTGTTATACTGGACATATGCTTGACCTTGATACACAGTCTACATTTCATACTGGAATATGCATTCTACCTGTCATAGTCGACATATGCTAACTACCTAACATACAGTTTACCTTTCATACTGGATATATGCCGTTTATCTGTCATACAAATGTACTTTGTAATGTCATACTGGACATATGTAGACTACCTGTCATACTGGACATATGTAGTCTACCTGTCATACTGGACATATGCAGTCTATCTGTCATATTGGACATATGCAGTCTACCTGTCATACTAGACATATGCATAATAAATGTCATACTTGACATATGTAGACTACATGTCATACTGGACATATGCAGTCTACCTGTCATACTGGACATATGCAGTCTACCTGTCATACTGGACATATGCAGTCTACCTGTCATACTGGACATATGTAGACTACCTGTCATACTGGACATATGTAGACTATCTGTCATACTGGACATATGTAGACTACCTGTCATACTGGACATATGTAGACTACCTGTCATACTGGACATATGTAGACTATCTGTCATACTGGACATATGTAGACTACCTGTCATACTGGACATATGTAGACTACCTGTCATACTGGACATATGTAGACTATCTGTCATACTGGACATATGTAGACTACCTGTCATACTGGACATATGTAGACTACCTGTCATACTGGACATATGCAGTCTACCTGTCATACTGGACATATGTAGACTACCTGTCATATTGGACATATGCAGTCTACCTGTCATATTGGACATATGTAGACTACCTGTCATATTGGACATATGTAGACTACCTGTCATATTGGACATATGTAGTCTACCTGTCATACTGGACATATGTAGACTACCTGTCATACTGGACATATGTAGACTACCTGTCATACTGGACATATGCAGTCTACCTGTCATATTGGACATATGTAGACTACCTGTCATATTGGACATATGTAGACTACCTGTCATATTGGACATATGTAGTCTACCTGTCATATTGGACATATGTAGACTACCTGTCATATTGGACATATGTAGACTACCTGTCATATTGGACATATGTAGACTACCTGTCATATTGGACATATGTAGACTACCTGTCATACTGGACATATGTAGACTACCTGTCATATTGGACATATGTAGACTACCTGTCATACTGGACATATGTAGACTACCTGTCATACTGGACATATGCAGTCTACCTGTCATATTGGACATATGTAGACTACCTGTCATATTGGACATATGTAGACTACCTGTCATATTGGACATATGTAGTCTACCTGTCATATTGGACATATGTAGACTACCTGTCATATTGGACATATGTAGACTACCTGTCATATTGGACATATGTAGACTACCTGTCATACTGGACATATGTAGACTACCTGTCATACTGGACATATGTAGACTACATGTCATACTGGACATATGTAGACTACCTGTCATACTGGACATATGCAGTCTACCTGTCATACTGGACATATGTAGACTACCTGTCATATTGGACATATGTAGACTACCTGTCATATTGGACATATGTAGACTACCTGTCATACTGGACATATGTAGACTACCTGTCATACTGGACATATGCAGTCTACCTGTCATACTAGACAAACTGGAGATATGCAGTCTATCTGTTATACTGGACATTATGCAGTCTATCTGTCATACTAGACATACTGGACATATGCAGTCTATCTGTTATACTGGACATATGCAGTCTATCTGTTATACTGGACATATGCAGTCTATCTGTCATACTAGACATACTGGACATATGCAGTCTATCCGTCATACCAGACATACTAGACATATGCAGTCTATCTGTTATACTGGACATATGCTTGACCTTGATACTCAGTCTACATTTCATACTGGAATATGCATTCTACCTGTCATAGTCGACATATGCTAACTACCTAACATACAGTTTACCTTTCATACTGGATATATGCCGTTTATCTGTCATACAAATGTACTTTGTAATGTCATACTGGACATATGTAGACTACCTGTCATACTGGACATATGTAGACTACCTGTCATACTGGACATATGTAGTCTACCTGTCATATTGGACATATGTAGACTACCTGTCATATTGGACATATGTAGACTACCTGTCATATTGGACATATGTAGACTACCTGTCATATTGGACATATGTAGACTACCTGTCATATTGGACATATGTAGACTACCTGTCATACTGGACATATGTAGACTACCTGTCATATTGGACATATGTAGACTACCTGTCATACTGGACATATGTAGACTACCTGTCATACTGGACATATGCAGTCTACCTGTCATATTGGACATATGTAGACTACCTGTCATATTGGACATATGTAGACTACCTGTCATATTGGACATATGTAGTCTACCTGTCATATTGGACATATGTAGACTACCTGTCATATTGGACATATGTAGACTACCTGTCATATTGGACATATGTAGACTACCTGTCATACTGGACATATGTAGACTACCTGTCATACTGGACATATGTAGACTACATGTCATACTGGACATATGTAGACTACCTGTCATACTGGACATATGCAGTCTACCTGTCATACTGGACATATGTAGACTACCTGTCATATTGGACATATGTAGACTACCTGTCATATTGGACATATGTAGACTACCTGTCATACTGGACATATGTAGACTACCTGTCATACTGGACATATGCAGTCTACCTGTCATACTAGACAAACTGGAGATATGCAGTCTATCTGTTATACTGGACATTATGCAGTCTATCTGTCATACTAGACATACTGGACATATGCAGTCTATCTGTTATACTGGACATATGCAGTCTATCTGTTATACTGGACATATGCAGTCTATCTGTCATACTAGACATACTGGACATATGCAGTCTATCCGTCATACTGGACATATGCAGTCTACCTGTCATACTGGACATATGCAGTCTACCTGTCATACTGGACATATGTAGACTACCTGTCATACTGGACATATGCAGTCTACCTGTCATACTGGACATATGCAGTCTACCTGTCATACTGGACATATGTAGACTACCTGTCATACTGGACATATGCAGTCTACCTGTCATACTGGACATATGCCGTTTATCTGTCATACTAGACATACTGGACATATGCAGTCTATCCGTCATACCAGACATACTAGACATATGCAGTCTATCTGTTATACTGGACATATGCTTGACCTTGATACTCAGTCTACATTTCATACTGGAATATGCATTCTACCTGTCATAGTCGACATATGCTAACTATCTAACATACAGTTTACCTTTCATACTGGATATATGCCGTTTATCTGTCATACAAATGTACTTTGTAATGTCATACTGGACATATGTAGACTACCTGTCATACTGGACATATGCAGTCTACCTGTCATACTGGACATATGTAGACTACCTGTCATACTGGACATATGCAGTCTACCTGTCATACTGGACATATGCAGTCTACCTGTCATACTGGACATATGTAGACTACCTGTCATACTGGACATATGCAGTCTACCTGTCATACTGGACATATGCCGTTTATCTGTCATACTAGACATACTGGACATATGCAGTCTATCCGTCATACCAGACATACTAGACATATGCAGTCTATCTGTTATACTGGACATATGCTTGACCTTGATACTCAGTCTACATTTCATACTGGAATATGCATTCTACCTGTCATAGTCGACATATGCTAACTACCTAACATACAGTTTACCTTTCATACTGGATATATGCCGTTTATCTGTCATACAAATGTACTTTGTAATGTCATAGTTGACAAATGCAGTCTACCTGTCATACTGGACATATGTAGACTACCTGTCATACTTGACATATGTAGACTACATGTCATATATGACAAATGCAGTCTACCTGTCATACTTGACATATGTAGACTACATGTCATACTGGACATATGCATAATAAATGTCATACTTGACATGTAGACTACCTGTCATACTGGACATATGCATAATAAATGACATACTTGACATGTAGACTACCTGTCATACTGGACATATGTAGACTACCTGTCATACTGGACATATGCAGTCTACCTGTCATACTGGACATATGCAGTCTACCTGTCATACTAGACATATGCATAATAAATGTCATACTTGACATATGTAGACTACATGTCATACTGGACATATGCATAATAAATGTCATACTTGACATGTAGACTACCTGTCATACTGGACATATGCATAATAAATGACATACTTGACATATGTAGACTACATGTCATAGTTGACATATGCAGTCTACCTGTCATACTGGACATATGCAGTCTACCTGTCATACTGGACATATGCAGTCTACCTGTCATACTGGACATATGTAGACTACCTGTCATACTGGACATATGCAGTCTACCTGTCATACTGGACATATGCAGTCTACCTGTCATACTGGACATATGTAGACTACCTGTCATACTGGACATATGCAGTCTACCTGTCATACTGGAAATATGCAGTCTACCTGTCATACTGGACATATGCAGTCTACCTGTCATACTTCACATATGTAGACTACATGTCATACTGGACATATGTAGACTATCTGTCGTACTGGACATATGTAGACTACCTGTCGTACTGGACATATGCATAATAAATGTCATACTTGACATATGTAGACTACATGTCATACTGGACATATGCATAATAAATGTCATACTTGACATATGTAGACTACATGTCATATATGACAAATGCAGTCTACCTGTCATACTGGACATATGTAGACTACCTGTCAACTGGACATATGCATAATAAATGTCATACTTGACATATGTAGACTACATGTCATACTGGACATATGCATAATAAATGTCATACTTGACATGTAGACTACCTGTCATACTGGACATATGCATAATAAATGACATACTTGACATATGTAGACTACATGTCATAGTTGACATATACAGTATATGAGTCATGCTTGACATACAGTGTCTTCAAGTCAAACTGAACAAATGCAGTCTAACTATTATACTGGACATATAAAAACCTACCTTTCATGCTTGACATGCAGACTTCCTGTCATGTTGGACATATGCAATCTACCTGTCATGCTGGACATATACTGGGTAAATACTAGAAATGTGAAGTCTACCTGTCATACTACACATGTGAAGTCTACCTATCATTCTGCAATTTACCTGTAAAAACTAGACAGGTGCAGCCTTCCTGTCATACTAGGCATGCAATTAACATATAAATACTAGACATATGCAGTCTACCTGTCATACTACACATGCAACTAACATGTCAATACTAGACATGAATTTTACCTGTCATATAGACATAAGCAGTCTAAATGTCATACTGGTCATATGTTGTCTACCTGTCATGCAGAACATATGCAATCCACATATCATACTGGACATATGCAGTCCACCTGTCATACTGGACTTGTGTAGTCTATCAGCCATAACAAACATATGCAGTCTACAGTCTGCTGGGCATATTAAAGTCTACAAGTCATACTAGGCATATCCAGTCTACCTGACATACTTGCCATATTATGTCTACATTTCATACGGGAATAGTCAGTTTTTCTACCACAGCTTTGGGTTTTCTCCGGGTACTCCTGCTTCCTTCCCCAATAAAAACTGGACGCCTAGATATAGCTAAAAAATTGCTGAAAATGGCGTTAAACATCATTTAAACAAACAAACATCATATGGGAATATGCAGTCCACTTGTCATACTTGACGTGCAGTCTACCTGTCAACTGGACATGTGAATACTACCTATCATACTGGACATATCCAGTCTACCTGTCATACTTGACATATGTAGACTACCTGTCATACTTGACATATCCATTATAAATACTTGACACATGTAGACTACCTGTCACTGGACAATTGTATCTGTCATAATGGATGGACATATGTCGTTTACCTGTCATGCTTGACATATGCAGCCTACCTGTCATACTGGACATATGCAGTCTATCTGTCATACTAGACATACTGGACATATGCAGTCTATCCGTCATACTAGACATACTAGCCATATGCAGTCTATCTGTTATACTGGACATATGCTTGACCTTGATACACAGTCTACATTTCATACTGGAATATGCATTCTACCTGTCATAGTCGACATATGCTAACTACCTAACATACAGTTTACCTTTCATACTGGATATATGCCGTTTATCTGTCATACAAATGTACTTTGTAATGTCATACTGGACATATGTAGACTACCTGTCATACTGGACATATGTAGTCTACCTGTCATACTGGACATATGCAGTCTACCTGTCATACTGGACATATGTAGACTACCTGTCATACTGGACATATGCAGTCTACCTGTCATACTGGACATATGTAGACTACCTGTCATAATGGACATATGTAGACTACCTGTCATACTGGACATATGTAGACTACCTGTCATACTGGACATATGTAGACTACCTGTCATACTGGACATATGTAGACTACCTGTCATACTGGACATATGTAGACTACCTGTCATACTGGACATATGCAGTCTACCTGTCATACTGGACATATGCAGTCTACCTGTCATACTGGACATATGCAGTCTATCTGTCATACTGGACATATGCAGTCTACCTGTCATACTGGACATATGCAGTCTACCTGTCATACTGGACATATGCAGACTACCTGTCATACTGGACATATGCAGTCTACCTGTCATACTGGACATATGTAGACTACATGTCATACTGGACATATGTAGACTACCTGTCATACTGGACATATGCAGTCTACCTGTCATACTTCACATATGTAGACTACATGCCATACTGGACATATGTAGACTATCTGTCATACTGGGCATATGCATAATTAATGACATACTTGACATATGTAGACTACATGTCATAGTTGACATATGCAGTATACGAGTCATGCTTGACATACAGTGTCTTCAAGTCAAACTGAACATATGCAGTCTATCTGTTATACTGGACATATGCAGTCTACCTGTCATACTGGACATATGCAATCTACCTGTCATGCTGGACATATGCAGTAAACATGTCATACTGGAAATATGCACTCTATCTGTCATACTGGACATATACTGGGTAAATACTAGACATGTGAAGTCTACCTGTCATACTACACATATGAAGTCTACATGTCACTCTGCAATTTACCTGTAAAAACTAGACAGGTGCAGCCTTCTTGTCATACTAGGCATGCAATTAACATATAAATACTACACATATGCAGTCTACCTGTCATACTACGCATGCAACTTACATGTCAATACAAGACATGAATTTTACCTGTCATATAGACATAAGCAGTCTACCTGTCATACTGGATTTACATGTAAATATACATATGCAGTATAACTGTCAATACTAGACATATGCAGTCTACCTGTAAATACTCAACATTTTGAGTATACCTGTCACATTAGACATATGCAGTCTACCTGTCACACTGGACATGCAATTTTCATGGAAATAACTGAGATATGCATGTTGTTTTGTTTTCAGCTGATTTACACATGACTACATAATCCAATTGTATTGAGGTAAATAATTAAGAAAATCGATGTGATATATAGCCATTCTTTGGAACATGACCAATCATCTACAAAGCAGGTAACCAATTCAGTTAGTTGATTTATCAGAAACAATTGTACAACTTACACCTTTATCTGTACAGTTGACAATGGCACCATTTTCTAAACTCTTCTCCACAGCTTTCAAATCACCACTTTCAGCAGCAGTCAATAAATCCTAAAATATAAGAATAGCAAAAAAAATAGTTAATTTAAATTTTACCAGTCAGGAGATTTTCAGGTTTATGGAGGTACCTAGGCCAATTTGAGATTATTGCAGATTCTTGAGTATTCACTTTTACAAAGCATCCTACAAAGCCATTTTGCTATATTCTGCAAAGTATCGTGGTGGCAACCCTTTAATGAATGTACTGATATTTTTTGTGACTTTTATAGGTACTATTTGCTAAACCAGATTTTTAATAATGATTATGGTTTAATTGTGTTAAATATGATGTCACTTTATATGCAATGGCTGAATAAAGCTGTGAAAAACAACTTGGGAAACTACAACAGATGGTTACCATGGCAACAAAAGATGCATTTTTGTAATTTTTGTAATTACCTTAGCTGTTACTGGCATTTTGCTTTTCTTAGATTGTATAGTTGGTGGAAATGTAAGGATTGTTGTAAAAGAAGAACAGATATCATTTTTCAAGAAAAAATACTTTAATAAATCTAATAATTAATTAATCATTAATCAAAAGTACTGGGCAAACAACTTTTCCATTGCTGGTTCTATCATGTCCATTTTGTTTGCAATAACTGCATTTTCTGATTTTGTCTCGCTCTTCGTTAATGGTAATGACTGGAAACAAATACCACTGTCTACTTGCATTGAGTCCTTTTGGTTCAGTGACAGTTGGAAGTTTTGCATAGTCAAAGATACAATGTCTTTTCAATAAATTTATTGATATTTCATTGTCATCAATGTATTCCTTGATGAATACAGTGCCGGGATTTTGACTGCTCATTCCAAACTGATGGCATGACGAAATTCTGGGAGCACATTAAACTATGACTTCAAAAAATCTTTCCAGTTGTAGAAGACAACTGGACACTGGCTATCACAGATAAGATGTGGTATAATATGGTTGTTCCTAAATGATGCTACAACTGACAATGCAACCTCAGATAAGTATCAACTGTAACGTTCCGCCATTTTAACTGAAATTATAAAAATAAGTAACAGTTAAACATTAACAAAATGCTGTAGACAATTTGAAACATGTTTCTGCCTTGATAAAGAAATTTTTATAGGAAGCCTTGTAACCCAGTGCTTGTTAAATTATGATGATATGTCTGTTTGTTTGTGTGCTGTTGAACGTCACTTTCAGCAATTTTTCAGCTATATCATGCATGGTGTCCAGTTTTTGGGAAAGGAAGCCGAAGTACCTGGAGATAACCCCGACCATCAGAAAGAAAATTGGCAGTCCTTGTCAATAAGGATTGGAGTCGAAATCACCCCGTCTGCAGTGAAAGTTGAACCTGCAACCCCCATGTAAACAGGCAGGTGACCAATTGTAGATGACTAACTAACTTAACCACTCTGCCACTAAGGCCCTGGTGTAAACAGGCAGGTGACCAATTGTAGATGACTAACTACCTTAACCATCCTGTCACTAAGGCCCCATTGTAAACAGGCAGGTGACCAATTGTAGATGACTAACTACCTTAACCACTCTGTCACTAAGGCCCCGGTGTAAACAGGCAGGTGACCAATTGTAGATGACTAACTACCTTAACCACTCTGTCACTAAGGCCCTGGTGTAAACAGGCAGGTGACCAATTGTAGATGACTAACTACCTTAACCACTCTGCCACTAAGGCCCCGGTGTAAACAGGCAGGTGACCAATTGTAGATGACTAACTACCTTAACCACTCTGCCACTAAGGCCCTGGTGTAAACAGGCAGGTGAGCAATTGTAGATGACTAACTACCTTAACCACTCTGCCACTAAGGCCCCGGTGTAAACAGGCAGGTGACCAATTGTAGATGACTAACTACCTTAACCACTCTGCCACTAAGGCCCCGGTGTAAACAGGCAGGTGACCAATTGTAGATGACTAACTACCTTAACCACTCTGTCACTTAGGCCCCAGTGTAAACAGGCAGGTGACCAATTGTAGATGACTAACTACCTTAACCACTCTGTCACTAAGGCCCCGGTGTAAACAGGCAGGTGACCAATTGTAGATGACTAACTACCTTAACCACTCTGCCACTAAGGCCCCGGTGTAAACAGGCAGGTGACCAATTGTAGATGACTAACTACCTTAACCACTCTGTCACTAAGGCCCCAGTGTAAACAGGCAGGTGACCAATTGTAGATGTCTAACTACCTTAACCACTCTGCCACTAAGGCCCCGGTGTAAACAGGCAGGTGACCAATTGTAGATGACTAACTACCTTAACCACTCTGTCACTAAGGCCCCGGTGTAAACAGGCAGGTGACCAATTGTAGATGTCTAACTACCTTAACCACTCTGCCACTAAGGCCCCGGTGTAAACAGGCAGGTGACCAATTGTAGATGACTAACTACCTTAACCACTCTGCCACTAAGGCCCCGGTGTAAACAGGCAGGTGACCAATTGTAGATGACTAACTACCTTAACCACTCTGTCACTAAGGCCCCGGTGTAAACAGGCAGGTGACCAATTGTAGATGACTAACTACCTTAACCACTCCGCCACTAAGGCTCCGGTGTAAACAGGAAGGTGACCAATTGTAGATGACTAACTACCTTAACCACTCTGCCACTAAGGCCCCGGTGTAAACAGGCAGGTGACCAATTGTAGATGACTAACTACCTTAACCACTCTGCCACTAAGGCCCCGGTGTAAACAGGCAGGTGACCAATTGTAGATGACTAACTACCTTAACCACTCTGTCACTAAGGCCCCGGTGTAAACAGGCAGGTGACCAATTGTAGATGACTAACTACCTTAACCACTCTGTCACTAAGGCCCCGGTGTAAACAGGCAGGTGACCAATTGTAGATGACTAACTACCTTAACCACTCTGTCACTAAGGCCCCGGTGTAAATAGGCAGGTGACCAATTGTAGATGACTAACTACCTTAACCACTCTGCCACTAAGGCCCCGGTGGTGTAAACAGGCAGGTGACCAATTGTAGATGACTAACTACCTTAACCACTCTGCCACTAAGGCCCCGGTGGTGTAAACAGGCAGGTGACCAATTGTAGATGACTAACTACCTTAACCACTCTGCCACTAAGGCCCCGGTGGTGTAAACAGGCAGGTGACCAATTGTAGATGACTAACTACCTTAACCACTCTGCCACTAAGGCCCCGGTGGTGTAAACAGGCAGGTGACCAATTGTAGATGACTAACTACCTTAACCACTCTGTCACTAAGGCCCCGGTGTAAACAGGCAGGTGACCAATTGTAGATGACTAACTACCTTAACCACTCTGCCACTAAGGCCCCGGTGTAAACCGGCAGGTGACCAATTGTAGATGACTAACTACCTTAACCACTCTGCCACTAAGGCCCCGGTGGTGTAAACAGGCAGGTGACCAATTGTAGATGACTAACTACCTTAACCACTCTGTCACTAAGGCCCCGGTGTAAACAGGCAGGTGACCAATTGTAGATGACTAACTACCTTAACCACTCTGTCACTAAGGCCCCGGTGTAAACAGGCAGGTGACCAATTGTAGATGACTAAATACCTTAACCACTCTGCCACTAAGGCCCCGGTGTAAACAGGCAGGTGACCAATTGTAGATGACTAACTACCTTAACCACTCTGTCACTAAGGCCCCGGTGTAAACAGGCAGGTGACCAATTGTAGATGACTAACTACCTTAACCACTCTGTCACTAAGGCCCCGGTGTAAACAGGCAGGTGACCAATTGTAGATGACTAACTACCTTAACCACTCTGCCACTAAGGCCCCGGTGTAAACAGGCAGGTGACCAATTGTAGATGACTAACTACCTTAACCACTCTGTCACTAAGGCCCCGGTGTAAACAGGCAGGTGACCAATTGTAGATGACTAACTACCTTAACCACTCTGCCACTAAGGGCCCGGTGTAAACAGGCAGGTGACCAATTGTAGATGACTAACTACCTTAACCACTCTGCCACTAAGGCCCCGGTGTAAACAGGCAGGTGACCAATTGTAGATGACTAAATACCTTAACCACTCTGTCACTAAGGCCCCGGTGTAAACAGGCAGGTGACCAATTGTAGATGACTAACTACCTTAACCACTCTGCCACTAAGGCCCTGGTGTAAACAGGCAGGTGACCAATTGTAGATGACTAACTACCTTAACCACTCTGTCACTAAGGCCCCGGTGTAAACTGCAGGCAGGTGACCAATTGTAGATGACTAACTACCTTAACCACTCTGCCACTAAGGCCCCGGTGTAAACAGCCAGGTGACCAATTGTAGATGACTAACTACCTTAACCACTCTGCCACTAAGGCCCCGGTGGTGTAAACAGGCAGGTGACCAATTGTAGATGACTAACTACCTTAACCACTCTGCCACTAAGGCCCCGGTGTAAACAGGCAGGTGACCAATTGTAGATGACTAACTACCTTAACCACTCTGCCACTAAGGCCCCGGTGTAAACCGGCAGGTGACCAATTGTAGATGACTAACTACCTTAACTACTCTGTCACTAAGGCCCCGGTGTAAACAGGCAGGTGACCAATTGTAGATGACTAACTACCTTAACCACTCTGTCACTAAGGCCCCGGTGTAAACTGCAGGCAGGTGACCAATTGTAGATGACTAACTACCTTAACCACTCTGTCACTAAGGCCCCGGTGTAAACTGCAGGCAGGTGACCAATTGTAGATGACTAACTACCTTAACCACTCTGCCACTAAGGCCCCGGTGTAAACAGCCAGGTGACCAATTGTAGATGACTAACTACCTTAACCACTCTGCCACTAAGGCCCCGGTGGTGTAAACAGGCAGGTGACCAATTGTAGATGACTAACTACCTTAACCACTCTGTCACTAAGGCCCCGGTGTAAACAGGCAGGTGACCAATTGTAGATGACTAACTACCTTAACCACTCTGCCACTAAGGCCCCGGTGTAAACCGGCAGGTGACCAATTGTAGATGACTAACTACCTTAACCACTCTGCCACTAAGGCCCCGGTGTAAACAGGCAGGTGACCAATTGTAGATGACTAACTACCTTAACCACTCTGTCACTAAGGCCCCGGTGTAAACAGGCAGGTGACCAATTGTAGATGACTAACTACCTTAACCACTCTGTCACTAAGGCCCCGGTGTAAACAGGCAGGTGACCAATTGTAGATGACTAACTACCTTAACCACTCTGCCACTAAGGCCCCGGTGTACACAGGCAGGTGACCAATTGTAGATGACTAACTACCTTAACCACTCTGCCACTAAGGCCCCGGTGTAAACAGGCAGGTGACCAATTGTAGATGACTAACTACCTTAACCACTCTGTCACTAAGGTCCTGGTGTAAACAGGCAGGTGACCAATTGTAGATGACTAACTACCTTAACCACTCTGCCACTAAGGCCCCGGTGTAAACAGGCAGGTGACCAATTGTAGATGACTAACTACCTTAACCACTCTGCCACTAAGGCCCCGGTGGTGTAAACAGGCAGGTGACCAATTGTAGATGACTAACTACCTTAACCACTCTGTCACTAAGGTCCTGGTGTAAACAGGCAGGTGACCAATTGTAGATGACTAACTACCTTAACCACTCTGCCACTAAGGCCCCGGTGTAAACAGGCAGGTAACCAATTGTAGATGACTACCTTAACCACTCTGTCACTAAGGCCCCGGTGTAAACAGGCAGGTAACCAATTGTAGATGACTAACTACCTTAACCACTCTGCCACTAAGGCCCCGGTGGTGTAAACAGGCAGGTGACCAATTGTAGATGACTAAATACCTTAACCACTCTGTCACTAAGGCCCCGGTGTAAACAGGCAGGTGACCAATTGTAGATGACTAACTACCTTGACCACTCTGCCACTAAGGCCCCGGTGTAAACAGGCAGGTGACCAATTGTAGATGACTAAATACCTTAACCACTCTGTCACTAAGGCCCCGGTGTAAACAGGCAGGTGACCAATTGTAGATGACTACCTTAACCACTCTGTCACTAAGGCCCCGGTGTAAACAGGCAGGTAACCAATTGTAGATGACTAACTACCTTAACCACTCTGCCACTAAGGCCCCGGTGGTGTAAACAGGCAGGTGACCAATTGTAGATGACTAACTACCTTAACCACTCTGTCACTAAGGCCCCGGTGGTGTAAACAGGCAGGTGACCAATTGTAGATGACTAAATACCTTAACCACTCTGTCACTAAGGCCCCGGTGTAAACAGGCAGGTGACCAATTGTAGATGACTAACTACCTTGACCACTCTGCCACTAAGGCCCCGGTGTAAACAGGCAGGTGACCAATTGTAGATGACTAAATACCTTAACCACTCTGTCACTAAGGCCCCGGTGTAAACAGGCAGGTGACCAATTGTAGATGACTAACTACCTTAACCACTCTGCCACTAAGGCCCCGGTGTAAACAGGCAGGTGACCAATTGTAGATGACTACCTTAACCACTCTGCCACTAAGGCCCCGGTGTAAACAGGCAGGTGACCAATTGTAGATGACTAACTACCTTAACCACTCTGCCACTAAGGCCCCGGTGTAAACAGGCAGGTGACCAATTGTAGATGACTACCTTAACCACTCTGTCACTAAGGCCCCGGTGTAAACAGGCAGGTGACCAATTGTAGATGACTAACTACCTTAACCACTCTGTCACTAAGGCCCCGGTGTAAACAGGCAGGTGACCAATTGTAGATGACTAACTACCTTAACCACTCTGCCACTAAGGCCCCGGTGTAAACAGGCAGGTGACCAATTGTAGATGACTAACTACCTTAACCACTCTGTCACTAAGGCCCCGGTGTAAACAGGCAGGTGACCAATTGTAGATGACTAACTACCTTAACCACTCTGCCACTAAGGCCCCGGTGTACACAGGCAGGTGACCAATTGTAGATGACTAACTACCTTAACTACTCTGTCACTAAGGCCCCAGTGTAAACAGGCAGGTGACCAATTGTAGATGACTAACTACCTTAACCACTCTGCCACTAAGGCCCCGGTGTAAACAGGCAGGTGACCAATTGTAGATGACTAACTACCTTAACCACTCTGCCACTAAGGCCCCGGTTTAAACAGGCAGGTGACCAATTGTAGATGACTAACTACCTTAACCACTCTACCACTAAGGCCCCGGTGTAAACAGGCAGGTGACCAATTGTAGATGACTAACTACCTTAACCACTCTGTCACTAAGGCCCCGGTGTAAACAGGCAGGTGACCAATTGTAGATGACTAACTACCTTAACCACTCTGCCACTAAGGCCCCGGTGTAAACAGGCAGGTGACCAATTGTAGATGACTAACTACCTTAACCACTCTGTCACTAAGGCCCCGGTGTAAACAGGCAGGTGACCAATTGTAGATGACTAACTACCTTAACCACTCTGTCACTAAGGCCCCGGTGTAAACAGGCAGGTGACCAATTGTAGATGACTAACTACCTTAACCACTCTGCCACTAAGGCCCCGGTGTAAACAGGCAGGTGACCAATTGTAGATGACTAACTACCTTAACCACTCTGCCACTAAGGCCCCGGTGTAAACAGGCAGGTGACCAATTGTAGATGACTAACTACCTTAACCACTCTGCCACTAAGGCCCCGGTGTAAACAGGCAGGTGACCAATTGTAGATGACTAAATACCTTAACCACTCTGTCACTAAGGCCCCGGATTACATTATTAAAAAATACATTACAACTAATATGCTTTTTTCAAAATTCAGTAAAACTATTCCAGAGTGTTATGAGATTGCTTAAATACCCCAGGCAGTCACATAATCATATTTGATTTTTAAAATATCTGTACTAAAGTGAAAACATATTTAATATAATTTCATGAAATTCTGTTGTGTGATTTCAGAGAGGTTGCACTGACATGAACAAGACTGAATGACAGACACACAATTTTCCCTGCAACATACAATAGGTTTGTTTTGTTTATTTGAATGGTGTTTAACGCCATTTATAGCAATTTTACAGCTATATCATTTCCAGTTTTTAAGGGTGGGGGAAGAAGCTGGAGTTCCAGGAGAAAACCTTTGACCACTGGTAGGAAACCTGGCAATCCTTGTCATTGAAGATTGAAGTCGAGTACACCCTGCCCCCAGTGAGACTCAAACCCACCAGTTCAGTGTTGACAGAACTAGACCACATGATCAATAGTAGACTTACTACCTTAACCACTCTGCCACAGAGGCCCCCACAGAATTAATAAAAAAGAATTGCATGTAAATACCTTCAATAACCCAACATGCCAGTCAGGATGAAGGTTTGTATGACCAACTTCCATTCCATACAGCTAAATTCCCGATTTTCGTGTTGCCCTGTCATGATTCTGCAAAAGACCATACCTGAAGAAAAAAAATTGTACAATTATTATAGAACAAATTTTTAAAAAATGAAAACCTTTTTATGTATTTGTTGTTAGGTTCATTATCATATTCTTCTGTTATTTTTTTTTTTATTAAAATAATCAATATTTGCTTTTATTTCACTGAATATTGATAACAAGACCTACCAAAGAGCAATATTATTTTTGTTTGTCATGCACAGTTGTCAATGTGGAGACTGGCTGATGTTTCACCATATCCTTTATATCTAAAGTGGTGGGGGTATCATGCTGACTTCACAATTAGCCCCTTTTCACATCCTCTGCTTTAGCAATTAAGTAGAACATCAGAGTTCCTGAAAAAGATATTCAAAGTTTTTACCAAAAATGAGATATAAAAAATATAGAAGCCCACACTAAGACTTGTATTAAATGCAGTAACAGCCTTAAAAGATAGCTTTCTAACACATGGCATATGAAGAACAGTAAAAATAATAGAAATAAAATGTTAATAACTGCTAACTAACAACTAATTAACATAACTTTTTATCTATCAAAGAATTAGAGGATACATGTACTTGTACCCTTAAACGCAACACTTTGAGTGATTGATTGCTGACAGATTTTGGAACACTGACGGATCACTGACTGATTGATAATGAATACATTCTTCCAGAATTATGAATCTGTCTTTACCTTGGTAACCCTCACTAATAAATGCAATCAGTCCAATCAGTGCGATCCAGATTCTATCAGATAACTATATGAACAAGTCGTTCACTTTACTGATGGATTCGTAAAAAAAAAAAGTATAAATTATTAATCTGAGAATGAAAAAAATTTTGCATCATTTGTGTACTATATATGCATTTATAATAAAATTTATAATAAACACAATTATTCAAAAGAATAGTAAATACAAATGTCTCATTTTAATAAAATAAAATAAACATATTTAAAAAAACAAAAAAAACATTTTTTTAGGGCAGGACATATTTGCGGGTCAAGCATGGTTAACCTAAAAAAACTCCATTCGGTTTAAGGCACATCAGTAGCAACGAGGTAAATGTTTATTTTCGTAATCCATTATTGATCCTCTTTTTTATTTTCGCGACGAGTGACTTGGCCTTTTTTATTTTGTGACCTGTTACATGTATAATGTATATTTTTAGTCGTATATAAAGCCGACCCATCCCAGCAATCAGTAACATATTAATTTCACATTTCGCAAAGGACATGGCCTCTTTTTGACAGACATGATTTTTACATGCAGTTAGAAAAAAACTAGTTACTTAAATATAAGACTGCATGTTTTTATTTAGTTTACAACATTTTAAATTCATTTATAAAACTTTTATGTATAAACAATTCTTGAACTGTTGAACAAGCATTGTCAATCAAAACACATTGTTTACCAAACAAAACGTTATAAATATTGTTAAATATACAGCGATTCTCATCGCAAGTTTTATTTGACATGCAATAAAAGTAGTAAAAAAAGTATACTTACAATTACGCTGGAATGTTTGATTTTTTAGGGTTTTCAGCAACATTTCAGTTATTTCATGGTGTCCAGTTTTTTTGGGGGGTGGGGTGAGAGGAAGCTGGAGTACAAGTTAAAAATGTCAATCTTCGTCAATTAAGTTGGAGTTGGGCAGACCCTACCTGCAGTCATTCGAAAATCTGCTACCTATTGACAGGCATGTGATAACAAGTAGATGACTAACCAATCAGTCACCGAGGCCCCAATAACGCCGGGGAGAAAAATCTGCGAATACTGCAGGTGAGCATAAAAATGTGTTACAGACACCTTTTATAGTACGAAATAGCTTTTTTTAAAGAAACTTCATTAATTCTTTATGTCTAATAAAGATCGGTTTAAACATTGTCATTACAGTCATATCAATAAAACAGAACCTTTTAAAAGAACATGGTTTGTAGTTTATTCTTCATTTATTCATGTGTAAATTCATGTGACACAATGTACATGTAATAGTGAATAAAATATATAATAGATGTTTTCCCTTTTGTTGTAAATCTTATTAAGTATTATACCCCAGAATTCTTAGGATTGTGGTACAGAAAGACAACTTTGATCAAATCACGACAAATGATCTTTTTAAGCCTTTATTTAAAAAACTCCACCTCAGTAGTTAAGGTAGCAGTATACTACTATTGATCACCGAGGTTGTCTGTTTGACCATTACAACTACAGGGTGTGCTCCACTCATCCCTAAATTTACAAATAGTACCATTTTTCCTGAAGGTCTGTAACACACGACGCCATAATATATAAACTAACACATTTTTTTTGAAAATGTTGTTAAACTTTAAACACACAATACTAACATGACAGCACGAAGTGAAAACAAATGTTATGATTCCGCCTTCATGTTTTTCATCTTTCTCACATTTTCCACTTTAATAAATTTTGAAGAAAAATACTTGGCATGCGAGGTCAAATATTTTTATTGAAGTCATTTTTTCATTTAGTTATTTTTTATTTATTTTTAAAACAATGACACTATGTAATGTTTATATTCTGTCACAGATGCATTAGTTACAGATTGGGGAAATTATTATTTATCATTTATAACTTTAGACTAGACTTTTCCGCTTTAAAAAATTTTGAAGACAAAAATACAAACGTACGCTTTAGCACACGAACTCAAATATTTTTTAAACTCATAATGTGTGTTTTTTTCAACTTAATTTGTTTTAATTATGTTCTTAATACTAGAGGCTCCCAGGAGCCTGTATCGCTCACTTGAACATGAAACCAAGCAACCATTTTTTATCCAGCTTTTCTTTCCTATAAGGAATTGCCCAACACCTCTGCAAAAATCATTAATTTTGACCTTATAAGGGAAATTACCACTATAAGTAGGAGCCAAATTTGTTGTATCTGTTATACTTTTTTAACTATCAGCCAAAAACTCTCTTGACCCCTCCCCCCTTTTCTATTTAAGCCAACGTAGCTATGTAGGTAGTCAGCTATCATGATTTGCACAATTATGGTAGAAGACATCCTAAAGATGATGTGTGCAATGTTTCAAAGCAGTCCTTTCATTGGTTAAAGAGAAGATTTTTTTTTAAATCAATAAAAATTTATTTTAAAAAAGAATAATTCCTAAATGGTTCATCAGACAATCTTGACTCTAAAGCCATTTTTGTAGCTTTCATAGAGAAGAACAATTAAGCAATGCTAACGTCTTCTCTAGTTTTAATTATTGTCAAGATTTTGAGGCGAAAATGGCAAAAATCATAAATTTCGACAGTTAGTTTGTTGTTTGTTTGATGGTGTTTAACGCCACTTTCATCAATTTTTCAGCTATATCATGGCGTCCAGTTTTTATTGGGGGAGGAAGCCAGAGTACCCAGAGAAAACCCAGGACCTGCGGTAGGAAAAGTGTACACGTTGACAGACCACTTGATCAATAGTAGACGAACAACCTTGACCACTCGGCCACCGAGGCCCCCTCGACATTTAATAACTCTTACATGGAGTCGTCATACAACTTTGAGTGTTTTGTAGTGTTTTACTGTATTTGTTATAGTTTGAACTGTAAGCCAAAAACTATATTTTGACCCCCCCGTTCTATTTTTAGCCATGGTGGCCATGTTGGTTGGTCTGAGGCCATGATTTGTGCAAACTTGGTAGAGGACATTTTACTGGTGATGTGTACAAAGTTTCAAAGCAATCCCTTCAGTTGTTTTGGAGAAGATTTTTAAAGAACAGTTAACGACGACGACCACCATGATGACTGACGATGACGGACATCAAGTGATGGCACGTCAGGTGAGCTTAAAATGACACTGTGATGTTTATATTCCGTCACAGATGCATTAGTTATAGATTGGATGAATTTCCATTTATATCATTTACAACTTGAAACCAGTTTTGTCCTTAATTTTAGATAAAACAAGCCATAAATGAGGACAAAACAGTTGACATTTTTATACTTCTAATATTTGCGAGTGAAACTAATTTTCACAAATATTAATTTCCCTAACCGACAGTTGAATAGACGGATTGTAGCGATCAGTCCATATCAACCCGTCAGATCAGTCAAATCGTTCCAAATCTGTCAATTGATGGACGGATGGATTGGGAACGATATGACTGATCTGAATAATCGCTACAAGTGTTGCGTTTTCAATCTCAAGTACTGTATAAGTAAAAAAGGACTATAATGTTTACAGTTACATACCCGAGTCCTCTGCACAAACGCCAAAAACAATTGCAAAAAACTTCCTGAAAAAGAGAGGTCCAGCTTGCTGGGCATACTAGTAGTGTGGGTAAGGTATAGTGCACCTTTCCGCTGTATGACATCTCTGCTTGTACTAAAAAATTATTTTTATTAATTAGAAATTGTATAAAATTAAAACTAACTTTAAAGCAGTGATAATTTTGCAGACATAAACAACAAAATTGAGATGATTGTAATGTATATGTACAATACTCCGATTCAGTTGAAATACTTAGTATCAAATAGCAGATGATGAATTATTGATTTGAGATAAGATGACGAGAAAATGCATTGAGCTTCATAAAAATGTAAATATGTTTATCGCTGTTTTGTAACATTGTCACGGTGTTTACTTGACAAAGTCTTGACGGAGGTGAGATGGGATAATACCACACATAAAGATCAAAGGAAAATACTGAAAATAGCGACAAACTAGTATATTGTATGAGATATGTGACGTCACGGTGTTTACTTGACGACGACTTGACCGGGAGGTGAGATGGGATAATACCGCACACAAAAATCAAAGGAAAATACTGAAAATAGCGACAAACTAGAATATTGTACGAGATATGAAAAATCAATATGAAATAAATGTACAAATGTGTATGATGTGCTTTAAAATGAATTAAAATTACCTCTAACTCTTTGGTGGACCGTCATATTAGTATATTGTATGAGATATGTGACGTCACGCTGTTTACTTGACGACGACTTGACCGGGAGGTGAGATGGGATAATACCGCACACAAAAATCAAAGGAAAATACTGAAAATAGCGACAAACTAGAATATTGTACGAGATATGAAAAATCAATATGAAATAAATGTACAAATGTGTATGATGTGCTTTAAAATGAATTAAAATTACCTCTAACTCTTTGGTGGACCGTCATATTTCTGTAATTGTGTTTTCTTGACTGACACTGCTGCCTGTAGTAGTCTCTTTCAATTTTGGCTTTGTTCAGATGTTGTTCATACTTTTTTAATATGCCAACTTTTTCCTCTGTACTTAAATTGTCCGATTTATTTAAATCTGTTGAAAATATCTGACACTTGGAACACAAATCTGTAGCTGGTCACTTTAAAACAATGTAAGGACATTGTTAATTCAAAATCTTATTGAACTCTGATAAACTTTTTAGCTATATCCTGCTGCATTTGATGCTTTTAGATATTCTTGATGTATGTCTGCTTTTGATTTGTCAGAAGGAAGTAAAGTAACTTTATAGTCTGAGATTATGAAGCTTTACAGGGAGTGGTGCATCATACATGTTTGCATACTGATTCATAAATGTAATATGCTGATATGTGTTTTAAGATTTGAATACACAAATATTTTTTGCTATTTATGGTTGATTTTGAGTGTCTACACATAAAATTTTCCGTTTAACACCGCGAAACACTCTACACTTTGTAGAGTGTTTGAGTGATAATACACAGTGGGCTAACTGTACAGTGAATGCATGTTTTGGACTTTCCATGAGTTCTGCGTTTCAGACCTTCATTTTCAAGTGATCTGGATATCACATCTAGCTTACACTTTCCTACTGCATTTGCAAACAAATGTACATGTATTTCTGCCAACTTGCTGTCCACTGAAGTAATATTCTTGATGAAGTCTTTCCCAGTCTTTTGACTTATGTTTTTTGCATCAGTTTTTTTTTTTCATTTTTCCTGTGAGCATACAACTGTACTTAAATAATCATATCCAACTCTGCCTTATCAGTTTCTAGACATGTTTCTCTATATATTTCATAAACGTTTCTCTATAAATGACCTGACATGTACATCCACAAGATTTGTCGGTTTGTTTGATGGACTCACTATAATCTTCGCTTCGGACATATGTAGATTCCAAGTCATGTTCATTCATTTTTTTATTATCGTCTGTGTGTTTCATCGTTGTCTGTTAAACATTCAAAATTACTAAAGTAAATAATGTCAACCTCATCATCAATTTCTCTGGTAAATTTGTATCTTGGTTTTTAATGAAATCTAGTGGAACTGTGCTTGCTTCTGAACGAATGCTTGTTTGGCTTGCCATAATAACATAATGTAAAATAAATAAATATACTAGTATTTTGCATTCCTGTCAGGGAAGTATCTCGGGAAATGTTTCTGTCAACAGTGTCAAGTACTCAGCATCCTCACAACACGAAAGTTTTACTTCTGTGTTTACAATATTGGTTTAAACAAATCAGGACAGGGACCCGTTTTAAAAGAGTTTATTTTACGGGTTTACAATGGGAAGGAATATTAAAATTTAATTTAATATAAGTTGATGTTACAATATCCTGGTTGTTTTTATGTATGTAAAATATCAAAATATTGAATCATAAAGGTGGACAATTTTTATGTCATGTGTCACGTTCATCAATTTTCTATATGTTATGTATAAGCCTGGATTTGTCGTTGAGGATCACATATTCTCTTCACATGCTTAATGTAAATGGCAATTATATAACACCACTGTTTACATGTAATTCAACCATATATAATAGTCCATCTAGTGAGTTAATGTTGATTTATGTAATCCTCTTTTAATTTAAAATAATAAGGTGTTTCCAAAAATTGTAATTTGAGGTAAAATAGAAAGGTACATGTACAGAAACCAAACATATTGTGACTCAACTGAACAATATCCTTTTCAAGGTGTAACAGTAGTTAACATGGTAAATGTGTACCAGTAACAGGTTACCAGGTTGTGTACATGTACTTTACAACATGTACCTACTACATGTTTGTATGTACTACATGTTTGTACCTACTACATGTTTGTACATACTACATGTTTGTACCTACATGTTTGTACCTACTACATGTTTGTACATACTACATGTTTGTATGTACTACATGTTTGTACATACTACATGTTTGTACCTACATGTTTGTACATACTACATGTTTGCACCTACTACATGTTTGTACATACTACATGTTTGTACCTACTAATGTTTGTACCTACATGTTTGTACATACTACATGTTTGTACATACTACATGTTTGTACCTACATGTTTGTACATACTACATGTTTGTACCTACATGTTTGTACATACTACATGTTTGTACATACTACATGTTTGTACATACTACATGTTTGTACCTACATGTTTGTACATACTACATGTTTGTACCTACTACATGTTTGTACCTACATGTTTGTACCTACTACATGTTTGTACCTACTACATGTTTGTACATACTACATGTTTGTACCTACTACATGTTTGTACATACTACATGTTTGTACCTACTACATGTTTGCACCTACTACATGTTTGTACATACTACATGTTTGTACCTACTAATGTTTGTACCTACATGTTTGTACCTACTACATGTTTGTACCTACTACATGTTTGTACCTACATGTTTGTACATACTACATGTTTGTACATACTACATGTTTGTACATACTACATGTTTGCACCTACTACATGTTTGTACCTACTAATGTTTGTACCTACATGTTTATACATACTACATGTTTGTACATACTACATGTTTGTACCTACATGTTTGTACATACTACATGTTTGTACATATTACATGTTTGTACATACTACATGTTTGTACATACTACATGTTTGTACCTACATGTTTGTACATACTACATGTTTGTACATACTACATGTTTGTACATACTACATGTTTGTACCTATATGTTTGTACATACTACATGTTTGTACATACTACATGTTTGTACATACTACATGTTTGTACCTACATGTTTGTACATACTACATGTTTGTACCTACAACATGTTTGTACAAACTACATGTTTGTACATACTACATGTTTGTACCTACATGTTTGTACATACTACATGTTTGTACATACTACATGTTTGTACCTACATGTTTGTACATACTACATGTTTGTACATACTACATGTTTGTACCTACATGTTTGTACATACTACATGTTTGCACCTACTACATGTTTGTACGTACTACATGTTTGTACATACTACGTTTGTATCTACTAATGTTTGTACCTACATGTTTGTACATACTACATGTTTGTACATACTACATGTTTGTACATACTACATGTTTGCACCAACTACATGTTTGTACATACTACATGTTTGTACCTACATGTTTGTACATACTACATGTTTGTACATACTACATGTTTGCACCTACTACATGTTTGTACCTACTACATGTTTGTACATACTACATGTTTGTACCTACATGTTTGTACATACTACATGGTTGTATATACTACATGTTTGTACATACTACATGTTTGTACCTACTACATGTTTGTACATACTACATGTTTGTACCTACATGTTTGTACATACTACATGTTTGTATATACTACATGTTTGTACATACTACATGTTTGTACATACTACATGTTTGTACCTACATGTTTGTACATACTACATGTTTGTACATACTACATGTTTGTACCTACATGTTTGTACATACTACATGTTTGTACATACTACATGTTTGTACCTACATGTTTGTACATACTACATGTTTGCACCTACTACATGTTTGTACGTACTACATGTTTGTACATACTACATGTTTGTACCTACTAATGTTAGTACCTACATGTTTGTACATACTACATGTTTGTACATACTACATGTTTGTACATACTACATGTTTGCACCTACTACATGTTTGTACATACTACATGTTTGCACCTACTACATGTTTGTACATACTACATGTTTGTACCTACATGTTTGTACATACTACATGTTTGTATATACTACATGTTTGTACATACTACATGTTTGTACATACTACATGTTTGTACCTACTACATGTTTGTACCTACATGTTTGTACCTACATGTCTGTACCTACTACATGTTTGTACCTACATGTTTGTACCTACTACATGTTTGTACATACTACATGTTTGTACATACTACATGTTTGTACCTACTACATGTTTGTACCTACATGTTTGTACCTACATGTCTGTACTTACTACATGTTTGTACCTACATGTCTGTACTTACTACATGTTTGTACATACTACATGTTTGTACCTACTACATGTTTGTACCTACTACATGTTTGTACCTACTACATGTTTGTACCTACTACATGTTTGTACCTACATGTTTGTACATACTACATGTTTGTACCTACTACATGTTTGTACATACTACATGTTTGTACCTACATGTTTGTACATACTACATGTTTGTACATACTACATGTTTGTAACTACATGTTTGTACATACTACATGTTTGTACCTACATGTTTGTACATACTACATGTTTGTACCTACATGTCTGTACCTACCACATGTTTGTACATACTACATGTTTGTACATACTACATGTTTGTACCTACTACATGTTTGTACCTACATGTTTGTACCTACTACATGTTTGTACCTACATGTTTGTACATACTACATGTTTGTACCTACTACATGTTTGTACCTACTACATGTTTGTACATACTACATGTTTGTACATACTACATGTTTGTACATACTACATGTTTGTACCTACTACATGTTTGTACCTACATGTTTGTACCTACATGTTTGTACATACTACATGTTTGTACATACTACATGTTTGTACCTACTACATGTTTGTACCTACTACATGTTTGTACCTACTACATGTTTGTACATACTACATGTTTGTACCTACTACATGTTTGTACATACTACATGTTTGTACCTACTACATGTTTGTACCTACTACATGTTTGTATATACTACATGTTTGTACCTACGTAGTATACTAATGTTTGTACCTACATGTTTGTACCTACTACATGTTTGTACCTACATGTTTGTACCTACTACATGTTTGTACCTACATGTTTGTACATACATGTTTGTACCTACTACATGTTTGCACCTACTACATGTTTGTACCTACTACATGTTTGTACCTACATGTTTGTACATACTACATGTTTGTACCTACTACATGTTTGCACCTACTACATGTTTGTACCTACTACATGTTTGTACCTACATGTTTGTACCTACTACAGGTTTGTACCTACATGTTTGTACCTACTACATGTTTGTACATACTACATGTTTGTACCTACTACATGTTTGTACCTACTACATGTTTGTACATACTACATGTTTGTACATACTACATGTTTGTACCTACATGTTTGTACATACTACATGTTTGTACCTACAACATGTTTGTACATACTACATGTTTGTACATACTACATGTTTGTACCTACATGTTTGTACATACTACATGTTTGTACATACTACATGTTTGTACCTACATGTTTGTACATACTACATGTTTGTACATACTACATGTTTGTACCTACATGTTTGTACATACTACATGTTTGCACCTACTACATGTTTGTACGTACTACATGTTTGTACATACTACGTTTGTATCTACTAATGTTTGTACCTACATGTTTGTACATACTACATGTTTGTACATACTACATGTTTGTACATACTACATGTTTGCACCTACTACATGTTTGTACATACTACATGTTTGTACCTACATGTTTGTACATACTACATGTTTGTACATACTACATGTTTGCACCTACTACATGTTTGTACCTACTACATGTTTGTACATACTACATGTTTGTACCTACATGTTTGTACATACTACATGTTTGTATATACTACATGTTTGTACATACTACATGTTTGTACCTACTACATGTTTGTACATACTACATGTTTGTACCTACATGTTTGTACATACTACATGTTTGTATATACTACATGTTTGTACATACTACATGTTTGTACATACTACATGTTTGTACCTACATGTTTGTACATACTACATGTTTGTACATACTACATGTTTGTACCTACATGTTTGTACATACTACATGTTTGTACATACTACATGTTTGTACCTACATGTTTGTACATACTACATGTTTGCACCTACTACATGTTTGTACGTACTACATGTTTGTACATACTACATGTTTGTACCTACTAATGTTAGTACCTACATGTTTGTACATACTACATGTTTGTACATACTACATGTTTGCACCTACTACATGTTTGTACATACTACATGTTTGCACCTACTACATGTTTGTACATACTACATGTTTGTATATACTACATGTTTGTACATACTACATGTTCGTACATACTACATGTTTGTACCTACTACATGTTTGTACCTACATGTTTGTACCTACATGTCTGTACCTACTACATGTTTGTACCTACATGTTTGTACCTACTACATGTTTGTACATACTACATGTTTGTACATACTACATGTTTGTACCTACTACATGTTTGTACCTACATGTTTGTACCTACATGTCTGTACTTACTACATGTTTGTACCTACATGTTTGTACCTACATGTCTGTACTTACTACATGTTTGTACATACTACATGTTTGTACCTACTACATGTTTGTACCTACTACATGTTTGTACCTACTACATGTTTGTACCTACTACATGTTTGTACCTACATGTTTGTACATACTACATGTTTGTACCTACTACATGTTTGTACATACTACATGTTTGTACCTACATGTTTGTACATACTACATGTTTGTACATACTACATGTTTGTAACTACATGTTTGTACATACTACATGTTTGTACCTACATGTTTGTACATACTACATGTTTGTACCTACATGTCTGTACCTACCACATGTTTGTACATACTACATGTTTGTACATACTACATGTTTGTACCTACTACATGTTTGTACCTACATGTTTGTACCTACTACATGTTTGTACCTACATGTTTGTACCTACTACATGTTTGTACCTACTACATGTTTGTACCTACTACATGTTTGTACATACTACATGTTTGTACATACTACATGTTTGTACCTACTACATGTTTGTACCTACTACATGTTTGTACCTACTACATGTTTGTACATACTACATGTTTGTACCTACTACATGTTTGTACCTACTAATGTTTGTACCTACATGTTTGTACCTACTACATGTTTGTACCTACATGTTTGTACCTACTACATGTTTGTACCTACATGTTTGTACATACTACATGTTTGTACATACTACATGTTTGTACCTACTACATGTTTGTACCTACTACATGTTTGTACATACTACATGTTTGTACCTACTACATGTTTGTACATACTACATGTTTGTACCTACTACATGTTTGTACCTACTACATGTTTGTATATACTACATGTTTGTACCTACTAATGTTTGTACCTACATGTTTGTACCTACTACATGTTTGTACCTACATGTTTGTACATACATGTTTGTACCTACTACATGTTTGCACCTACTACATGTTTGTACCTACTACATGTTTGTACCTACATGTTTGTACATACTACATGTTTGTACCTACTACATGTTTGCACCTACTACATGTTTGTACCTACTACATGTTTGTACCTACATGTTTGTACCTACTACATGTTTGTACCTACATGTTTGTACCTACTACATGTTTGTACATACTACATGTTTGTACCTACTACATGTTTGTACCTACTACATGTTTGTACATACTACATGTTTGTACATACTACATGTTTGTACCTACTACATGTTTGTACCTACATGTTTGTACCTACTACATGTTTGTACCTACATGTTTGTACCTACTACATGTTTGTACCTACTACATGTTTGTACGTACTACATGTTTGTACCTACTACATGTTTGTACCTACTACATGTTTATACATACTACATGTTTGTAACTACTACATGTATGTACATACTACATGTTTGTACATACTACATGTTTGTACCTACTACATGTTTGTAACTACTACATGTTTGTACATACTACATGTTTGTACATACTACATGTTTGTACCTACTACATGTTTGTAACTACTACATGTTTGTACATACTACATGTTTGTACCTACTACATGTTTGTACATACTACATGTTTGTACCTACTACATGTTTGTACGTACTACATGTTTGTACGTACTACATGTTTGTACCTACTACATGTTTGTACATACTACATGTTTGTACCTACTACATGTTTGTACATACTACATGTTTGTACCTACTACATGTTTGTACCTACTACATGTTTGTACCTACTACATGTTTGTACCTACCATATGTTTGTACCTACTACATGTTTGTACCTACATGTTTGTACATACTACATGTTTGTACATACTACATGTTTGTACCTACATGTTTGTACATACTACATGTTTGTACCTACTACATGTTTGTACCTACTACATGTTTGTACATACTACATGTTTGTACCTACTACATGTTTGTACATACTACATGTTTGTACCTACCACATGTTTGTACCTACATGTTTGTACATACTACATGTTTGTACCTACTACATGTTTGTACATACTATATGTTTGTACCTACTACATGTTTGTACCTACATGTTTGTACCTACTACATGTTTATACCTACTACATGTTTGTACATACTACATGTTTGTACCTACTACATGTTTGTACATACTACATGTTTGTACCTACTACATGTTTGTACCTACATGTTTGTACCTACTACATGTTTATACATACTACATGTTTGTACCTACTACATGTTTGTACATACTACATGTTTGTACCTACCACATGTTTGTACCTACATGTTTGTACCTACTACATGTTTGTACCTACTACATGTTTGTACATACTACATGTTTGTACCTACCATATGTTTGTACCTACATGTCTGTACATACTACATGTTTGTACCTACTACATGTTTGTACATACTACACGTTTGTAACTACTACATGTTTGTACCTACATGTTTGTACCTACTACATGTTTATACATACTACATGTTTGTACCTACTACATGTTTGTTCCTACATGTTTGTACCTACTACATGTTTGTACCTACATGTTTGTACCTACTACATGTTTATACCTACTACATGTTTGTACATACTACATGTTTGTACCTACTACATGTTTGTACATACTACATGTTTGTACCTACTACATGTTTGTACCTACATGTTTGTACCTACTACATGTTTATACATACTACATGTTTGTACCTACTACATGTTTGTACATACTACATGTTTGTACCTACCACATGTTTGTACCTACATGTTTGTACCTACTACATGTTTATACATACTACATGTTTGTACCTACTACATGTTTGTTCCTACATGTTTGTACCTACTACATGTTTGTACCTACATGTTTGTACATACTACATGTTTGTACATACTACATGTTTGTACCTACTACATGTTTGTACATACTACATGTTTGTACCTACTACATGTTTGTACCTACATGTTTGTACATACTACATGTTTGTACATACTACATGTTTGTACCTACTACATGTTTGTACATACTACATGTTTGTACCTACTACATGTTTGTACCTACCACATGTTTGTACATACTACATGTTTGTACATACTACATGTTTGTACCTACTACATGTTTGTACCTACTACATGTTTGTACATACTACATGTTTGTACATACTACATGTTTGTACCTACTACATGTTTGTACATACTACATGTTTGTACCTACTACATGTTTGTACCTACATGTTTGTACATACTACATGTTTGTACATACTACATGTTTGTACCTACTACATGTTTGTACATACTACATGTTTGTACCTACTACATGTTTGTACCTACCACATGTTTGTACTTACCACATGTTTGTACATACTACATGTTTGTACCTACTACATGTTTGTACCTACTACATGTTTGTACCTACTACATGTTTGTACCTACATGTTTGTACATACTACATGTTTGTACATACTACATGTTTGTACATACTAGATGTTTGTACATACTACATGTTTGTACCTACTACATGTTTGTACATACTACATTTTTGTACCTACTACATGTTTGTACCTACATGTTTGTACATACTACATGTTTGTACATACTACATGTTTGTACCTACTACATGTTTGTACATACTACATGTTTGTACCTACTACATGTTTGTACCTACCACATGTTTGTACATACTACATGTTTGTACATACTACATGTTTGTACCTACTACATGTTTGTACCTACTACATGTTTGTACCTACTACATGTTTGTACCTACATGTACTACATGTTTGTACATACTACATGTTTGTACCTACTACATGTTTGTACCTACATGTTTGTACCTACTACATGTTTGTACCTACATGTTTGTACCTACTACATGTTTGTACCTACATGTTTGTACCTACTACATGTTTGTACATACTACATGTTTGTACCTACTACATGTTTGTACATACTACATGTTTGTACCTACTACATGTTTGTACCTACTACATGTTTGTACCTACATGTTTGTACATACTACATGTTTGTACATACTACATGTTTGTACATACTACATGTTTGTACCTACTACATGTTTGTACATACTACATGTTTGTACCTACTACATGTTTGTACCTACATGTTTGTACATACTACATGTTTGTACCTACTACATGTTTGTACATACTACATGTTTGTACCTACTACATGTTTGTACCTACTACATGTTTGTACCTACTACATGTTTGTACCTACCACATGTTTGTACATACTACATGTTTGTACCTACTACATGTTTGTACCTACTACATGTTTGTACTACTACATGTTTGTACCTACATGTTTGTACATACTACATGTTTGTACCTACTACATGTTTGTACATACTACATGTTTGTACCTACTACATGTTTGTACTTACTACATGTTTGTACATACTACATGTTTGTACCTACTACATGTTTGTACCTACCACATGTTTGTACATACTACATGTTTGTACATACTACATGTTTGTACATACTACATGTTTGTACCTACTACATGTTTGTACCTACTGCATGTTTGTACCTACATGTACTACATGTTTGTACATACTACATGTTTGTACATACTACATGTTTGTACCTACTACATGTTTGTACCTACATGTTTGTACCTACTACATGTTTGTACCTACATGTTTGTACATACTACATGTTTGTACCTACTACATGTTTGTACATACTACATGTTTGTACCTACTACATGTTTGTACCTACCTACATGTTTGTACATACTACATGTTTGTACATTCTACATGTTTGTACATACTACATGTTTGTACCTACAACATGTTTGTACCTACTACATGTTTGTACATACTACATGTTTGTACATACTACATGTTTGTACGTACTACATGTTTGTACATACTACATGTTTGTACCTACTACATGTTTGTACCTACATGTTTGTACATACTACATGTTTGTACCTACTACATGTTTGTACATACTACATGTTTGTACCTACTACATGTTTGTACCTACTACATGTTTGTACATACTACATGTTTGTACCTACTACATGTTTGTACCTACCACATGTTTGTACATACTACATGTTTGTACCTACTACATGTTTGTACCTACTACATGTTTGTACCTACATGTTTGTACATACTACATGTTTGTACATACTACATGTTTGTACATACTACATGTTTGTACCTACTACATGTTTGTACATACTACATGTTTGTACCTACTACATGTTTGTACCTACATGTTTGTACATACTACATGTTTGTACATACTACATGTTTGTACCTACTACATGTTTGTACATACTACATGTTTGTACCTACTACATGTTTGTACCTACAACATGTTTGTACATACTACATGTTTGTACATACTACATGTTTGTACCTACTACATGTTTGTACCTACTACATGTTTGTACATACTACATGTTTGTACATACTACATGTTTGTACCTACTACATGTTTGTACATACTACATGTTTGTACCTACTACATGTTTGTACCTACATGTTTGTACATACTACATGTTTGTACATACTACATGTTTGTACCTACTACATGTTTGTACATACTACATGTTTGTACCTACTACATGTTTGTACCTACCACATGTTTGTACTTACTACATGTTTGTACATACTACATGTTTGTACCTACTACATGTTTGTACCTACTACATGTTTGTACCTACTACATGTTTGTACCTACATGTTTGTACATACTACATGTTTGTACATACTACATGTTTGTACATACTACATGTTTGTACATACTACATGTTTGTACCTACTACATGTTTGTACATACTACATTTTTGTACCTACTACATGTTTGTACCTACATGTTTGTACATACTACATGTTTGTACATACTACATGTTTGTACCTACTACATGTTTGTACATACTACATGTTTGTACCTACTACATGTTTGTACCTACCACATGTTTGTACATACATGTTTGTACATACTACATGTTTGTACCTACTACATGTTTGTACCTACTACATGTTTGTACCTACTACATGTTTGTACCTACATGTACTACATGTTTGTACATACTACATGTTTGTACATACTACATGTTTGTACCTACTACATGTTTGTACCTACATGTTTGTACCTACTACATGTTTGTACCTACATGTTTGTACCTACTACATGTTTGTACCTACATGTTTGTACCTACTACATGTTTGTACATACTACATGTTTGTACCTACTACATGTTTGTACATACTACATGTTTGTACCTACTACATGTTTGTACCTACTACATGTTTGTACCTACATGTTTGTACATACTACATGTTTGTACATACTACATGTTTGTACATACTACATGTTTGTACCTACTACATGTTTGTACATACTACATGTTTGTACCTACTACATGTTTGTACCTACATGTTTGTACATACTACATGTTTGTACCTACTACATGTTTGTACATACTACATGTTTGTACCTACTACATGTTTGTACCTACTACATGTTTGTACATACTACATGTTTGTACCTACTACATGTTTGTACCTACCACATGTTTGTACATACTACATGTTTGTACCTACTACATGTTTGTACCTACTACATGTTTGTACCTACATGTTTGTACATACTACATGTTTGTACCTACTACATGTTTGTACATACTACATGTTTGTACCTACTACATGTTTGTACCTACTACATGTTTGTACATACTACATGTTTGTACCTACTACATGTTTGTACCTACCACATGTTTGTACATACTACATGTTTGTACATACTACATGTTTGTACATACTACATGTTTGTACCTACTACATGTTTGTACCTACTGCATGTTTGTACCTACATGTACTACATGTTTGTACATACTACATGTTTGTACATACTACATGTTTGTACCTACTACATGTTTGTACCTACATGTTTGTACCTACTACATGTTTGTACCTACATGTTTGTACATACATGTTTGTACCTACTACATGTTTGTACATACTACATGTTTGCACCTACTACATGTTTGTACCTACCACATGTTTGTACATACTACATGTTTGTACATTCTACATGTTTGTACATACTACATGTTTGTACCTACAACATGTTTGTACCTACTACATGTTTGTACCTACTACATGTTTGTACATACTACATGTTTGTACGTACTACATGTTTGTACATACTACATGTTTGTACCTACTACATGTTTGTACCTACATGTTTGTACATACTACATGTTTGTACCTACTACATGTTTGTACATACTACATGTTTGTACCTACTACATGTTTGTACCTACTACATGTTTGTACATACTACATGTTTGTACCTACTACATGTTTGTACCTACCACATGTTTGTACATACTACATGTTTGTACCTACTACATGTTTGTACCTACTACATGTTTGTACCTACATGTTTGTACATACTACATGTTTGTACATACTACATGTTTGTACATACTACATGTTTGTACATACTACATGTTTGTACCTACTACATGTTTGTACATACTACATGTTTGTACCTACTACATGTTTGTACATACTACATGTTTGTACATACTACATGTTTGTACATACTACATGTTTGTACCTACTACATGTTTGTACATACTACATGTTTGTACCTACTACATGTTTGTACCTACATGTTTGTACATACTACATGTTTGTACATACTACATGTTTGTACCTACTACATGTTTGTACATACTACATGTTTGTACCTACTACATGTTTGTACCTACCACATGTTTGTACTTACTACATGTTTGTACATACTACATGTTTGTACCTACTACATGTTTGTACCTACTACATGTTTGTACCTACTACATGTTTGTACCTACATGTTTGTACATACTACATGTTTGTACATACTACATGTTTGTACATACTACATGTTTGTACATACTAGATGTTTGTACATACTACATGTTTGTACCTACTACATGTTTGTACATACTACATTTTTGTACCTACTACATGTTTGTACCTACATGTTTGTACATACTACATGTTTGTACATACTACATGTTTGTACCTACTACATGTTTGTACATACTACATGTTTGTACCTACTACATGTTTGTACCTACCACATGTTTGTACATACTACATGTTTGTACATACTACATGTTTGTACCTACTACATGTTTGTACCTACTACATGTTTGTACCTACTACATGTTTGTACCTACATGTACTACATGTTTGTACATACTACATGTTTGTACATACTACATGTTTGTACCTACTACATGTTTGTACCTACATGTTTGTACCTACTACATGTTTGTACCTACATGTTTGTACCTACTACATGTTTGTACCTACATGTTTGTACCTACTACATGTTTGTACATACTACATGTTTGTACATACTACATGTTTGTACCTACTACATGTTTGTACCTACCACATGTTTGTACATACTACATGTTTGTACATACTACATGTTTGTACCTACTACATGTTTGTACCTACTACATGTTTGTACATACTACATGTTTGTACATACTACATGTTTGTACCTACTACATGTTTGTACATACTACATGTTTGTACCTACTACATGTTTGTACCTACATGTTTGTACATACTACATGTTTGTACCTACTACATGTTTGTACATACTACATGTTTGTATCTACTACATGTTTGTACCTACTACATGTTTGTACATACTACATGTTTGTACCTACTACATGTTTGTACCTACCACATGTTTGTACATACTACATGTTTGTACCTACTACATGTTTGTACCTACTACATGTTTGTACCTACTACATGTTTGTACCTACATGTTTGTACATACTACATGTTTGTGCCTACTACATGTTTGTACATACTACATGTTTGTACCTACTACATGTTTGTACCTACTACATGTTTGTACATACTACATGTTTGTACCTACTACATGTTTGTACCTACCACATGTTTGTACATACTACATGTTTGTACATACTACATGTTTGTACATACTACATGTTTGTACCTACTACATGTTTGTACCTACTGCATGTTTGTACCTACATGTACTACATGTTTGTACATACTACATGTTTGTACATACTACATGTTTGTACCTACTACATGTTTGTACCTACATGTTTGTACCTACTACATGTTTGTACCTACATGTTTGTACATACTACATGTTTGTTCCTACTACATGTTTGTACCTACATGTTTGTACATACTACATGTTTGTACATACTACATGTTTGTACATACTACATGTTTGTACCTACTACATGTTTGTACATACTACATGTTTGTACCTACTACATGTTTGTACCTACCACATGTTTGTACATACTACATGTTTGTACATACTACATGTTTGTACATACTACATGTTTGTACCTACTACATGTTTGTACCTACATGTACTACATGTTTGTACCTACATGTACTACATGTTTGTACATACATGTTTGTACATACTACATGTTTGTACATACTACATGTTTGTACCTACTACATGTTTGTAACCTACATGTTTGTACCTACTACATGTTTGTACCTACATGTTTGTACCTACTACATGTTTGTACCTACATGTTTGTACATACTACATGTTTGTACCTACTACAAGTTTGTACCTACTACATGTTTGTACCTACTACATGTTTATACATACTACATGTTTGTACATACTACATGTTTGTACATACTACATGTTTGTACATACTACATGTTTGTACCTACATGTTTGTACCTACTACATGTTTGTACATACTACATGTTTGTACCTACTACATGTTTTTACCTACTACATGTTTGTACATACTACATGTTTGTACATACTACATGTTTGTACATACTACATGTTTGTACCTACTACATGTTTGTACATACTACATGTTTGTGCCTACTACATGTTTGTACCTACTACATGTTTGTACATACTACATGTTTGTACCTACTACATGTTTGTACATACTACATGTTTGTACATACTACATGTTTGTACCTACTACATGTTTGTACATACTACATGTTTGTACATACTACATGTTTGTACATACTACATGTTTGTACATACTACATGTTTGTACATACTACATGTTTGTACCTACTACATGTTTGTACATACTACATGTTTGTACATACTACATGTTTGTACCTACTACATGTTTGTACATACTACATGTTTGTACCTACTACATGTTTGTACATACTACATGTTTGTACATACTACATGTTTGTACCTACATGTTTGTACCTACTACATGTTTGTACATACTACATGTTTGTACCTACTACATGTTTGTACATACTACATGTTTGTACATGTAGTAGGTTACTATGTTAAACTAAGGCCAATGATGGGATCCTTGTAATATAGCTGATTTAATAAAAACAAATGAACTTTGTAGAAGATCGTCCAATAAACATTGTGACTTTCAAATGGTCCAATGGTTCGAGAAAGGAAGATTAAATTGTAGTTTACAGATGAAGCAGCCCCCTTCATTTCTACTTACACAAAGAAAGCCAAGACAACAATTTAAATAAACTTTCTGGTCAGGTGATAAAAAAAACTACTGCCTGTTCAGCTGAAATATCTCAACAGCCAAGAGACAGAGAAAAATATGTTGATATATTCTACTGAAATATACTTAAAAGGAAAAATTTTATGACTTAATACTATCAATTTTGTGATAAAAAAATATTAATTGAAATATTGAAAAAATAATTGGTCTTATTTATTTTAACAGTAATATTTCAAAAGGCATAATAGATAAGGATGATGAATCCAATAAAAACCATCAAAATGGGAAAACAATATCACTATTATTTTATAATAAATTATAATTAAATAAAATATTCCACATGTACATGTAAAAATATGTTATGAAATACATGTCCATCAATAATTACCAACCACTGACTAAGTTTGTTTGTTTGTTTGATGATGTTTAACACCACTTTCAGCTACATCATGACGTCCAGTTTTTATTGGGGGAGGAATCCAGAGTTCCCAGAGAAAACCGCCGACCTGCAGTAGGAAAACTGGCAATCCTTGTCAATTAAGATTGGAGTCGAGTACACCCTGCCTGCAGTGAGAATTGAACACCACTGACTATGAAGGTTCAGACAAACACTGGTATTAGGTGTGCCATGTTCCAATTCAAATAGTGCTAGTAATTAAATCATAATAAAACTGGATCAAAAAATTTATTGATTGATAAAATTAAACGTTCAAGAACTCTTCACGAATTTCAATATATAAATATACATGTTGTTTTTACTTTTGATACAGTGATGTTGTTTACTGGTACCTAACTAGTATGTACTCATTATGTAAAGCTAAAAGCAACCAGTTGATGTTTACAAGTTTTGTTTAGTCTCTGATTTTTACCATTTCTATAATTACATTTTCATACCTGTTTAAGTTTTTCTTTTAACTAATTTTTAATTGGATGATTATTTTAATACTCTGTTACTATTAATATCCATTAATGAGTATATAAGCTCAATATTTTCTAGTTAAAGTCTCTTTTTATAGCATACACACAGTACTAGGTAGATGCATTCCATCAAAAAGCCCCAATTCTCAAAGTATTTGTATACTTCTTTAGGCTCACTATGTGAAGAGGGATACATTATTTCATAGAATTTTGGCTATTTGCTCTGGCCAATCTGGTACGGCCCAAAAATATTTGCATTTAACTTTTAATAAATTATTATTAATGTACGGTATTTCTAGTTTTCTACATATTTTTGTAAGGAATACAATGGTACAAATCAGCATTCCCACTGGTTTTTACAAATGGGATGTACCCATGACATGGACCCCCCTGACATTTGCATTTGGGGAAGCGGTACAAAGGTTTTTTGAGGGTCCTCCTTGATGAAATTCCCCGAAAATCAATCCTATCCAAGCAACTACTATAAGTAACAATTTCTTAAAGTTTCTGTAAAATCCATGAAGAAATGAAAGTGCCATTCAGGCGACAACATTGACTATACATATACATGAAAGTTGACTAAGACCCTCTCCCAAAATAAAGTCCCCCTTGACAAAATTCCCTGAAAATCAATTCCGTCCAAGCATCAACTATACGTAACAATTTTCCAAAGTTTCGTTAAAATCCATTAAGAAATGAGAGCGTTATCCAGGCGAAAAAAGCATGACACACTGACTGACTGACGTATGGACAGGTCAAAAACATTATACTACAGGCAACTTCGTTTTGAGGTATAAAAATATCAAAAATAACGAATGGAAATGATCAAGCATTTAAATATATAATCTGCATTATTTGCCTGATGTGGTAATATGTAATTCCAAACAAACAACAGAATACATGCCAACACCCGCCTCCGTAATGATAGAAATGGATATGAAAATAGCCTATGTGTAGCCTATATTGCATACAATGGTCAATGCAAATGGGGTGGTTACGTAACCTCAAATGTTTGAAGATCGATGTTTTGATTGCAATCATTAAGGGATTAAAATCAAACGTGTAATCTGTTTTGTTTTCTTTGTTTTCATTGATGAATGAAAGTTGACAAATTGTGTTGGTTTCGAAATGTGTGAGTATCCGTTTTAACATGATCAAAATAGACGCTACAAGAATGCACTATTTGTTATTTTATTTATTACAATCACTAGAAATGAATAAAACTATATTCATAAATGATATTTCAAGAGAGAATAAATTACATATAACAGTAAACAAGTGTGGACACAGATAAACGTCTAGCCTGCATTCTGCATCAGTAACGAAATATTGTCACCATACTATGCATAGTTACAGGGGAACAGCCGTAACCCAAAAACTTTATAACGTAGTCGCTGGACCGTGAAATTGAGGTCAAGGACAGGTGGAACCTACCAGACAGTCATGTACTATCATCAGCAACCTATATACCAAATATTGTCATCCTACCATGTGTAGTTACAGACAAACTATCGTAACCCAAAAACTTTAACGTAGTGGCTGGAGCGTGAAATTGAGGTCAAGGTCAGGTGACACCTACCAGACAGTCATGTACTAGTCATCAGAAACCTATACACCAAATATTGTCATCCTACCATGCGTAGTTACAGAGGAACTGTCGTAACCCAAAAACTTTAACGTAGTCACTGGACCGTGAAATTGAGGTCAAGGTCAGGTGACACCTACCAGACAGTCAAGTACTAGTCATCAGCAACCTGTATACCAAATATTGTCATCCTACCATGCGTGGTTACAGAGGAACTACCGTAACACAAAAACTTTACCGTAGTCGCTGGACCGAGAAATTGAGGTCAATGTCAGGTGACACCTACCAGACAGTCATGTACTAGTCATCAGCAACCTATACACCAAATATTGTCATCCTACCATGCGCAATTACAGAGGAACTGTCATAACCCAAAAACTTTAACGTAGTCGCTGGACCGTGAAATTGAGGTCAAGGTCAGGTGACACCTACCAGACAGTCATGTACTGGTCATCAGCAACCTATACACCAAATATTGTCATCCTACCATGCATAGTTACAGAGGAACTGCCGTAACCCCAAAACTTTAACGTAGTCGTTGGACCGTGAAATTGAGGTCAAGGTCAGGTGACACCTACCAGACAGTCATGTACTAGTCTTCAGCAACCTATACACCAAATATTGTCATCCTACCATGCGTAGTTACAGAGGAACTGTCCTAACCCAAAAACTTTAACGTAGTCATTGGACCGTGAAATTGAGGTCAAGGTCAGGTGACACCTACCAGACAGTCATGTACTAGTCTTCAGCAACCTATACACCAAATATTGTCATCCTACCATGCGTAGTTACAGAGGAACTGTCGTAACCCAAAAACTTTAACATAGTCGCTCGACCGTGAAATTGAGGTCAAGGTCAGGTGACACCTACCAAACAGTTATGTACTAGTCATCAGAAACCTATACACCAAATATTGTCATCCTACCATGCGTAGTTACAGAAGAACTGTCGTAACCCAAAAACTTTAACGTAGTCACTGGACCATGAAATTGAGGTCAAGGTCAGTTGACACCTACCAGTCAAGTACTAGTCATCAGCAACCTGTATACCAAATATTGTCATCCTACCATGCGTGGTTACAGAGGAACTATCGTAACCCAAAAACTTTAACGTAGTCGCTGGACCGAGAAATTGAGGTCAAGGTCAGGTGACACCTACCAGACAGTCATGTACTAGTCATCAGCAACCTATACACCAAATATTGTCATCCTACCATGCGCAATTACAGAGGAACTGTCATAACCCAAAAACTTTAACGTAGTCGCTGGACCGTGAAATTGAGGTCAAGGTCAGGTGACACCTACCAGACAGTCATGTACTAGTCATCAGCAACCTATACACCAAATATTGTCATCCTACCATGCGTAGTTACAGAGGAACTGCCGTAACCCAAAAACTTTAACGTAGTCACTGGACCGTGAAATTGAGGTCAAGGTCAGGTGACACCTACCAGACAGTCATGTACTAGTCTTCAGCAACCTATACACCAAATATTGTCATCCTACCATGCGTAGTTACAGAGGAACTGTCGTAACCCAAAAACTTTAATGTAGTCGTTGGCCCGTGAAATTGAGGTCAAGGTCAGGTGACACCTACCAGACAGTCATGTACTAGTCATCAGCAACCTATATACCAAATATTGTCATCCTACCATGCGTAGTTACAGAGGAACTGTCGTAACCCAAAAACTTTAACGTAGTCGCTGGACCGTGAAATTGAGGTCAGGTGACAGGTGACTGACTGGCAAGTACTCATCATAAGCTACCTCTGGACCAAATTTGATGGACCTAGGGCTTGGGCTTACAAAGATATGAAGCAAGATGTCAAGTGTTTACGCCGCCGCCGCCGCCGCCGCCGGATTCCCATACATATGTCTCGCCTCCAGCGACTTTCGTCGCAGGCGAGACAAAAACCACTGACCCTCCCCCCCCCACACACACACATATTCATAGCCTTGACTTGGTATGGGGGCTCTTAATTATTTACAATTATAATTACAATTGTGTTGACTGACTGAAGGGTCAGTTAATCAATTCATTGTAATTGTAACTAATTTTGTCTAATATGGGCTACTCAAAAGGATGACATATTTAAAATCTTTAAATAACAACAGAGACAATTACATGTAATACAAAGAATGTGAAGCTTTTAATGAAATATATATCTATTTAAAAAATTCATTATAAAATTATAGAAATTTTTTTTAATTTCACACGTTTAATCATTTGTACGTATTACCATTTGCAATATAATTCCTACTTACAGTACTTGAAGTACTTTTATAACAAAGAATTAGAGTGCTCTCCCCTAGCTATTTGACCTAATATAGGACGTATCGGGCGGTTACAAAAATCGATTCTGTGGGATCAAACATAATTATTTTTTTAATAGTGGATTATTATCATAATATATGGTAATATTTATCATTTCTGAGGGGTTTTCACCATGTTTTCACACTATTCAACAATATTCAACTGGGTTTTTACACTTTTCAGGGTTTTTTACATTTTCGATGTACCCGTCAATTCTAAATAATGCTATATTTTTATATATAATAAAATAAAAAATATTAAAACCTGTTCGTCTTTTTTCCGCAGAGACTCAGGTACAGTGATTGGATCCTTTAGGACACATTTTAAACCAGGAGCCTGTATCGCTCACCTGAACCTGAAACCAAACAACCCTTTTCTATCCAGCTTTTCTTCGCTATAAGGAATTGCCCAACACTTCTGCAAAAGTCATTAATGTTGACCTTTTAAGGGAAATAATTCCTATACGGAGGTGCTTTTGATGCTTAGAGGGAGAAGGGAGGTTCACTTCAAATTTGCTGTACCTGTTATACTTTTTTAACTATCAGTCGAAAACTCTCTTGGCTACCCCCCCCCCCCCCATTTTCTATTTTAAGCTAACGTAGCTATATAGGTAGTCAGGTGTCATGATTTGCACAATTTTGGTAGAGGACGTCCTAAAGATGATGTGTGCAATGTTTCAAAGCAGTCCTTTAATGGGTTAAAGAGGAGAAGATTTTTTAAAATCAATTAAAATTGATTAAAAAAATGTTCAAGGAGAATAATTCCTAAACGGTTCATCAGACAATCTTGACCCTAAGTCATTTTTGTAGCCCTCATAGAGCAGAACAATTAAGCAATACTAACTTTTTCTCTAGTTCAAATAATTTTCAAGATTTTAAGGCAAAAATGTAAAAAAATAATCAATTTTGACAATTAAAGGGCAATAACTCCTATAAGGAGTCCTCATACAACTTCAACCCAATGGAGTGTTTCGTAGAGCTTTTGATGCCGATGAAGGCATGTCTCTTCGGTTTTCCTGTATCTGTTATACTTTTTGAACTATAAGCCAAAAACTGTATTTTACCCCCCCCCCCCAATTCCATTCTATTTTTAGCAATGGCGGCCAGGTTGGTTAATCTGCAGCCATGGTTGGTGCAAACTTGGTTGAGGACATTTGACAGATGATGTGTATAAAGTTTCAAAGCAGTACTTTCAGTTGTTTCAGAGGAGAAGATTTTTAAAAATCAATTAAAACCGATAAAAAACCAGAGGCTCTTAAGAGCCTGTATCGCTCACCTGATTTTATAGGCAATGAAGATGGCATTTCCCTGATGTTAAACTAAGTCCTGTAATTTTCAATAAACTTTAAATAGGACCATCCAAACAATATTACTAGAAAGCTTTGTTTCATTGGTTAACCGGTTGTATAGAGAAGATTTTTTTATTTGCCCATAGGGTCCTATGTTAAACTAAGTCCTGCGCCGTGGTGGCCATTTTGAATTTCCAATTGCCATAAAAAACATAAACTTTATAAAGGACCATCCAAACAATATTGCTAGTAAGTTTTTGTTTCCATTGATTAACCTGTTTCAGAGAAGAAGCCTTTAAAAACTTTTTCCCATAGGGTCCTATGTTAAACTAAGTCCTGCGGTAGTGGCCATTTTGAATTTCCAATTCCCATAAAAAACATAAACTTTATAGAGGACCATCCAAACAATATTGCTAGTAAGTTTTTGTTTCCATTGATTAACCGGTTTCAGAGAAGCAGCCTTTAAAAACTTTTTCCCATAGGGTCCTATGTTAAACTAAGTCCTGCGGTAGCGGCCATTTTGAATTTCCAATTGCCATAAAAAACATAAACTTTATAGAGGACCATCCAAACAATATTGCTAGAAAGTTTTGTTTTGATTGGTTAAACGGTTTCAGAGAAGAAGCCCTTTTAAACTTTTTTCTCATAGGGTTGAATGTTAAACCAAGTCCTGCGGTGGCGGCCATTTTGAATTTCCGATTGGGATAAAAAAACATTAACTTTATAGAGGACCATCCAAACAATATTGCTAGTAAGTTTTGTTTCCATTGGTTGACTGGTTTGAGAAAAGAAGCCTTTCAAACTTTTTCCCATAGGGTCCTATGTTAAATTAAGTCCTGCGGTGGCAGCCATTTTGAATTTCCAATTGCCATAAAAAACACAAACTTTATAGAGGACCATCCAAACAATATTGCTAGTAAGTTTTTGTTTCCATTGATTAACCGGTTTCAGAGAAGAAGCCTTTTAAAACTTTTTCCCATAGGGTTCTATGTTAAACTAAGTCCTGCGGTGGCGGCCATTTTGAATTTCCAATTCCCATCAAAAACACAAACTTTATAGAGGACCATCCAAACAATATTGCTAGTAAGTTTTGTTTTGATTGGTTAAACGGTTTCAGAGAAGAAGCCCTTTTTAACTTTTTTCCCATAGGGTCCTATGTTAAACTAAGTCTTGAGGTGGCGGCCATATTGGTTTACCAATCAAAATAAAAAACACAAACTTTGTAAAGGTCCATCCAATGAACATTATGGCCAAGTTTGGTTTCAATTGGCCAAGTGGTTTCAGAGAAGAAGATTAAAATGTAAAAAGTTTACAGACGCCGACGACGACGCCGACGGACGCAAAGTGATAACAATAGCTCACATGACCCTTTGGGTCAGGTGAGCTAAAAAATGTTGGTTTGCAATAGCCCGAGGACATAACAAAAATTGGGTCGGTAGGTAGGCTTTTTTTTGTAGCCCTGCCATGTACAGAACACTAACATAACTGTTATTAATCCAAGAAGTAAAGGTGTCAGGTGTGCATCTTTCATGGATTGTTTTAAAAAGACATCCGAGCATAGTGTTATTGGATGATCTTTTTGGCGAGGGTACGAATTTAGTCCCATTACTCGTAATGTAGCAGATCAGGAGTGTATCACTCCCAGCACTTTTATGTCCAAAAGAAGTTGCATATACAATGAGACGTGGTTGATCTTGATATCTTTCGACAGTGTGACCATTTTTTTATTGGTTTCCTGTTTAAAATCAATCATTATTGATACTTGATGATAGTTATTGCCATTTTTAATTAACCGGCTGTGAGTTGCGTATTACTTGCTTCATTCCCATTTAGCCAACTTTTAAAATTTTAGGTACTACAGGTAAAAAATAAAAGTTGGCTAGATGGGATCAAAGGCAATTAAGAACAAAAGAAAATTTATTTAGGGCTTGGCATGGGCGTCACCTGAAACTTGTGTCAGTAAATTTTGTCCTGGTATTGGATGGATTGTATTTTGTTGAGTTTTTATTGTTTATTTTCATCATTATTCTTGGTGGTAGAAGTTTGTGTTGCATTTTAAAAACTCTCTCTTTTATCCAAAGCATTTTTAAAGGAACTAGTTTTATACAATTATTTTATTTCATGTATTTCATGTACCATTACAATGATGGATCAAGGGGGAGGGGCATCTGCCCTTACGCCCCCTGGATCCTTTAAGAAAAAGGCAAAGGAAACCAGAGGCTCTTAAGAGCCTGTATCGCTCACCTGATTTTATAGGCAATGAAGATGGCATTTCCCTGATGTTAAAGTAAGTCCTGTAATTTTCAAAAAACTTTAAATAGGACCATCCAAACAATATTACTAGAAAGTTTTGTTTCATTGGTTAACCAGTTGTATAGAGATTTTTTTTATTTGCCCATAGGGTCCTATGTTAAACTAAGTCCTGCGGGGGAGGTGGCCATTTTGAATTTCCAATTGCCATAAAAAACATAAACTTTATAAAGGACCATCCAAACAATATTGCTAGTAAGTTTTTGTTTCTATTGATTAACCGGTTTCGGAGAAGAAGCCTTTAAAAACTTTTTCCCATAGGGTCGTATGTTAAACTAAGTCCTGCGGTAGCGGCCATTTTGAATTTCCAATTGCCATAAAAAACATAAACTTTATAGAGGACCATCCAAACAATATTGCTAGTAAGTTTTTGTTTCTATTGATTAACCGGTTTCAGAGAAGAAGCCTTTAAAAACTTTTTCCCATAGGGTCCTATGTTAAACTAAGCGCTGCGGTAGCGGCCATTTTGAATTTCCAGTTGGCATAAAAATCATAAACTTTATAAAGGACCACCCAAACAATATTGCTAGTAAGTTTTGTTTTGATTGGTTAACCGGTTTCAGAGAAGAAGCCCTTTTTAACCTTTTTCCAATAGGGTCCAATGTTAAACTAAGTCCTGCGGTGGTGGCCATTTTGAATATCAGATTGGGATAAAAAACATTAACTTTATAGAGGACCATCCAAACAATATTGCTTGTAAGTTTTGTTTCCATTGGTTGGCCGGTTTCAGAAAAGAAGCCTTTCAAATATTTTCTCATAGGGTTCTATGTTAAACTAAGTCCTGCAGTGGTGGCCATTTTGAATTTCCAATTGCCATAAAAAACACAAACTTTATAGAGGACCATCCAAACAATATTGCTAGTAAGTTTTGTTTTGATTGGTTAACCGGTTTCAGAGAAGAAGCCCTTTTTAACATTTTTCCCATAGGGTCCAATGTTAAACTAAGTCCTGCGGTGGCGGCCATTTTGAATATCAGATTGGGATAAAAAACATTAACTTTATAGAGGACCATCCAAACAATATTGCTAGTAAGTTTTGTTTCCATTGGTTGGCCGGTTTCAGAAAAAAAGCCTTTCAAACTTTTTCCCATAGGGTCCTATGTTAAATTAAGTCCTGCGGTGGCAGCCATTTTGAATTTCCAATTGCCATAAAAAACACTAACTTTATAGAGGACCATCCAAACAATATTGCTAGTAAGTTTTTGTTTCCATTGATTAACCGGTTTCAGAGAAGAAGCCTTTTAAAACTTTTTCCCATAGGGTTCTATGTTAAACTAAGTCCTGCAGTGGCGGCCATTTTGAATTTCCAATTCCCATCTAAAACACAAACTTTATAGAGGACCATCTAAACAATATTGCTAGTAAGTTTTGTTTTGATTGGTTAAACGGTTTCAGAGAAGAAGCCCTTTTAAACTTTTTTCCCATAGGGTCCTATGTTAAACTAAGTCTTGAGGTGGCGGCCATATTGGTTTACCAATCAAAATAAAAAACACAAACTTTGTAAAGATCCATCCAATGGACATTATGGCCAAGTTTGGTTTCAATTGGCCAAGTGGTTTCAGAGAAGAAGATTAAAATGTAAAAAGTTTACAGACGCCGACGACGACGACGACGCCGACGGACGCAAAGTGATAACAATAGCTCACATGACCCTTTGGGTCAGGTGAGCTAAAAAGAGAACAGGGAAATAAAAACCAGCGCCAAAGGTAAAAATGTAATCCCCGCTCATCCTCGCTATAAATTAATGCATGCGCACTAACGGTACTAATTCATTTATTATGATATCTCTGTTGTATACTGTACCAAATAAAGGTTACTGAACACTATAAAAACCTTGTGTTAAATAAATTCATTTTGATGCTTGGAGATTGAGAGAATGCAGGATTTTGCACCATTTTTTCAAGAGCTTCTGGGGGCTGTAAATGTGCCTCCTTTTCCGATATCCACTTTTTATCCCCCCTTTTGAAAATCCTGTTTCTGCCTCTGCATTATGCATATTCAACTTGACATGTATACTTAAACAGTAAATAAATTATCCTAACTTAAGTAGATGCATAACTGCATCTGTATACTGTCCTTTAGTATTTATTAAAAAAGGAGGCTGTCTAGTTTACTTTTGGCAGCGTTTCCGTTAACGCAAATTTGTACGTATTTTACGCATAAAAAACATTTTTGACCCCCAAAAATATTACCCAGAGGGTGATCATGACGCAGCAAATTATGTACCAAAAATGTTTTAATACTCGTCTGATCCGGCAGCGTATGTTATTTACCATACACATACTTTTTGGAAAATGTAAAAGCTGATATCCTTTGTGTTGCCGTATAAGGAAAACGATGCTTTAGGGACACCTTGGCCATGGATTGAATATATATATATATTTTAATAAAGTTATTTAAAAAACCAAAGATTGAGTGAATAAATGATATTACCAATGAAAAATTAGATATTAATCCTTAAATAAAATCATTAAATTAATAATATGTTACTATGTTAATTGTAAATCATTGTCAATCTTTGATTGATTAATTAATCAATAAAATGAATGATTCAAAATAATTATAAGAAATTAAACACCAATTAGACAAAGAAAAAACTTCTTTGATGTCAATTAAACAAAACAACATTGTTAAATATCAAAGGATGAACCAAGCTAAAGAACAAGCAAACTTCAATAGAGATAGGAGATTGGAGAAAATATAAAGGAATATTCAAGCACATTGAGTAATCTTTGTAGAAACAACTAAAATGCATAAAAGTGGAGCAAAGGAGAGACTTTTGTCACAACTGTTTTGATCACCATATTGTTTCTATTGAAAGATAACTAAATTAGTTCATTTTAATCCCTGTACAGTGTACATACTGAATAAATCAACAATATGCCAAGATAAATAGTATGGCCGATTATTTTCAACGGTAACCAGTTCGTTACTTCCAGAAGTCCTCGGACTTTATCTTCAACTCTGACAGTTTTGTATACACGTGGAACGATACGCTTCCCAACTTTGATTACATTTTAATTGATTACTACAACACTTTAAACAAATAAACAGTCAACCGGCGATGATAAAATAGATAAGTTTATTCCCAAATGAGAATGACGAAAACGATTGTTTTTGAAGTAGGATCGAATTAGCGCACCACGTGATTAAACACTACGAAGTGCAAACTTTTGCAATCGTCTGTTCCAAATCTTTCAGAAATCGGCTTTAGAACGACCTTGGTTTACTGATGATCATATACTTGACAAAAATATATTATCATTTTTGCATTCAGATATCTATTAAAGTTTCAACTGTTTTAGTTATTTTCAGCAGTTCAATACCTCTACCCTCTACACTACAGACCTTGTCTAGTTTTCTTAAAGAAACTAAACAGATAAAAATTAATAAGCTTTCATCTTATCTTCATGATCTTTGCTGTGTTTCCAGAGAAGTCACACTAAATAATTGCCTTCTTTTAAATTCTGGTTAGATACACATGTATGATACTATCAAATTCTTTTTTCATAAACAATTATTGAAATCAATTGTATTAGGATATTGACATGAAACAAAACATTTGTTTCAAACACCAGATATGTGTGTATTATTTCAGATGTATAATTAATTCATGCAGAAATTATATTACAATCTCTCTAAATGTAATTTTAGGCTGTGGTATATATTGTTTACTCTTGTTTGCAACATTGTCCGATACAAGTTTTTTATCATCAAAACTGAATAATAAATATGACCCTTGAAAATTGTATTTGACTCCCTAATCTCAGCTGCAGAGGGTCATCATGACCCCCTGATTTGAAAAGTTTCAAAAACACTGCTTTTGGAATTACAAAATCCAAGTCAGCAGTTAAACTTTCGGCTCCAGATGTCTATAAATATTGTTGTTGTTGGAACTTAAAAAGCGAAACTAAAACAATAAAAACACTAATCAAGACGTCTACGTCATTTTAAACAACCCTCCTATTAAAATTGTAAAATTGTGTTGAAAATTGTGTCTGTCCTCACCTTCCCACAAATAGAAATGCAACTGTTTGAGGTCATGATAAAACCAAAATCTCAATGTTTTGCTTCACTTCAGTTTACGTGCTTTCTCACAAATCAGACAACTATGCCCGAGGACAACTCGGCCCGATATTTAAGACAAGTTGGCCAGGTTTGTAGCACAACTCGGACCGCAGTAAGACAAGTCGGCCCAATAGAGGAAATAATTGAAATAATTTAATATGATAATAAAAAAATTTACTATCATATTATGGAAAAAATTATTTAACTGATATTTTGAATATTTGAACATAAATAGTAAACTATACAAATAAATGTTAATTACAATTTTTTTACAATAGTTAATTGGTTACTGTTTGAATTAATGCTAAACAGTTCAATAATATAATAAAAATCAATTAAGTCTTAAGGACATTAATTAAATTAAATCAAATTTAGTTAACAACAATTTAATTATTATAATTTAGAACTGATTAGCTTAAATGTCATAACCGTAGATCAAAAATTTTAATGACTGCAATTGATCTTGTGGGATTTTAAATAAGTAGTAGTTTAGGAGTGGCTCCTGTTGATGTTAGCTTGGCAAAGCCACACACAATGTCAGTCAACTGCAAACAGTGTTCTTCTGTTTGTTTGTTTGTTTTATGGTGTTTAACGCCACTTTCAGCAATTTTTCAGCTATATCATGGCGTCCAGTTTTTATTGGGGGAGGAAGCCAGAGTACCCGGAGAAAACCCCCGACCTGCCAGTGTTCTTCTGTCATTCGACCTCATAAAGAGTCCTAGAATGAATAATCGTTCCCTCGCTTTTTTTTGGCGAGGGTACGAATTTAGTCCCATTACTCGTAATGCAGCAGAGCAGGAGTGAATCGCTCCCGGCCTTTTGATGCCCAAAAGAAGTTGCACATACAATCAGGCGTGGTCGATCTTGATATCTTTCGACAGTGTCACCATTTTTTTATCGGTTTTGTGTTTAAAATAGATTATTACTGATACACGATGATAGTTATTGCCGTTTTTAATAACCTGCTGTGCGTTATGTATTAATTGACATTCGTGTCTCTTTTTTAATTATACAGAAAAATGATAAACATAGCATTTTCCACGTCCATCTTCGCACACGAAAAAAAGAAATTTCTTCAATAAATATCATTTCCCGTTAGTTTTGTAATGTCTTAAGCTTTAATAACGTAAAGAAGATGAATTTTATGGTTGAATTTTGTATAAATATACTGAAGTTAGAGTAATTTGCTACATTACAAGCAATAGGACTGAATTCTGCTGTTAATCCGACAAATCACAAAACTAACTTCAGATTATAACGGCAGTAAAATTCGGCCTAAAGAGTCCTTACTATGTTATTGCTGTGTCAAGTTCTTCTATGATCCTGAAAGATTACAGAGAACAGTAGGAACTTAACCAACGAGTTACCTTCCTCTGCTCAACGTGCCCCACCCTTGTCCCACGCCCAGCTGCAGAGAGTACCAGACTCTCCAGTACCGCTGAACAGACAATTCCATACAAAGCTCTAACTATTCCATACTCACACAACTTCATGGGTCCCATCAGCATGATCAGTGCTATCTACTTTTCTATGTCAAATCTCTCGTCTGAATATTATTATCGCCGCCCAGGAGGGCGGCGATATATTTGTATTCACTTTCGTTGCTAACGATGGATAAAGGAGAACATATTTTTAAGTACACTTAGTTACCATAAATGAACAGAATTTTGCAACAAGAATGTTAATAATTTAACTTGAGTGAAAAGTAAAGATGGTGTATGAGATTCGACTTCAAAAATACTTTTGTGATATCAAAGTTTCATGTAAAAATAACTTTTGTTAGTATTCTATTTACGGAAGTTAATAATAGAGGGAGACCATTTTTATCCTGGTAGTAAGTCTTTAGTTGACAGCTCTATCGACGAGCGTAGCTTTAAAAAATCGGAAACCAGAATAGAAGGCTATTTTGTGTAAACAATTTCGGAGTATGCCGATATTTGTAAGATTCAATAAATAAATTTTATGTCAATAATTTATTAATTGAACCACGTGAATATTAGTTTTAATTCAAGTATATTTATGATTTAATATATGGCAAAAGATTAAATGTGCACAAATTTAGAAATTGGCAATTGAAACCTGCCACAACAGCAGGGCTTAGCTTTACATAGCAACTTATAGGGAATAAGTCCAAATGCCTTGGTTTTAGAAATCACTTTGACAAACGCGTGCAGAATGTAGAATAAATCGCGGCAAACTGATGCTTTGCATCAAAAGTTTTCTTGTTGTTACTGTTAACTGTTAATGTTATATATGGTAAAATCAAATGAAAATTCAAATAAAACTTAAAATTTGATGGATTGTCCGAGTTTTCCTCTATCGGGCCGACTTGTCTTACTGCGGTCCGAGTTGTCTTATATAAACCGAGCCGACTTGCATCGAATATTGGGCCGAGTTGTCTGGCTAAAAAATGTGTGTGCCATTAACAAATTCACGCTGACGGAACTTCCAGTGTTTATGTCACATGTGTTGTTACTGAGTATTTGGCATTCAAGCATTTACTCGTATAAGCATAGACAGATGTCAAGTAGTGTAAAAAACATAAATTGATATCAAGGTTACCTTTGCAAAGTTACTCCGTGCTGTCAGGGGAGATAATAGGTAAAATAGAAGGTGCATATTTAATGTCGCTAGTCAGTGTCGGAAGTTCTAAGAACATTACAAGTAAATGGATGTGTCACCGGCATGACCGGGTGCTGAAAATATTTGTGTAAATTAATTAATATATACATGTAGTATTACAACTACATTACTTGTCTTTATTAGTGCATTTATAGTTTTCATTGCATTCATTTACATGTATGGCCACACACTCGAATTTCGTCTACACTCAAATTTCGGCAATTTACCTTCTTTCAGCAATGTAAACATTGAACCCAAGGTTAAATTACTTTTAAAATATCATGCATTTATTGCTCGAATCAAATGACTCCTAAATAATAAAATACAGTGCGTTTCAATGAGATTAACGTCTGTTAAAGCGACACACTTTCATCGCTGAAATTCGAGTGTCCTAGATAACATTCGTCATTCGTCTCATTCGACAGAATAGAATACGGACTATACATTACTACGAAGACTAAATACATATATGAATGAATATAAGCTTCCTGTGATATATTAACACGAGCACTGCATGCGTGTCACAAATTGAAGCAGTTCCTTTCGAGTTAATTTTACGGCTCCTCCACCGGGTATCTGCATATAACCAATCAAGTTAAATGTACCAAAGTGACGTCACAATCTAAAATCCCGCCTACTCGCTTCATTTTGTCACTGGACGTCGACCTAACAAGATGGAAAACGTAGACGGCATGTTTGACATTGATTTTCTGAATACCGATGGTCACTGGGATGAGACTATTGACGATATAACCTTGTCCCAAGTGTGCAACGACATAGAAAATGACCACAAAGTGTCATTGAAAATGGACGATATTACGATTTCACAAGCGCCCGACCGATACGAGGTCCACGCCAAAATGTATGATTTACCCGACTAATTGTTTTGGTAAGGTGCTTGAAAAAATAATATTTAAACAACTCCATAATTATCTTTTAAGAAACAAAATCCTTACAGATGATCAATCAGGTTTTCGACACAAGGACTCGACTGTAAATCAATTGTTAATTATTTATGATTTTATCATGAAGAACTTAGATATTGGTAAAGATGTTAGATTCATATTTTGTGATGTCTCCAAGGCATTTGATCGCGTATGGCATAAGGGGTTACTATATAAACTGCGTAAATATGGAATTAAGGGGAACTTATTGAATTGGTTTGCATACTATCTTTCTGATCGAAATCAGAGAGTCTGCATGGATGGCTATTACTCAACTTGGAAATCTATTAATGCTGGTGTCCCACAAGGATCAATACTTGGTCCGTATCTGTTTCCTCTGTTTGTCAATGACATAGTTGACGTGGTTTCTAATAAAATCAAACTATTTGCTGATGATACTTCATTATACTGTGTTGTTGACGATCAGAAAGCAGCTACGGAATCTTTACAATCAGACTTGGATAGTCTCCATAAATGTGCCACCGATTGGGGCATAACCTTTATCGCCAGTAAAACAAAATCCATGTTATTCACTAGAAAACATGAAGAAAATATTCCAATTTTGTATTTAAATGATATTGCCTTGGAGAACACAAATATTCATAAGCATCTTGGTCTAAACTTTAATCAACATGGATCTTGGAAAGACCATATAAATGAAATATATACAAAAGCCTGTGCCAGGCTAAATATCTTGCGCATGCTCAAATATAATATTGATAGAAACTCTTTAGAAAAATTGTACATTGCCTTTATTAGACCTATCCTTGAGTATGGAAATGTTATCTTGTACTCAGGAGGAGTCTAACCTGTTAGAGTCTGTACAATATGATGCTGCCAGAATAATTACTGGTAGGCGTCGAGGCACTCCAAAATTTAAGTTATATAAAGAACTTGGGTGGGATTCTCTGCAAAATAGGCGAAAAAACCAAAAACTGATTTTTATCTTTAAAGCTTTACATGGATATCTCCCATCTTACATTTCTGATCTCGTACTTTCCCAAATCAATATAAATGAGAATTATAATATCAGAAAGCCTAGATATTTTGATATACCACATGCCCGTACAATCTCTTATCAAAAAAGCTTCTTCCCGGATACCCTAGATATGTGGAATAAACTGGATATAGGTATACAAAGTATCACCTCTCTGTCCGAATTCAAGAATAAATTGAAAAATGAGATAGAGAAGCCCCCTTGTCATTATTCCCTTGGCCCACGTAAACTTAATATAGTATATTGTCAACTGCGGAACAATGTTTGCAACTTAAACCAACATCTTTACCAATCACATTTATCTGAGAGTCCGTTTTGTGCATGTGGTGACATTGAGGATAACTTTCATTATTTATATGTATGTCCCCTCTATGACAACCCCCGAAGACTGTTATTTAACCGTCTTAGAAATTTTGAACCAATACTAAATGTAAATGTTTTACTACATGGTTCATTGGAGCTGTCTCCAGAGGAAAATGCTGAAATAACAAATGCTGTCCTTGAATATATTAATAGTACACACAGATTTCAATAATATTATAAATTTTACCTACAAGTATATTGCCCAAACACATGCATATTTATATAAGAGTTAAAGATCCTAAATACTAGTACATGTACATGTATGTATACCTTGCTTCATTTGCAGTTATCAAGAATTGATGACATCTGTTCACCAACCCATTGCTCCTATGTTATTTATATTATTAATGTTATTTACTTTATTTTATTTTATTCAATTTTTCTTCTTACTTGTATTTGCCATTATGTTCATTTATTCATCTATCCATCTAACTGTTCTGTTATCATTAAATACATTTTTTTCCTTCTCTTTTTGGTTATTTTCTTCTATACTTGACTAATACCTTTTCTATTTTCTCAGTTAAAACAGTTTTTCAAAATTTGCCCTTCTCTACAAATACACAAAAAAACTTGTACAGCTTTCTTCTGCTCTGTACTCAATAAATACTTATTTTTATTTATAAATTTATTAAATGAGACATTTACCACATATATATATATATATATATATGGAATTAACTTTAATCTTTGTATTATGTATACTAATTGCAATAGTACAAACTGTATCATGATTCACTTCTCTCACAGAGTACTCAGTATAGTGATGAATTACCTTGCCTAAAATTAACTTACACCTAGGTTCACAAAAGTCACATATTGTCCCTATAATTATAGTACAGATGTAGTATAAATGAGTATTCTGTGACTGGACTGAAATATGATTACTATTATTATTGTTGCCTGTAAAATATTTATTATCTGCTATTTAATTACATTCCATCTTGAAATTGTTAGGATAGGATTTATATAGGCTATGCCTGTTATCCAATACCCTTTGATTTATATCAAAAAAATGTTTGAAATGAAATGAAACCCGACATGCATTCAAATTTTGAAATAATGTAGACTGAAATAACTGCATAGAATGTTATCGAAACTCTAGGGAAGGCAGTAGGTGAAATCCTGCTAACGACAGGTATTCATTTGGGGAAGATTCTGAAATTGAGACATTAGTGAAAGTAAAACACGAGAAAAAACACCAACTGGAGCATTTGGCTTTAAATGATTGGCGCGGATCAAGAATGCTTACTACAGGATGTTACATTCCAGATTTATCCACATTCAATGCAGAAGACATAGTCCGAGAATCCTCTGCCGTCCAACGTCTTTTTTGCATGGGTCCCACGCAAAAAAAAGCGTTGGACGGCAGAGGATTCTCGAACTTAAGACATGTTGCGATCAAATAAACATTATATACTTATAACTGTTAAACCTGTTGCAGACATTTAACATCACTTCAATTAATATGGACAGTTACCAGCCACACAGTGTAATTTAATAGTCTATCTAACATTGTTTCTGTAACATACATGTTTCTGTAACATACATTAACATATGATTCAGTTTCATTAAATTCACTTGAACTTATAACACGCTTGTGTATATATCACGCCCGAGAATATTACGTGGTGTCAGGTTCGGGATTTTTTTTTTGTTTCCTTTGTGGATTAACTAATTATATAAATTAATTAATTGGATTAGTTACTAAACTGACCTTTGTGGAATTCTAAACATGGAGCACTTAAAACAGCCTCCAGAAATAGACTTTAATAGAGAAGGAAATATAGCTGAACGTTGGAAAAGGTGGAAACAAACAATGGAACTTTACCTTGATGTAGCAATGGCATCAAATGAAGAGGATAAAAAATGCAAAGCTATTTTACACATAATACGACAAGAGGGAAGAGATATTTTCAACACATTAAATTTTGCGAAGCAGAAAAAGATAAAGTGAAACCGTTATTTGAAAAGTTTCAAAGATGTTGTATTCCCAGAAAGAACATTACTGTTGAAAGATACAAATTCAACACTCGTTTCCAACGAAAAACAGAAACCATTGACACGTATGTGACAGAACTTAGAAATATGGGTAACAATTGCGAATACGGAGCAATAAAAGATGAACTGATCAGAGACAGAATTGTCTGTGGTACAAACTCAGAAATAGTTTATGAAGATGAATTACCTCTTGAAAAGACAATACGAATATGTCAAGCAGAAGAAGAATCAAAGAGACATATCAAAGCGATGTGCGAGACAGAATCTGTACATTCCGTCCGAAAACCAACACATGCGTCAAAAGCAATGAAATTCAAAGGCTACAAAGAATATCAGAAAGAAAACAGCAATCAAGGTAGGAAATCTTTTAATTGTCAAAAGTGTGGGACCAAACACGAGAAGCGAAAATGTCCAGCATTTGGAAAAACCTGCTATACAAATACAAAATATATACAAATATCTTTATTCCAATCAAGGGCCCTAGAATAGAGCATGAAATTACAAACAAGTGATTATCATAATTGGTGACATGTATAACATAGAAAACAATATTACAATAACAGCTTGATAATGTTATAACTTATGACACTTATGTTGGACTGGGGCAGAGCCAAGTGATACATATATAAGTACATGTATGACATATGTATGTAAATAGAAGAGAGATAATTATTAGTTGTTTATTAGAAGAAAAAAATACAAATAAAAAATAAGTCAGTGATAAATTTAAACAATAATATTTGATGATCTTCTTAATTGAAGACTTTGAAACACATAATTTCCAAACTCTCTGAGCAAATCTAAATCTTCTTGAATGAAAATCCAATTGAATTTTAAACTGTTTTGTAAATTATTGAAATTTTTACAATGATGTAAGATCTTGTTGAAAAAATATCTCTTATTTCAGCATATAATGGACATTCAATAATAAAATGTAATTCATCCTCTGTTTTGTTCAAAGTACAATATTGACATATAAATTGCTATAAATGTAGAAAGCAGAATCATTTTCAAAAACAATGTAAATCACGAAGTGTGTGACATTAATGCTAATGAGGAGGGTGACGGCGAAGCAGCAACATTCTACGTGGGTACAAGAAAATAAATCATCTGTCAAAACAAATATTAAATCGGATGAATGTTTTGTAACACTTACGATAAACAGCAAACCGACAACTTTCAAGGTTGACACGGGTTCACAGGTCAACATACTGACAAGGCAAACATTTGATATAATTAAAAATAAATACACAAAGGTTAGGCCAAGCAAAGCAAATTTAACAAGTTATTCAGGAAATCGATTAATGTAATTTAAAGAGCAAAAATCACACTTTGCAATTTTACATCACTGAAACTGATCAGCCTCCATTATTAGGATTTAAATCTTCACATGAAATTGGAATTGTGAAAGTAGTTTTGGCTACACAAACTAAGGAATCAAATTTTGTGGAAGAGTTTCCTCAAGTGTTTAGTGGTCTAGATTGTTTAAAAATACCCTACCATTTTAAAAATAATGAATCCGTCACACCAGTAGTCAATCCACCCAGGAAAATACCAAATGTTCTGCGTAAAAACTTACGTCAAACGTTACAAAACATGGAACGCACTGGAGTAATCCGTAAAGTGGATGAACTGACTGACTGGGTTAATTCTCTCGTTGTGGTGGAAAAACCGAAATCGGGTAAACTTCGCATTTGTTTAGATCCGAGACATTTGAACACGGCGATTAAGCATGAACATTTTCAATTACCGACAATAGAGGAAATCACTACCAGAATGACAGGGGCGAGGTACTTCAGTAAAATGGATGCAAACAATGGATACTGGCAAATAAAACTTGATGAGTCGTCAGAGTTATTGACAACGTTTAATTCACCTTTTGGGCGTTATTGCTTTCGTCGTTTACCTTTTGGTATAAATAGCACTCAGGAAGTTTTCCAGAAACGCATATCTCAGCTATTTGAAAATTTACCTGGTGTCGAGACAGACATCGACGACATCCTGGTATGATGAAGAACGAAGGAGGAACATGATGAACGACTCAGGTCGACACTGCAACGTTGTGCTGAAGTAGGACACTAAACAAAGACAAGTGTACATTTGGTACCACAGAGGTAAAATATATTGGACATGTACTGTCAAGTGATGGCGTTAAGCCGGATCCTGAGCCGGATCCTGATAAATCGAAACAATCGTAAACATGCCTCCACCTAAAGATTGTAAAGGAGTTGAAAGACTGCTTGGGTCAGTAAACTATCTATCGAAATTTATTCCGAATATGTCCGTAAAAACAGAGCCGATCAGGAAACTACTGTTACGAGACGTAGAGTTCAAGTGGGAACACGAACAGGAGCAAGCTTATGCTGAAATAAAGGATGTCTTGACACGGAAACCTGTGCTTGCGTACTTTGATGTCACAAAAGATGTAAAAATTAGTTGTGATGCATCAAAATCTGGGTTAGGTGCAGTTTTACTTCAAGTCGAAGTACCAGTTGCGTATGCTTCAAGAGCAATGATTGATGCCGAAACACGCTATGCGCAAATTGAAAAGGAACTTTTTGCTGTCTTATTTGGGCTTGAAAGATTTAATATGTATACTTATGGAAAGAAAATAACTGTCGAATCAGATCACAAACCTTTAGAGTCAATACTTAAGAAACCGTTGAGTAATACACCGCCTAGGTTACAGCGAATGCTTATTAGATTACAAAGATACGATTTTGTACTACATTACAGAGCTGGAAAAGATCTGGTTCTAGCTGATATGCTATCGCGAGCCTACTTGCCGCATACCAAAAATGATGTTTTTCACAATGAAATAGACATGTATGTTCATCAAGTGATACATGTAAAACGACTTCCTGTTTCCGATACAAAGCTAGACGAAATTACTGAGTTAACCAAGAGTGACAATGTTATGAGGAAATTGGTCGATCAAATACTGAAGGGATGGCCTGAATCGAAGCATCGTGTACTGCAAGATATTCGAGACTATTTCGTTCATGCTGATGAATTGTCCTATGTTGATGGAATCGTTCTTCGTGGAGAAAGAATTGTTATTCCAACATCGATGCGATCCGAGCTTCTAAAGAAATTACATGAAGGCCATTGTGGCATAGAAAAATGTCAAAAACTGGCACGCGAAACGATGTATTGGTCAAACATGAACACTCAAATTTGTGACTATGTAAAAAATTGCAAAGTTTGTTTGGAGTCAAGAAACAGTCAACAAAAGGAACCTCTTATTCCTTCGGAAATACCAAACTTACCGTTTGAAATGGCAGGAACCGATATGTTTACTTGGAACAAGACAGAGTATATTATCGTTGCGGACTATTATTCTAAATACTTTGAAATCTCAAAACTTGAAAATACCAAAACATAAACAGTTATCAGTCACATGAAGTCAATCTTCTCTAGGTTTGGAATACCGAAAGTTGTGCGATCTGACAATGGACCACAATACTCTTCGTTAGAGTTCAAAACATTTGCACAGAAATGGGGGTTCACACATAGAACTTCCAGTCCATATCACAGTCAATCAAACGGATTTGCAGAACGAATGATACAAACTGCGAAACGCATACTTGACAAATGAAAAAATGATGGTGAAGATCCATATATTGCGATGTTGAACTACAGGAACACTCCGCAAGACAATCTAGGTTCACCGGCTCAATTATTAATGAGTAGACGTCTCCGATCAAAACTACCGCTTACACTGGAAAAGTTGAAATCAAAAGTATCGAATTATTCACAAGTTGAACGTGAGCTTAAGAGAAGACAAAAGTTCAACAAACGATACTTTGACATCAGTGCGAAACCGTTAGATGATCTTAAAGTGGGAGAACGTGTACGATACCAGAACAATGGTTGTTGGGAACCATGCACTCTAACTAAGAAACTGGATATGCCCAGATCATATGAAGTCAGAAATGATACGGGAGGAGAATACAGAAGAAACAGAAAACATCTCATGAAAACAAATGAACAAGAAAACTCTACAAATAGGATAGAAAAAAACTATCTGAAAATTCACTGAAGCTTCAATCTTAAAGGAAAAAACCGCAAGCGAGAAACCGTATACCACACGATCTGGTCGAGAAGTCAAAATTCCAATAAAGTTTACAGATTTTGATATGGCAGCCTGAGCTACAATGCGTGTGCGTGAGGACAAAATAATCCCTAGCACTCAGGTTCGAAAGGCAGGCAGGGCAGTCTACCCTGACCTGGCACTATCACATTTTCGGTTGGTACTCAACAAATCAGTTTACTGTGAAAATATTTATTATTTTCTTTTGATAATTTGGGTTTTCTGGATTGGATAAAACTGAGTTGTTGTTGGATCACTGTTGTGTGAAGTGTAAAATTTAATAAAATATATAAATAATATTTTGTAGTTTTTCAAATTATTGAATGTTTTGCTTTTTTAAAGTTCAGTCTCAAATTACCGTGACTTTATGACTGACTTTCTTCAGAAGGGAGATGTTGCGATAAAATAAACATTATATACTTATAACTGTTAAACCTGTTGCAGGCATTTACTATCACTTCAATTAATATGGACAGTTCACAGCCACACAGTGTAATTTAATCGTCTATCTAACATTGTTTCTGTAACATACATTAACATATTATTCAGTTTCATTAAAGTCACTTGAACTGATAACACGCTTGTGTATATATCACGCCCGAGAATATTACAAGACATAAACAATGTCGTGTTCAACAGCTGTGTGTTTAACTTCGGACAGTAGAACTTAAATGCAGCCGTTTATCTATATCATTATATATATGTGATGAAGTACTCTCTTATTTATTGCGATCTTGATTTGTTCTTTTTTATAAATTGAAATAGAAAATGCCAAAACTGATGTCGATAAGATAAATTTAATAATAAAAATTTTCTTTGTTGAATAGTTTTTGTAAAAAGTGTGGATATTGTAAATTTGTGGAAGAAACAGAATTTGACAATAAAAAAAGAAATTAAAGTGTTTCCAGAAAATGCAGTCTTTCAAAAGTGTGGTGGTATCTGACATACACCATGACTATTTCAAGCATTCTCATTGGTTTACCAATAAAAATGCTTGGAATGATCCATGGTGTATGTGCAAATGACAACACACTTTTTCAATAGAAATTTAATGCAACTATGGGTACATTATAGAAATACATATCTAATTTTTGCCAATATTAAAAGTTAACATTCAAATTACATATGCTTTAAAGTGTGCATCAATTGTTTGTCTGGTGAAATCTGCGTACGTTCTTCCGTTATAGGAACACCAGGAATTTTTCATGTAGCACAACAAGGTCAATATAAACGTTGCACTTAAAATTATACATTTGGTGCGATATTTAGGAAGCAATATTTACAACACGGGCATACAAGTTAATAGCGAGCTGTTTATATACCACGAATATAATAATGTTATAATCTTCTGCTGTCACCCGCTTTTCTCAGAGCAGACACGACCTTCAGCAATTTTTGCAGTTGTATCATGGCATACAGTTTTATATGGGGGAGAGGAAACCTCGATCGTGGTCCAGCGCTATGAAACATTTTATAATAGATATGTTTTTCTCAGCATGAGAATATTCTTAGTTTCCATGACAACAAGGAAAGATTTGATGGGATGAAATTAAGAATAAAAAATTTTGAGGAAAGATAATGTTAATTGCGCTGGGCCCTGACCTTCTGTAGAAAACCATGTGTTTGATTAAGATTGTGTGATTCACTGAGAAACCATTTATACGAGAGTATTTTTTATTACAATTTCATACGACATGACCTCCTTAAACACCTATACAACTTATATTGGGTATGCAAATGATGTTAATTTCAAATCCTCTAACAAACTTTTCGATTGACACATTAATAAGATTATATAACAAAATGTCTTCATTATTTAATGTACATGTACCTGCGCATATAAATCTATTTGGTGCTGAATAATGTAACTACAAACAAACAGGACGGACTATGTTTAAGACAAGACAAGACCAGCAAAAATCAGATTAAAGCAAAGCTAAAAGCACCCAGATCAGTTATAGCACAAACTAAAGCACAAATCAGATTAAAGCAAAGCTAAAAGCACCCAGATCAGTTATAGCACAAACTAAAGCACAAAGATAACTTATAAGCACTAAATGCACAAACATAACTCGAATAACAAGTGCTCATGCAAAACTGGGCTTGCATGTATCTGAAACACATAAAAGCAAAATTAAGAACGGCGAATACATGGACATAGCAAGTCTCTTGGACAGTACATGTTTACAATCGAGCGAAAAATCACTCGTCCTTATAAATGGGGTTATTTCCACAAAAGCGAAAAAACATGAAGCCTTAAACACAATTGAAAAGTGGACTGATGCCTTCATTATCTATATGAGCATTTACTTGTCCACACACCCAGCAAAATGCCAAGAACTATTGAAATATGTCAGTACTGTCCGTTTAGGCGCCTCGCGGATTAAAGGTTTAGGGTGGAGGGAATATGATGAGCAATTTAGGCTCAAAATGGCCATGGATCCATCTAAACCTTGGGGCATCGTCGATCAAGAACTTTGGCTTATTTACATGTCAAACACTAACACAAACACCTCGACAAGCTATGTAAATAAAACTGCAGTCAATAAATGCTATAATTTTAATTACAAGGGGGTTTACGATAGGAATCCTTGTCTTTATCAGCACGTTTGTTTTAACCGTTCTGAGAGACATCCATTTTATTTTTGCAATATGGATCAAATCAAACGGCCCCACAAATTCCAGAAAATGTCAGTCTGAACCAGCCCTTTCGGTTTAGAGGCCAGGGTTTTAGCCAGAGATTTCCTAGACCTAATATTGCCAGAAATCAAAACACCTCCTCTGGTCAAAGATTTATGGGCCCTAGGGTATTCTCCCATCAAAACAGACACACTTATTAGTTTATTAAAGTCATATCCGCATCAAAACATCGCAGCTGAGCTTATTGAGGGTTTTTCGTTTGGCTTTAGGCTTCATTATAATGGGCCTCGAATTTACAGAGAAAGTACTAATCTAGTGTCCTCGTTTGAACACAAAAATGAACTTAAAGCAAAATTACTTAAAGAAATAAATCTTGGTAGGATAATAAGCCCCTTTGACGCCCCACCCATATCTAACCTGCAGGTATCTCCGATCGGTATTGTTCCCAAGTCGGACGGAGTATCCTGGCGGCTTATAACACACCTTTCATTTCCCAATGAGTCCGGTATCAATGATTTTATAGATAAAAAATTTTTGCTCAGTTCATTTTACGTCTTTGACAAAGTCATTGAAATGATAGCCGATTTGGGCCCTCATGCTGAAGTAGCAGTGGTAGACATAAAAAGTTCATTCAGACTATTGCCCATATTTCCAGGAGATTTTGACCTCTTAGGCATTAAATTTGAAGACCAATATTATATTGATAAATGCCTTCCGATGGGCTGCTTTGATGTAACGTTTTCGACCTTTCTACATTGGTTACTTGAGAAAAGAGCAGGATTAAGTACTTTAGACCATTACCTTGACGATTTTATCTTTGCGGGTAAAGCATTTTAAAATCAATGCAAACTACTAAGGGATATCTTTTTAGAAATAACGACAGAATTAGGCGTTCCTATAGCAACAAAAAAAAAATCAAAAGGGCCAGCAACGGTTCTGATATTTCTAGGGTATGTAATAGACACAGACGAGATGGTCGTGTGCATTCCTGAGGAAAAACTAGAAGCGTTACTTTCTGAACTTCAACAAATTTTAGCGCAAAATAAAATTACATTGAGAAAGTTACAATCACTCGTGGGTTCGCTAAATTTCTTTTCTAGGGCGATTCGAAGTGCGAGGGCATTTAATCGTCGTTTTTATGACTTGACAGTTAAGGCGAAACAATCTCACCATTTAATCCGCTTAACAAAAGAAGTTAAGGAAGATATAGGGGTGTGGGTTTCCTTTTTACAGTCTTACAATGGAAAAACTTATTTTTCGGAATCAGAATGGAGTAGTAATGATGTTCTAGAGCTGTTCACGGACAGCTGCGGTTCAATCGGGTGTGGGGCTTATTTTTCTGGTGAATGGGTTCACATGTCATGGCCAGAATCTGGTCTAATTCGGAGGTTACGAGAGAAATCACTTTTTTAGAATTTATTCCAATTGTGTTGGCCATTAGCATTTGGGGAAGGCGTCTTGAAAATAAAAAGATCAAGTTATTCGTTGACAACTAAGCTTTAGTTGAAATCCTAAACAAACAAACGTCGAAATCAAAACGTGTAATGACGTTAATGAGACCGTTTATTTTGTACACAATGCAAAACAACATAGTTTTTCTTAGTTGCCATATTTTGGGTTCGCTGAATGAAATAAGCGATTCTATTTCTCGGCAGGAATGGGGCCGTTTCAGAAGTCTAGCACCAAACGCAAAACAAACCCCAGAGACTATCCCAAAGCAATTTCTAGATCTGATCTGGAACTTGACGCTAACCGACTAATAGAAGGTGCCTATGCTATTAATACATTAAAGGCGTATGAAACAGGCATAGCAGCATTCTGTCGTTTTATGGCTGAGCAAAACATTATTGAAGCATGGCCTCCTAGCATGGGCACAATCGTGCACTTTATTTCATATCTATCACTTAAAGGTTATTCCGAAAATACCCCAAAATTATATACGTTAGCTATTGGTCACAGATGTAAATTACTAGACTTTCCAGACCTTACTCAAAACTTTATTGTGCAAAAAATGTTAGAGGGAATAAAAAGATTGAAACAAAGTGCTGATACAAGGCTTCCAATTACGGAAAACATACTTACACAATTAGTTTTATGTTTGCCTGGTGTTTGCTCAAATGTTTACGAGACAAAACTGTTTAAAGCCGCATATACTTTAGCATTTTGGGGCCTTTTTAGGGTTGATGAAATCGCCGTCTCGAAAGCGAATAATATAGGTCACATTATTTCAAAAGACGATTGTATTATAGAAGAAAAACAGGAAAAAATTATAGTGTTTCTGCGCTTTTCTAAAACGGACCAATTAGGCAAAGGTGTAACAATTGAAATAAAGAAAAATGATTCTCCAATTGGTCCATACAATAGTCTTAAAGAATTTATAGCGATACGGCCAAATATAAACGGACCCCTTTTTTGTCATTTTAATGGAAAATTTTTGTCACGTTTTCAATTCACTGCAGTGCTTTGTAAAGCTCTGAGGAGCTCAGGTATCGATCCTGAAAATTACAAAAGTCATTCTTTTCGCATTGGGGGAGCGACATCCTTGTCCATGGCAGGGAAATCCAGTGATGAAATCAAAAGTATTGGGCGGTGGAAATCGTCTACCTTTAAATCATATATTCGAATATGAAACATTCTATTACAACATTTTTTGTAGGTTCAACATCTGTGTGGATATTAGGATCCTCTATTATTAAGAACGCATGGCTTCATCCTAAGAATAGACCAAGGGGTACCAACTTGGGATTGGAGCGAATAGGCGTCAATTTAATTTGGCAAGGATATAGTGGCATGAAACTGTGTCAATTAAAAAGGAGAGTGCGTAATTTGTTAAAATTTGTTGACCCACCCTCATACATAGTGATTCATTGCGGGGGCAATGACATAGGGGAATTCCCGATACTCGAAATACGGAGATTAGCTAGAAGCTCTTTTGAGTTTTTAAATCAAATTTTACCAAACACGGTAATAATATGGTCACAAATATTACCTCGTTTAAATTGGAGGTATTCCACTGATTGCACGGCCATGGATACCGCTAGAATTAGGCTTAATAATAGCGCAGCAACTCAATGCATTCATCTAGGAGGGTCATACATAAAATACCCTGACCTTAAAGTCGTTAAACACGCACTATGGTCATCAGATGGGGTACATTTGTCTAAGCTTGGAAATGAAATTTTCTTGAACGGAATCCAAGGGGGATTAGAATCCATTATTTCATATGACGTTACATACTATCCGCATTAGACATACGAGTTTGGTCGGGCTGATACATTTGTACATTGATTTGTAATCGCTTGAAAATGCGAAAGATTTTTTGAGTGCCGCTTCCACCTTTATGGCGGAGGTCAGGTCATAACAATATAGTCATGCCCTGACCTTTGGCGAAAGCGCGGCACAGTTTGAACTTTTGGTGTCTTGACTACTGTTCCCAGGGTCAAGTACAACGTTAAATATATATACGTCGTGCTTTACGAAACATATTTTATTTGAACTTTGAAATCAAACGATTGGAATATAATTTTTATGCTTGTGTGCCTTATTAAGTGAACAATTCGTGTGTGCATTATTAATTGAACATTCTTGAGTGCCTCTGCATTTTTAATCGAATATATCTTGTGTGCCTTAAAATGATTGATTGACATTTCTTGTGTGCCTTTGCCATATTTACAATTGTTTGTGCTTTTGAATTTTAAAAGATTTGTACAGCCGCGACCAAACTTCGCCAATATGTTTATTCAAGAAATAAATATTTAATTATATATTTTTTCTTTAAATTACAAGAAATTATTGAGCGAGCCAATGCCATCACTTGGTACCCGTCGTCCTTTGTCGTATGTACACCGGCAGTGTGGTTGTCCGTTAGTCTATCAAAAATAACATGGGTACGTTGTCAAATAATTCAAAGAATATAGTTGGTTGTTGTTGGTTTCGATTTCTTTGATAATAAACAGTAACTACTGCTAATCAATTTCTTTAAATTCATCAACTATCATTTTCGAAATATGAGTTTCGCAAACCGTAACTTAAAGAGCTTTGGGTTCTTGGTATCAATACCCCTACTGAATACTTTAAGCACTATTCAAAGTAAATCATGACACAGTTAAACTTCAAGTACATACCCAAAAGACTAGGAGGCAACAACTTAGCCTTCAATGTTATCTTTTCCATGTAAAAACTACCCGTGGTGAAAGAACTTACTGGAAGTGTACTATACCAGTATGAACAGCTACTATCAACAGTATGAATTATTTGTACTGTTTTTATAATTCTAGTGTGAAATGTAGTGTTCCTTTTTATTACCAGTTTTTTTTTATATTTTGCTATAAATTAATGTATTTATGATGATAAAATAAAACAATAAAGAATAAATTCGACAAAAATAGATGACTCTCTTTTCTCTTTGTAAAAATACAATTATCTATTTATTATTTATAGTATGTTTATACCAAACATTTCTTAAAATCTGTTTTAAAATTATAATTTTGTTAAGTATTTGTTGACTGAAGATTGAATTTTTAAATTCACAATGCAAATATAGAAATACTATCACTCAATATAATTTATTACCCACAGTACAATATTACACAATTTTACCTAAACAGTTAATTACCCTGCATGGTGAACTCCTTAATCCTCACTAATGAGAGCCTACAATGTTTATTGATCTTTCAAAATGTTGGCATTCCGGCACACAGCCGTTAATCAACATTAGACAATTACAGAAAACAACCATGATTAAAAATCCACCACAAAATGATGGTTATCAAAATACTAGTACAGTTCGTAGCAAACACATGTACTAGTACATGTATGTGGCGATCACACTATGTATTCGAAATGAAATCCGGCTTTTTTCCGTAATAAAAATGAACGCTGTGATATACTAGTAGCTGAACCTAGTACTTGTCACAACGTGAACTCTCTTCCGAAAGATTTTCGAAAAATTACATGTTTTAACTTATTTTGCGGAACTAGATCTCCTTTTGGAGTGGCAAAATTTGCAACTGCTTGGCATGTCAGTGAAATTTATTCACATTCCTAGGAATGCTTTTGACCTATGATTTAAAAAAGAGTTTTAAAATTTTGAAAAAAATATTAAATATATAGTGAGATAATATTATTCTTATCCTTCTCAGAAACTCTTAATATGTTGCATTGGTTGTCTATATGTTTATTCTGAATACTTGCTTATGTTTAATCTATACTTTTAACTGTTTTCCATGTTAAAAAATTAAATTGAAAATAAGTAAAATGGACTTGAACCAAAACCCTAATTGATACGTTGCCTTTTTATAATTTAGCCTTCAAACTCGGAGTCTAATATATTGAGTTTCTGATATAAATCTGCATTTTGTATCCGATCATTCAAATGCAGTGAATTGAAAAATAATTTGTGATCTGCAAGACAGACTTTTTATTGTTTTATTGAACATTTCAGCACAATTGTGTTCTGTCATGCAGGTAGACCTGTGTGGCCTGACCGAATGTCAGGTACATGTATATTATTTATAAAAAAATGTCATCAAAGATACAACTATTTACAACTATCGTAAAGTTTGCATTATAATACCTTGTCCTGAATATATCCCTGGACTAGATAAACAGTTGTATATGCATGTTAAATTTCCCTAGTAGTGTTCATCTGAATATTATTCTTAAATAGTTATGAATATTTTACTCCGTAAATTTAACCCTGGCTTAGATTTTCTATACAAGTACAAATTTAACTAGTAATAACTGTGTTGGGATGGCAACACAAAATGCCTCCCAAACAAACCCCAATTGCCACTATTATCTTCAGCATGTTGAAAACCCCCAAAGACAAATTATTACCAAGATAATGCTATGTTCTATATAATGACCCCCGTTTCAATGGGAACGGCAGCCAATGTGAAAATCCCAAAACTTAGTGTGGGAGACATAACTAGGGACATTGGTAACACTGCACGGACTTCATTTCTAATGAACATTTGTTAGTCCTTACTAATTTTACTAGAAAAATTTAACATTGAAGTAGATTTTCTAGATATTGACTATTTTAAATACATGTAGATGGATTAGTAACCACGGACATAATTTCCAAGAAATATTGGTTTGTCCAGACTAACATTACCAGGACTAATTTATCCCTCACACTGGCATGTATATGTCAATCTAAGTGTCCACATGGCTAAAGCTTAGCTTGGAATATAATGATTGCAACATTTCACAATTGAGTTTTAGCAGGTCACATTTTTAAGTCAAGACAAGCAAGATTGATGATTAAAAGTAATTAATTGTGTCAACTAAATTGTATGATTTTTCAAAACCGGTCATGAAATCATTCGCTGCTGTTTCATCTTATAACCAAACTGAACTGCCGAAATTATAAATAAAAATAAAAATTAATTGAATAATTATAAATGCTGAATGAAATATTTATAAACAGAAATAATTCATCTGCATGGTAAATTTTTATGAAAAACTAAATTGTAAGAGTCTTTGTTTTTAACTGGAAGATTAATTAAAGTACAATGCATAATACATATTTATTTAATGATTATTAAAATGAAACTACATACTAATTAATTTAAATGATTTTAAATTGTGGTCAGTTAGATGATCAATGTTTTTAATTATTTAAATCATAGTTTCACCAAATAACTGCAGGCGTGGTTAGGTTAACCAAACGACGTTTAATTACATTACACAAACCTTTAGCAGGAATTTTGTTATTGTAGAATTTAATATAAAAAACAAGTAATTTTTATAAAATCATAAATTATAAAAGACCATGGAGTTTTTATCATTTTTTATGCATCTCAGCATTATCAATCATGAATATCAATTTATTTTGGACGATGCCTTGACAGAAGAATGTGTGATAAGGCATGATGATGCAGGTACATTTCGGTTAACTTGCGCTTAAAGTAAAAGCAGAAATGTTATTATTGAAGAATTTAATATAAAAAACAAGCAATTTTTATAAAATCATAAATTATAAAAGACCATGAAGTTTTTATCATTCTTTATGCATCTCAGCATTATCAATCATGAATATCAATGGATTTTGGACGATGCCTTGACAGAGGAATGTGTAATAAGGCATGATGATGCAGGTACATTTTGGTTAACATTTCGCTTAAAGTAAAGTTTCTCGTTTCGTTTTTGCGGGTTAACACACGTTGCTAAATGACACAAAAAAGGTGTCACAAGGGAAAAAAATTATTGAATATATTTTAATTTTGTTAATAATAACAGTTTTAAAATTCAACGAGTATAATTTTGCTTCTATAAAAAGTTAAATTATTAAATTAAAAAAAATAGTATGCGTTCACTCAAAAGATACGGATAAATCTAACACGTTTCACAATGTCGACCAATAGTGTGGCAGAGGTGATTGTGGTTGACGTAGGATACCAGAATCCTTTGGGTGCAGATTGGTAAGTTATATGCGGTCAAAAATTAGTCTCGATCATCCAAACGCCTTAAATTTGTGCGTCTGGATTCATTACGGTATAATAGTCAAATGATGAACTGTATACGGAGTAAATGACTATCTGTTACTTGATTGGGTGGTTCATCAAATCTATAAATATATGTGTCATATCATTGGTTTACGTCAAGGATCGCACTAGTATGTGTACTAAAATTTCGATATATTCTTGTGTTGAATCGGGAATGTAATCAATTTTTTTTGTGTAGTAATGTTACGTTCCACATATTGACTTCTATTTCATTCAGTGGATTGGTCAGTGAACAATTACAGGGTACAGGGTAACCATTTCACCAAATTCTCCCTACTTTTAAAGCTGTTTGGGAAAAAAACTGATACTTTCTGTATCTTTATCGTTCTGATATTGATGAAAATAGAACAACACATATTTTTACCGCTCATTTTCAACATGTGTTCAGGGAGTCAATTTTTAATTAATTATTTTGTCAAAAAACCACGTGTAAATTGGCGACAGTAATTTAATCTCACAAGCACCATTTGTTAATAGTTTAGCGTAAAGAATGTCCTTAAATGGTACATTGCGTACCTACACAAACAACAGATGCTTTAATACCATAAAATGAGAAATGCAGTCAAGAGGCGGTTAACTTTTTAGAAAAGCTAAATTTGTGTCGATATTGAACTCGTTATCATTAAGCTTTAACAGGGACAGTCTGTACTAACGGGACTTGTCACTCCTAGTTAAACCTATATTACAGTTTGATATCTCTATGCCACGGCTGAAATTTGAAGTTTCCGTAACGTTCCGTTTCCGGAAAGAACATTCCGCTACTTTATTGATAGTGTGCTTGGAATTTTTTCTCTCTCAAAATTGGTTATTTCACGAAAATATAGTAAACTAATAGTAAGTATTTATTTTCTATAGTATATTATTCACTAATAATTTTTTATTTCTTCAAATCACATGTTGTCATTACAGATTTAGCCAGAAAACAGTACTAAAATGTTGTTGTCCAAAATGTGCGTAATATCGTAGCGGTTTTTTCCTTCAGTCAACCCCAACTGTACATGTAATAACTTCATCACCCTTTGTTTTTTTCACAATTAACCTTGTTTTTTATGAAAATTTATAGGTACACCTGTGCATTAGACTGCTTAAAATAGGTTTTATGTTTTTTGCATGAATTTGGATGATTGGAAATTTATTTATATTTATATTTTGGAACATCGGTCCCCATTTTGGCTACATACACCGATCATACATGAAATAACTTCATCACCCTTTGTTTTGTTCACAATTAACTTTGGTTTTTATGAAAATTTATAGATTCTCCTGTGCATTAGACTGCTTAAAAGTAGGTGTTATGTGTTTTTGCATGAATTTGGGTGATTGGAAATTTGTTTATATTTTGGAACACCGGTCCCCATCTTGGCTACATACACTGACCATGCACCCACTTGTACAATAGTATAACTTCATCACCCTTTGTGTGATCACAACCAACCTTGGTCTTTATGAAAATGTACATGTAGTCATGTGCATTAGACTGCTTAAAAGTAGGTTTCATGTATTTTTTGCAACGATTTGGAGTATTGGCAACTTTTTAATATTTGGGAACACCGGTCCCCACCTTGGCTACATACATCTATTTACTTGCTTACATAGTACACATATCTAATATTAATTATTAATAATTGTGTTGCTTCGGATGCATTCTCGAAAGAAGTCACGTCACTTATCACAGACATACACATTTTATTAATTAGTTTATTACTGTTATAACATCCTGTAATTCCTACTGTGTTTACCTGACAGGTTTATAATTATACAGATTGCCTTGATAACCCCACATGGTGTGAGGCAGACAGAAAATTTTATTAATTAGTTTATTAGTTAATTATTGTTTGCAATATCATCCTGTAATTTTTACTGTGTTTACCTGACAGGCGTGTTTACCTGACAGGTTTATAATTATACAGATTGGCTTGTGTTTTTGTTTATTTTCTTTTTTCTTCTCATTATCAAAGAATTGTATTCTTTTTACCTTACAAATAAAGTAATTAAAGATACATGTATGAAAACATTGAAAGCTAAAAGAAATAATAAGGACAATGCAATAAAATGTTAATTGGGAAAGCTGTTTTAGTTTAATTACACGAATCAGGTGAATACAAGTTTATAAAACTTATAATTATAATAACATATCTGACACGAACATTTTTTTTATTGTATATAAATATAGATGAACGCACAGAAAAGCACTACAAAATCGTAAATAATGTATTACAAAACGGAAATCATATCATACCGTACCGAACACGATTACATTTTAACAAAGTTCGAAACTAAAGCTAAATACGAAAATTTCCGACCGAAGTGCTAGCTCTGCGTTCGATTCCTAGAAATTTTGCCGAAAATGCCAGTGACATGCCCCGTTAGAATAGACTGTTCATTGCCTCAAAATGGGCGAAAGTTTGATTTAGTGTCTCAAAAGTTACTTCCGTTCATTTCAAGAAATATATAAAAAATTGAACCAAAGTTTAGATTTTAATATTGTTTTAAAATATACTTTATCAATTAATAACAAATATTATTATTATGCACAATCAAGAGAAAATCTTACTGTGACGTCATTTTATAAGTATAAACATGGATGCACGGTTTTCCTAGTCTGAAAATAGGGCCCTAAAAATAGAATCATTGTTTTGCCTCTACCTATTGGTAGCGAAATTACAACAAGGGATATGACCACCATTGTTTTATCGCCTCTTCGACTATATAAAATTAGTTGATTTTGAATTTTTCTGAACATTTTACGTTTGTTTAAAATAAAGAAATATTCCTGTCACATGAAAACATGTAACCCCTAATTATTCTCTCAAAATTTCAGCACAACTTTCATTGCAAATAAGAACGAACGACTAACCGGAAGTCAACACGCTGAAAAAATCTTTCACTTTTAAGTTTAGTTCCAAAATAGTGCATGTCATCCAATGACACATAATTTTTATATTTTTAGTACACATTAGTTAAGAAAGTAGCAAAGAAAACCGACCGAAAAACAAGAGCCAAAAGCCAAGGGACGGTTACAAATTCGGATATAGACAAACACAAAACAAAAACAAAAACATAAAACACAGAAAGAGAGTAACCCGAACCCAAAAAATAAACCATGGGTGCACTCAGGTGCTTCGGACGAGTAAGCAGTGCCTGCCTCTAATTAGACACCCGTCGAGTTACTCATTGTCTTGTCTAGGGAAAAGTCATATCCAGGAATAGGAAACACTACCTATGACTCAGCGGAAATGTCAGATCGTATTTGAGACACTGATTTCTCATAACGAACAATTAAGTCGTGGTGCGACCATAGAACACCTGGAGAGATAACATCAACCTAGGTAAGAAATCCTTGTTTGAGTAGTTTAGCAGTCAACAGCAGTAATCGGTCTAGAAAATCGGAATAACGATCACATGATCTAGAATAACGTATAAGTTGTGAACTTTATCCTCTTGTTTCCTGAATTATTCAGCTTTCCAAATATACCAAGTTTGGTCCAATATATATTATGGTTCTATAACAGTGAGCAGCTTTTTTTAAATAGCACTACTTTTACGTACAACCTCAGGACTATTATATATGCGTCTGGGTGATCGAGACTAGCAAACAATATAATATTTTATTTCACGACACAGGCGATGAAACCGAAGAAACGGAAACGCAAGGACTTGATGAGGCACGCGCATATTTTGTTAAGATATATATTTATTTTCAGTTTCAACACGCTATCTATCTTACAACGACATACCTGTACATATTAATGCTATTAACAAATGACATAAAATTACATGAATAATAAATATGTTGTACTATGACAAAATATGATTTTGAGGTTAAAACATGTTCGTTATTTGCATCAATGAATTTTTTTTCAGCTATGTCAATAAAATGTTTTATGTGCGACGTGATTTTAAATGATATTGCATTAAAAAACATCAAATCCTGTTTCGTTTCCTTATTCTGTTTCAAAGGCATAGACATATTGATCGTTATATAACATCAAAGGAACAAAAGGAACACACAATATCGTGTTAAACCAGCCTGCTAAACATGGAATAAATGAAAATATTATTCCATTCTTCAATGAAATAAGATGTCAGAAAACCTTTAATACCATTAGAATGGTGTCAGTTAGATTTGTTAGTAGTGTGTGTTATTTTTTTTTAATGAAACATAGTTTCACAAGCATTGGTAACGAATGTATGTGTTAAATTAACACATATTGCATTTAAGAAATATAGTTTATTTCACAATTTATCAAAATCATGATTTAATAATTGAACTGCACTTTCCAATTAAAAAAAAAACATTAACACTTAAATTGCTAATTTGGAATAGTTCGCAGTTTTTAGAGACATGTTCGATAATTTTAAGTTAATCAAGAAAATTCCTTTTCTCCTAAATGGAAATCAGTCGGCGTAGTCATTTTTGTTTCAATCTTATAAAAGAGATTGACTCTCCATGTAACTATGAATTACTGCAGCTCATGAATGAACGTTTTCCACTCTTATTAAAATATTTTTAATAAAAAGTCGATATTTCTAAGAAAAAGTATATTGATAATGAAAATAGAAATCAAAACGATTAACACGATTACTCAATTAAGTTTGAGAGAAGATTACATATTCTAAACGAAAAAACATTGGAATCACAACTGGATAAAATTAATAAATTTTTTTTTATCATATTCACTTTGTCTAGTAAGGTTTCGTACATTGTCAGAAATTATAGTTTATTTGTATGCGCTTAAGAAGTAAGTAGAAATTCGAGGCTCTGCCGAGCATTGCTTTCCTGTTTCGCGGCGAGTACAAATAAACTTTATTTTCCTGTCATTGTACGAATATTGTTTTTATTCTGCAACCAGAAAATACATTTTATACTAACTAATGAAATTAAACTAAACGGCATACCGCAAAAGGCTTCGTCTCCGCGTTCAATACCGTCCATCTCGTCTGCCACAGCTAAAGGAGGTGCTTTTATACAGGTAGAATTTGAGGGTAGGGAAATGTTCTAACTTTTGCATATATGATTCTACGCGACGTCTAAGAGAAAACTTTCACTCGCCTGATATATTAATAGGCAATAGGCATAAACACCACACTAACGAGCAATTCAAAGAGTAAGGAACACCAAGTATTCCACTACATATTACACGACTTAGCCGTAGTAACTTCTTTAAACAGTTCAAGCTTTCTTTGATCGGAGGACATTTATTTGCACGATCATTCATATGTTACACGGCATAAGAATTTCAAGAACCAAAAGGCACGATAGCACGTTGAATCTTGTCATACGATGACGCAAAAACAGGGGGACGGTCCGCATTTCACAACGCTCCCGTAAACAGCACGATTGTCAACAGTGCACATCCGGGGATGTATAGCACATTAACACGATTGTATATCTAGAAGACAAATTGAAAATGTCGAATTTTCATCCTCACCGCCAAGTAAACACTGCAAATGTCACATCACATTGGCTTGATAATTGACCGACATATTATCTGCTTCAATTGTAAAAGAATGACGACATTATTTGCACGTTCTGATCAAGAAACAGATCTTTTTTTAAAGACGATAGATGTTTGTGTTACCGAAAATTCTTGGAGGTCGACAGTTCAGTCAGGGTTGATCGGGTCGCGCCGAAACAAATTAAATATGGAAGCAGGCAACAACTACACAACAACCGAGTTTATCTCACCTCGGGAGAAGAGAAATTTGAGCACAATTTTATGGGTATGGTATAGGGATTGATATAAATGGTTAATGCCAAACTTATCGGCCATGCCCGCGAGCTAAGAGAGGACCAAGAGACGTGAAGTCGCTTATCTGTCTGTCACTGTGTAATGGCCACTAGATTGTATTGCAGTTAAATTATGGGACCGTTACCGGAAATAGGGGATGAAAACCAGTTCAATACGACACTTGGTGATTATTTCACTAAATGGAAGGAGACTTGTGGAATCTGTACTCACACAGCATACGACTGTTAGCAAAATTTATTTAATGAACAAATTGACTCAAATTCGTGAGTTTCCGTCTGTTGTCTTATAGTCGTGAAAGTCAATAATACCGTGAAACATCGTCTTTTTGGTGGTTTATAAGTTGCATGCAAAATTTCTATCATGTGGTAATAATCAATTAAATGCATGTGGGTCAATAAGAATATATGCATTTTATGCAGCATGATGCCGACGACTACTTTGACAATCTTTAAGATAATGATGAAATGTATAAGTGAATTACACTATATACGCCAAATCGCTGTCACACCCCAAAGGGACGTGGTAGTAACTAAGGTGATTTCCGGCATAAAGAATCTTCGAGATTCCAATGGGAAGGAAATCTACTTGAATATGATGGCCGGTTTAGTCTTACCATGCACATCCCACCCAGAGCTGAGTTTTGAAGATAATGAAACGAAAAACATGCCGATGCAGTGTGATGTATTGTAATGCCATTTGTCTGTGGTTGTAAGACATAAAAATACATCTCTGGGTGCCATAGTATCATCGTCAGTTTCTACAGCTATCTTTACTTTGCCCGTTTGTCCACAGACTTCCCCTATAACTTCTTGATTCGACATCCTTCTGTTGCTCAGTCAGAATCAACATTTAATGTAAAAAAGCCACATACAACTCTCAATGCTGAAGCCCGTTCTCACTAGAAGATGTCTTCGAAATGAGAATCGTATGGTTTTTTCACATAAAGTGGTTTTGTCTCTACATTGGATAATTCTCTGGTCAGAGAAACACAGCTGCTAAGCTTGTAGAGGAACTATTTAGAGATGGCAATCGAAATGAGCATGCTGCGTCGTGACCTAGAGTCAGAAAATCGTCGCCTAAAGAAAAAATCTCGGAGACTAAATGGGCGAATAAACATTTAATTTATTCTTCCCAGAACCATAATTAGCTTTTTTTCATTTTGCTATAATTTTTTTAAACCTATATCAGTATATTCATATAGCAGAAACATAGAAATAGGTATTAGAGACGACAAATTTATTATTTCACTATTTTGTCTTATCGTTCGCAGATTAAGAGTCCATTTACTGACTTAGACAAGTTGAAAAAAAGTCAATTTCCTATATATTGAGGACTACATATTTTCTTAGATACATATATGCGTATGAAGCATGGGATTGAACGGTTATGCATATAAATGACAATTAAATTATTTTAAAATGTTTTAAAATGGTAAATAATATATTTTCCTCATGTTTAGAAGAAATAGTACAAGTTCAAAAGTAAATATTCTTAAAAGATAGCATTTTGTAAATTCCTCAAATAGGGCATCAACTTACTGTACGAAATATTTTAATCATGCCATGCGACTGTTGTAATTTAGAACAATATACATTTAGCCGGAACCTATGCAATACCCAATTTTAAAAAAAAGTATTTTGTATCTGTTTTTCTTTTATTTCGTTTTTTCATGTCAAAAATTATCATATAATTCTGATAAAATGTTCTATTTTATCAGAAAAAAATATGATTAATCTTCCTGCATGTATCTAGAACGCAAGCCAATTATTAAAATTAATCTTTTCGCACAAATTCTTCTAAAAAGGCCTGAAGGAAACTGAAAAATAGTCTAACTTATGGTGAATTATAATTATAAGTAAATGAAATTACTCATTGAATTTTGTAAGACCTTGGTCATTATACGATGACCATTGATATTTTCTAATTTTGTAGAAAAATGTAATAAAACACAACCTTTCACTGAGGAATACATACATAGTTAAACTGTATTTTAATGTCAGCCCCCTTTGACACCAAAAATTCTGCCATGTCTTTGTGGTTGTTTTCTAACGCCACGTGAAGGGGTGTCTGTTTCTAAAAATAAATACGAAACAATATTTAAAAACAATTTTTTAAATAACAGACAGAATGTCACCGAATCTTCTCAATGTAAGTAATACAGCTACATTTAATACAAGTTCTTTAACAGATCAAATAAAACTTGACTTTTTCTGATTCAGGACCACGAGTCGAGTAAAACAAATCCTCGCATTAATGGTGAAATATTTCTAATGTTGGCCATTAAAGATTACTAGAATTCTCTGTAGTTAAAATTAAAAAGAAAACTGGATATTTACTGGTTCTGACAAAGTCGAGTAAAACAAAGTACCAGACTTATGGTGAATTATTTCATATGTGTGAAATAATCAATGTTTATGTGGAACATAAATGGTGTGCTACAACAAACGTTGTTAAGATTGATATTGTCTGATTCAGACAAAGAGTCGAGTAAAACAATGTGCCACACTTTTGGTGAAATATTCGGTTTTTAAATATGAAAGTTTTATCATGTCGGTCATTGTATATGTTTTCTGTGGTTAAAAAATGAACAAACGACCTTTTATCATTTGTTTGTTAAGATTTGTTCTAGTTCTGGATAAAGAAATGAGTACAGCATCTGGCCTCATTTATGGTAAAATGTATCATTACCTGAAATTAATCAATGGATCTTGTAAAATGTCGACCATAACAAGATGTACATTGATATTTTCTGATTCAGTACACCGCTGAAGTAAAATACGATCTTCAACTAAGGAATACATACCCTGTCATCCTGGCTGTGAATGTCAGCACCTGCTGATATCAGAAGTGATGCCATGTCTGTGTGGTCTCCCTTGGCCGCTTTGTGAAGTGGCGTCTTTTTCTAGAACAATAAATAAAAAAAATAAATTGCCATTTGTTCTGAGAGCAAGTGGGAAGGTCTTTCGCACTGTTCTTCTAAAGTAAGAAAATATATGTGATGCTATGGGCTTTTATGTCTGTTTCTTAGCACAAAATGCCACTACCAGTCATAAAAATTAGTTATTTGAGTAAAGAAAGTGGTCCTGAGCCGTAATATATAGTTGTTAAGGACTTTTAAGCACGTTGTTGAGTACAAAATGCCACTTCCGGTCATAAAATGACATATTTCAGTAAAATACATCATTTTTATTCTAAAAATATATGGGTGCTAAGGTTTTTTTATAACAGTTACCTTGTTGCTATGCTATGACCATGACCTATGACCTTTGGCTCACATTGAATATCTGTTCCTACTGATCACTTTAAACCTAAATGTTTACTATTTTATCTCTAACAATTTACAAGTTGCAAGGGCTGTAACTCGAAAACGGTTCAGCGGACAGCTTTATGCCACGTACCAAATGAAGATAAAAAGAAGTATTTTTCCTATTTATTGTGTGCTTCTATTTTTTTTTTTGTTGAATGAGATATAGTGCTAACAAGACCAATGGTGACCTTTGACCTGACATTTTTTAAATGTAACATAGGTCATTTCGGATCAATGGCGGCGGTCACAAGTCTCTAGGATTAACGGTTTTCAACAAATAAAATGTTAACGAGTTGCGACACTTTTCGGTTCTAAACGCGTAAACAGGAAGTTTATTAAAAGGAAAAAAATGTGCATGTTAAATCATCACCATAGGGCAGCCTACATTTTGTACATTTCAGATTTTGTAAAGCGGTTACGGTTTCTGAGTTTATCTGCTAAGAAGGATTTTCGTGTTCGGGCAGATAACTATGTTACAAAAAATAGATCGGTCTAAAAGCATGAGCCATGCCATTTCCTGGTACGGCCGATTAACAATACCAAGTAACCAAAGGATATGTCAAGACACTTAATAATTATTAAACGCAACAATTTTTCTGCAAAGAGCAGACATTTGGTCGTCACACATTCGCACCTTGGAGTTATTTGATATATAAAGTCGTTTCTACGTAAGAGAAATTGGTTACATTTAGGATATCTGTGGAATAAGAGACATATGCCGATTACCTTGTGATCCTGAGTTTATATAATATTCACGTGACATACTGACATATGCAGTGTACCGTCTGACTGTGTAATATTAGACATAGGTAGTTTATGTGCGTGATACTGGATAAATGCAGTGTACCTTTGCTATAGTAGACATGCTCTGCAGCTAAGTGATAATGGGCATATGCATGTGTTGTATTTAACATGTTGATACACATGTGTATATATGAGTTAACATGACACAAATACTGTTGACATATGAGGTGTAGCAGTGTGATACTTAACAAATGTATTAACTACATTTGTGATACTGGACAAGTGCTGACCATAAGTGATACTAGATTTGAAGTATACGTTTTGGAAGTAGATATATGCGCTGAACCTGTGTGATAATGGGCATAAGCAGTGTAACTATGTACTGGTCAAGTTCAGTGTACCCGTTTACTGTTAGACATTTGTAGTATGCTCATTTCAAACTGGATATTTTTGACTGTGTGGCACTTAACATATGCAGTACACCTGCTTTATATATCCAATCTATCCGTGTGATACAGTTTCCAGTAGTTGTTAATCTGTTGATGCAGTACGTGTATTTAGCTATATATTTTATAGTTGTTATTTAATATTTATCTTAATATGTTTTGTTTTCATTTATTTTTGCATTAAAGAGACTAGATATTCAGCGTTGTGGTGTTAAATAGTTAACAAACCCTATGTGATATCTATTTGTGGATTTATATCCATTGTTTTTGTACAAAATGAAGCATCTACAAAAGATGGTTACAAATTCAAAAAAGTAAATTTATCAGACAAAATTGTATAACTTACATTCTGACCACCCTTATAGTGGACATCTGCACCATTTTTTAAACACTCTTCCGCAGTTATCAAGTCACCACTTTTAGCAGCATTAAATAACTCCTTAAATAATTAAAATATAAAGATAATATTTTATTGATATTGTCTTCACATGAAACATTTAACTGCCCACTATGTTATACCACTGTTTACATGTAATATAACTACATCATATTACATCTAGTGAGTTAATGTTGATTTATTTAAGTGCACAACCTTTTTACTTATAACACAAGAAGAACACAATATATATAGATAAATAATTTGCCTGTCTGGGACTGGGCCAGGCAGGCAACAACCCTCAGCAATTAACCATCTTATCCATATAATGTCTCATACATGCAACTCAATGTCAGCAGTAAGCCATGTCATCTTACAATGTCACGGAAAAGTAAGTCAATGTCATCAGTAAGCCATGTCGTCCTATAAAGTCACAGAAAAGTAACCCAATGTCATCAGTCAGCCAAGTCGTCTTACCATTTCACATAAAATTAACTCAATGTCATCAGTAAGCCATGTCGTCTTACCATTTCACATAAAAGTAACTCAATGTTATCAATAAGCCATGTCGTCCTATCATGTCACATAAAGGTAACTCAATTCTATCAGTTAGCCATGTCATACCACCATGTCACATACATGCAACTCAATATACGTAATGAAAGAACAGGTTCATGCAATCGTTCCTTGCTTGTTTAAGGGTTTGCTATTTGACTTGGAATTTTTGTTATGAAAACCATTTTTAAAAAATAGAAAAAGTGCAAGTAAGTACCATACGTTTTGTATGTGGGGAAAATACATCATCAAATTAATATAGTTTTACAAAATTGACCTACTGCAATAATGTTTTCAAATGGTAAATAATATATTTCCCTCATGTTTATAAGAATAGTACAAGTTCAAAAGTAAATATTCTAATTGCATTTTGTAAATTCGTAAAATGAGATATCAACTTACTGAACGAAATCTTTTAATCATGCGACAGTTTTAACTTGGAACAATATACAAATATTAAGAATCAATGCAATTCTCAATTTTAAAAAAGGTATTTTGTATCTGTATTTTTATGCTGTCAATGATTATCACATACTTTCCACGTAATGTTCTTTTTAACAGCCAGTGTCAAAATGTGATTAATCTCCATGCATCTATCTAGAACCTGAGCTCATTATTACAATTAATCTCTTTGGACACATACTTCAACAGAGGACAAAGATAAAAATGAAATAAAGCCTAACTTATGGTGAAATATAATTATAAGTAAATGAAATTACTCATTGAATTTTGTTTAGCATGTTGGCCATTATACGATGATCATTGATATTTTCTAATTTTGTACACAAATGTAGTAAAACACAGCCTTTCACTGAGGAATACTTACAACGTTATACTGTATTTTGATGTCAGCCCCCTTTGACACTAGAAGTGCTGCCATGTCTTTGTGGTTGTTTTCTAACGCCACGTGAAGTGGTGTTTGTTTCTAAAAAATATACATACACAACGATATTTAAAAACAATTTCTTTAAGTAACAGACATAATTTGACCAAATCTTTTCAATGACAGTAATACAGCTACATATAACACAAGTACTTTAACAGATCAAATAAAACTTGACATTTTGTGATTCAGCAGGAGGCAAGTAAAACAATTCGTCACACTGATTGTAAAATATTTGGTTTTGTGGGAAATGATTATGTTTTCTAATTTTGGCCTTTAAAGATTACCAGAATTCTCTGTAGTTCAAATTAAAAAGAAAGCTTTTTGTTAAAAAGGTCGTTAAGATTTATACTTTCTGATAATGGCAAAAGCCAAGTAAAACAAATTACAAGACTTATGGTGACTTATTTCATTTGTGTGAAATAATCAATGATTATGCGGAACATAACTGGTGTACTATAGATCTCCGTGGTGAAAGTATTTAACAATACTTTTTGTAACAAACGTTGGTAAGATTGATATTATCAGATTCAGACAAAGAGTCGAGTAAAACAATGTGCCACACCCTTTGGTGAAATATTCGGGTTTGTAAATAATGAGCGTTTAATCATGTCGGTCATTATAGATGTTCTCTGTGGTTAAAAAATGAACAAATGACCTTTTGTCAATTGTTTGTTAAGATTTGTTCTAGTTCAGGATAAAGAAACGCGTACAACATCTGGCCTCATGTATGGTAAAATGTATCATTAGATAAAATTAATCAATGAATCTTGTAACATGTCGACCATAACATGATGTACATTGATATATTTTCTGATTCAGTACACCGCTGAAGTAAAATTCGACCTTCAACTAAGGAATACATACCCTGTCATCCTGGCTGTGAATGTCAGCACCTGCTGATATCAGAAGTGATGCCATGTCTGTGTGGTCTCCCTTGGCCGCTTTGTGAAGTGGCGTCTTTTTCTAAAACAATAAATACAATTTTTTATTGACATTGGTTCTGAGACCAAATGAGAAGATCCTTCGCACTGTCCCTCTAAAGTAAGAAAATTTATTTGATGCTATGGATTTTTATGTCTGTTGCTAAGCACAAAATGACCCTTCCAGTCATGAAAATGAGTTATTTGAGTAAAGAAAGTGGTCCCGAGCCATAATATATGATTGTTAAGGACTTTTATGCCCCTTTGTTGGGGACAAAATGCCACTTCCGGTCATGAAATGACATATTTCAGTAAAGTACATAATTCTTATTCTAAAACTATATGGGCGTTAAGGAATTTCATAACAGTTACCTTGTTGCTATGGTATGACCTTGACCTATGACCATTGGCTCACATTGAATATCTGTTCCTACTGATCACTTTGAACCGAAATGTTTACTATTTCATCTCCAGCAATTGCTGTAACCCGAAAACGGTTCAGCGCACAGCTTTGGGCCATGTACCAAATGAAGATCTCGATAAAGAGAAGTATTTTTCCTATTTACTGTCTGCTTCTACTTTTTTGCTTAATGAGATATAGTGCTAACAAGACCAATGGTGACCTTTGATCCTGACATTTTTTAAATGTAAAATAGGTAATTTCGGATCAATGGCGGTGGTCAAAAGTCTCTAGGACTAACGGTTTTCAACAAATAAAATTTTAACGAGTTGCGACACTTTTCGGTTCAAAAACGTGTAAACAGGAAGTTTATTGAAAGGAAAAATGTGCATGTTAAATCATCGCCAGAGCAGCCTACATTTTGTACATTTCAGATTTTGAGAAGCGGTTACGGTTTCAGAGTTTATCGGTTAAGAAGTATTTTCGTGTTCGGGCAGATAACTATGTTACAATAAATAGATCGGTCTAAAAGCATGAGCAATGTCAACTCCGAATTGGATCGGTTAACAATACCAAGTAACGAAATGATATGTCAAGACACTTTTTGGCAAACCTCCGCGGAAAAATACTACTACTACTACTACTAATAATAATAAGACCTTAATAATCATTAAACGCAACAATTTTTCTGCAAAGAGCAGACATTTGGTCGTCACACTCCGTGATATATGCAATCTAACTGTGTGATACCGTTTCCACGTGGGAGAAATTGGTTACATTAAGGATATCTGTGGAATAAGGGACATTTGCCGATTACCTTGTGATCCTGAGCTTATATAATATTCACGTGACATACTGACATATGCAGTGTACCGTCTGACTGTGTAATATTAGACATTTGTAGTTTATGTGCGTGACACTGGATAAATGCAGTGTACTGAGTGATAATGGGCATATGCAGTGTACCTGTATGATCCTTGACTTATACAGTCTAAATGTGTGACACATACATATGCACCTCACCACAGTGTGATACTGGACATTTGCAGTCTGTATGTGCGATATACGACATAGGCATTCTAAATATGTGATACTGGATTTATGCAGTGCAGTGTATCTGAGCGGGCTTGCACAGTCTACATGTATGTAACTAGACAGTTAAGCTGTGTGATTCTGCACCTATGCATTGTACCTGAGTCATGCTGGACATATGCGGTCTACCTGTGCAATACTGGAGGTGTGCATGTGTTGTATTTAACATGTTGATACACATGTGTATATATGAGTAAACATTACAAATATATAAAGACTGCTCATATGAGGTGTAGCAGTATGATACTTTACAAATGCATTTACTACATGTGCGATACTGGACATGTGCAGTCTACAAGTGATACTAGATTTAAAGTTTACGTTTTGGAAGTAGAAATATGCGCTGAACCTGTGTGATAATGGGCATAAGCAGTGTACCTCTGTGCTGGACATGAGCAGTGTACCCGTGTACTGCTAGACATTTTGTAGTATGCTCATTTCATACTGGATATTTTTGACTGTGTGGCACTTAACATACGCAGTACATCTGTGTGATATATGTAATCTATCTGTGTGATACCGTTTCCAGTAGTTGTTAATCTGTTGATGTAGTACATGTATTTAGTTATATATTTTATAGTTGTTATTTAATATTTATCTTAATATGTTTTCTTTTCATTTATTTTTGCATTAAAGAGACTAGATATTCAGCGTTGTGGTGTTAAATAGTTAACAAACCTTATGTGATATCTATTTGTGGATTCATATCCATTGTTTTGGTGCATGATTTAGCATCTGCAAAAGATGGTTTCAATTTCAAAAAAGAAAATTAATCAGACACAATTGTACAACTTACATTCTGACCACCCCTATAGTGGACATCTGCACCTTTTTTTAAACACTCTTCCGCAGCTTTCAAGTCACCACTTTTAGCAGCATTAAATAACTCCTTAAATAGTAAAAATTTAAAGATAATATTTTATTGATATTGTCTTCACATGAAACATTTAACTACCTATTATGTTATACCACTGTTTACATATAATATAACCATATATCATATTACATCTAGTGAGTTAATGTTCACAACTTTTTACTTATAACACAAGAAGAACACAATATATATAGATAAATAATTTGCCTGCCTGGGACTGGGCCAGACAGGCAACAACCCTCAGCAATTAACCATCTTATCCATACATGCAACTCAATGTCAGCATTAAGCCATGTCATCTTACAATGTCACGAAAAGTAAGTCAATGTCATCAGTAAGCCATGTCGTCCTATAATGTCACAGAAAAGTAACTCAATGTAAGCAGTAAGCCATGTCGTCTTACCATGTCACATAAAAGTAACTCAATGTCATCAGTAAGCCATGTCGTCTTACCATGTCACATAAAAGTAACTCAATGTTATCAGTTAGCCATGTCGTGTAATCATGTCACATAAAGGTGACTCAATATCAGCAGTAAGCCAAGTCATCTTAACATGTCACGGAAAAGTTACCCAATGTCAGGAGTTAGCCATGTCATCCTACCATGTCACGTACATGTAACTCAATGTCAGAAGTTAGCCATGTCACATACATGCAACTCAATGGCAGCAGTTAGCCATGTCACGTAAAAGTAGCCATTTCATCCTACAAAGTCACATACATTAAACCAATGTCAGCAGTTAGCCATGTCATCCCACCGTGTCACATAAATGTAACTCAATATCAGCAGTTAGCCATGTCATCATACAATGTCGCATAAAAGGGTACTCAATGTCAGAAGTTAGCAATGTCATCATACAATGTCACATAAAACGGAACTCAATGTCAGAAGTTATCCATGTCATCCTACCATGTCACTTAAAAGTAACTCAATGCTATCAGTTAGCCATGTCATACCACCATGTCACATACATGCAACTCAATATACGTAATGAAAGAACAGGTTCATGCAATCGTTTCTTCCTTGTTTAAGGGTTTGCTATTTGACTTGGAATTTTTGTTATGAAAACCATTTTTTAAAAATAGAAAAAGTGCAAGTTAGTACAATACGTTTTGTATGTGGGGAAAATACATCATCAAATTAATATCGTTTTACAAAATTGACCTACTGCAATAATGTTTTCAAATAGTAAATGATATATTTCCCTCATGTTTATAAGAATAGTACAAGTTCAAAAGTAAATATTCTAATTGCATTTTGTAAATTCGTAAAATGAGATATCAACTTACTGAACGAAATCTTTTAATCATGCGACAGTTTAAATTTGGAACAATATACAAATATTAAGAATCAATGCAATTCCCAATTTTATAAAAGGTATTTTGTATCTGTATTTTTTATGCTGTCAAAGATTATCATATACTTACCACGTAATGTTCTTTTAAACAGCCAGTGTCAAAATGTGATTAATCTCCATGCATCTATCTAGAACCTGAGCTCATTATTACAATTAATCTCTTTGCACACATACTTCAACAGAGGACAAAGAGAAAAATGAAATAAAACCTAACTTATGGTGAAATATAATTATAAGTAAATGAAATTACTCATTGAATTGTGTTTAGCATGTTGGCCATTATACGATGATCATTGATATTTTCTAATTTTGTACACAAATGTAGTAAAACACAGCCTTTCACTGAGGAATACTTACAACGTTATACTGTATTTTGATGTCAGCCCCCTTTGACACTAGAAGTGCTGCCATGTCTTTGTGGTTGTTTTCTAACGCCAAGTGAAGTGGTGTTTGTTTCTAAAAAATATACATACACAACGATATTTAAAAACAATTTCTTTAAGTAACAGACATAATTTGACCAAATCTTTTCAATGACAGTAATACAGCTACATATAACACAAGTACTTTAACAGATCAAATAAAACTTGACATTTTGTGATTCAGCAGGAGGCAAGTAAAACAATTCGTCACACTGATTGTAAAATATTTGGTTTTGTGGGAAATGATTATGTTTTCTAATTTTGGCCATTAAAGATTACCAGAATTCTCTGTAGTTCAAACGTTGTTAAGATTGATATTGTCAGATTCAGACAAAGAGTCGAGTAAAACAATGTGCCACCATTTCCTGGTGAAATATTCGGTTTTGTAAATAATGACCGTTTAATCATGTCGGTCATTATAGATGTTCTCTGTGGTTAAAAAATGAACAAATGACCTTTTGTCAATTGTTTGTTAAGATTTGTTCTAGTTCAGGATAAAGAAACGCGTACAACATCTGGCCTCATGTATGGTAAAATGTATCATTAGCTAAAATTAATCAATGAATCTTGTAACATGTCGACCATAACATGATGTACATTGATATATTTCCTGATTAGTACACCGCTGAAGTAAAATTCGACCTTCAACTAAGGAATACATACCCTGTCATCCTGGCTGTGAATGTCAGCACCTGCTGATATCAGAAGTGATGCAATGTCTGTGTGGTTTCCCTTGGCCGCTTTGTGAAGTGGCGTTTCTTTCTAGAACAATAAGAAACATTTAAACTGCCACTTGTTCTGAGAACAAATAAGAAGGTCTTTCCCAATGTCCTTCTGAAGTAAGAAAATATATATGATGCTATTGGCTTTTGTATCTGCTGCTAAATGTCACTTCCAGTCATAAAAATACTGGACATGAGCTGTCTACAAGTGATACTAGATTTGAAGTTTACGTTTTGGAAGTAGATATATGCTCTGAACCTGTGTGATAATGGAGTGTACCTCTGTGCTGGACATGTGCAGTATACCCGTGCACTTATAGACATCTGTAGTATTCCTATTTGATACTGGATATGTTTTCCAATAGTTGTTAATATCTTAATGTGATACATGTATTTAGCTATATATTTTATAGTTGTTATTTAATATTTATCTTAATATGTTTTGTTTTCAGATGATCCACATGACTTGTTATAAATAGTTAATTTGTATTAAAGAGACTAGATAATCAACTGTGTGATGTTAAATAGTTAACAAACCTATGTGATATCTATTTGTGGATTCATATCCATTGTTTTGGAACATTATCAAGCATCTACAATAGCTGGTAACACATTCAAATTGTGAATTAATTGGACACAATTGTACAACTTACATTCCAACTACAGTAGTGGACATCTGCACCTTTTTTTAAACACTCTGCCGCAGCTTTCAAGTCACCACTTTTAGCAGCATATAATAACTCCTTAAATAATAAGAATATGCAAATAATATTCTATTGATATTGTCTTCACATGAAACATTTAACTACCCATTATGTTATACCACTTTTTACATATAATATAACTATATCATATTACATTTAATGAGTTAATGTTGATTCATGTAAGCTAACAACATTTTACTTATAACACAAGAAGAACACAATATATTGATAAATAATTTGCCTGCCTAGGCCAGTGTGGATACTGTAGCATTTTTATGTACATGCAACCCTCAGCAATTACCCATGTTTTACTACCATGTCACATACATGTAACTGAAAGTCAGCAGTAAGCCATGTCATCTTACCATGTGATGTAAAGGTAACTCAATGTCATCAGGTAGTCATATCACCCTACCATTTCACATAAAGTAACTCAATGTCATCAGTAAGCCATGTCATCCTATCACGTCACATACATGTAAGACATTGTCAGCAATGTCAGCAGTAAGCTATGTCATCCCGCCATGTCTCATAAATCTTACCTATTGGCAGCAGTTAGCCATGTCATCCTACCATGTCACATACATGTAACTCAATGTCAGCAATTAGTCATGTTACATAAAAGCAACAATGTCAGCAGTTAGCCATTTCATCCTACCATGATACATGCATGTAACGTATTGTCAGCAATGTCAGCAGTAAGCCATGTCATCCAACTATGTCACTTAAATTTAACTCAATGTCAGCAGTTAGTCATGTCATCTTACAATGTCATATAATATAACTCAATGTCAGAAGTTAGCTATGTCATCCCACCATGTTACATTAACGTAACTCAATTTCAGGAGTTAGCCATGTCATCCTACCATGTCAGAGACATGTAACTCATTGTCAGCAGTAAGCCATGTTATCCCGCAGTGTCATATAAAAGTTATTTAGTGTCAGCAGTTTACCATGTCACCCGATTACGTAACATAAAAGTAATACAATGTGGGCAGTTAGCCATGTCATCCCACCATGTCATATACAGGTAACTCATTGTCAGCAGTAAGCAATGTCATTCTTCTAGGTCACATAAAGTAACAAAATGTCAGAAGTTAGCCATGTCATCTAGTTACGTCACATAAAAGTAACAAAATGTCTGCAGTTAGCATGGTCATCCAACCATGTGTCATACATATAACTCATTTTAAGGAGTAAGCCATGTCATCCCATCACTTCACATAAATGTAACTCAATGTCAGAAGTCAACCATGTCATCCTATCCTTCCATGTCACATAAAAGTAACACAAAGTCAGCAGTTAGCCATGTCATCCTACCATGTCACATAAAAGTAACACATTGTCAGCAGTTAGCCATTTCATCCCACTATATCACAATATTGTAGGTTAATGTCAACACACCATATCACATACATGCAACTCAATGTCAGCAGTTAGCTATGTCATTCCGCCAAGTCACATTAAAGTAACTCAATGTCAGGGGTTAGCCATGTCATCCTACCATGTTACAGACATGTAGCTCATTGTCAGCAGTAAGCCATGTTATCCTGCATTGACACATAAAAGTTATTTAATGTCAGCAGTTAGTCATGTCACCTGATTACGTCAGATAAAAGTAACACAATGTTAGCAGTTAGCCATGTCATCCCCCATGTCACATACAGGTAACTCAATGTCAGCATTAAGCAGTGTCATGTTTCCATGTCACATAAAAGTAACACAATGTCAGAAGTTGGCCATGTCATCTCATTACGTCACATAAAAGTAACAAAATATCTGCACTAAGCACTGCCATCACACCATGTGACATTTTAAGGAGTATGCCATGTCATCCCACCACGTCACATAAATGTAACTCAATGTCACCAGTCAACCATGTCATCCTACCATGTCATATACATATAACTCAATGCCAGCAGTAAGCTGCTGTCATTATGGCAAAAATAAATTAATTGACAATATACCCATAAAAATATAAAAAAAGTGATAAGTTCTTGTATAAACACTGCTTGACCCTTTTAACTACATAGCTTAAAGGCGGAGAAATTCTTGTGGCATAGTACTGACAACTGCATTTCATTAAAAAAAACTGTATAAAAAGAAACTGCGAAGCCTGCATCTGATAAAAGTAATAAAAAAATCTACGAATCAAATAAAAACAATTTTGCTCCATTGTTTTTCCTTGATCAATGAATGGGCCAAAACTTTATTTCATCTAGGAACATTATATACCAAAGTTACATGTCACTTATAGTTAAATCTTTACAATAGTAAGATACTTATGTTGCACAACTTTAATCTTGTTTTATTTAAAAATGCATTTAGAGATATTATTATTTTTTACATAAATTTACGATTATTTAGAGTTACGACGATCCGAAAGTAAAACTACACTCCTATGATTAAATTGAAATAAATACTCTATATTTTCGTTCTATTTTTGCATTTACTGCAAAACAGTGTAATAGTTATAATGCATCTTTTTCGGGCGCCCTGATAGGCAAATACATTTATTATTCGTACTCTTCTCCTTAAGTGCGTAAATTACAGAATGAAGTGATAGCTTGTTATTAGGCCCTAGGAGGTCAGTGATAAGTCCCGTTATTACATAATTTCCTTGTTTCATCTATGGGCACATATTGATCACAGATTTTTAAAATCTGTATAATGCAAGGGCTATTAGCTTGGGGATTATTGTAGAAATGGCTCCCAAATACATAAATTGAGAAATATTGTGAATAAAAGTACTCAGAAAATATTGTTTTGCATCAGCAGCTGAAACGTAACGTGATAATTGCTTTTTACTTATTACATGCCATTAATATGTACATTTATATTACATAAATATACTAAAAATGAAGACAGTCTTTTTATTTATTCTAAGTTGCAGTGAACAAATATGTGTCATAGCAGGCATAGTTGAGTTAATAGGTGAAGAATAGTAGCAAAGAAAACCGACCGAACAACAAGAGCCAAAAACCAAGGGACAGTTACAAATCCGGATATAGACAAACACAACACAAAAATCAAAAACATAAAACACAGAGAGTAACCCGAACCCAATAAAAACCATGGGTGCACTCAGGTGCTCCGGACGAGTAAGCAGTGCCTGCCTATAATAAGACACCCGTCGATTTACTCGCTGTCTTGTCTAGGGAAAAGTCAAATCCAGAAATAGGAAACACTACCTATGACTCAGCGAAAATGTCAGATCGCATTTGAGACACTGATTTCCCGTAACGATTAATTAAGTCGTGGTGCCGACCATAGAACTTCTGGAGAGATAACATCAACCTAGGTACAACAAACCCTTGATTGAGTAGTTTGGCAGTCAACAGCAGTGATCGGTCTAGAAAATTTGAATAACGATCGCAGGATCTAGACTAACGTATAAGTTGTGAAATGCACACACCATACGCTGGAGCTGCTGGAATGTTGCTGTCGATGAACGGGATAAAATGTAAATAGTCACCAAATTTAGCATTGTTGAGGGACAACACATCATCAATATAGCTGAATGTGAAATTAAAGGTCTGGGCCAGAGTCTTTTCTTTCTTCTTCAGGAGGCCTTCTAGGAACTCAGCCTCATAGGAGTACAAAAACAGGTCGGCGAGGAGAGGAGCACAATTAGTACCCATTAGAATACCAACAGTCTGTTGAAAACATGTCCTCCAAACATGACGAATATGTTGTCAATTAGAAAATCTAACATGTGACAGATTTGGTCTTCAGTATATTTAGTATATTTAATATTTGCTTTGGAGTTATTGATGACGAAGTAAGATCTGTCATGACTAATTACCAGGTATTTATATCGTCTCTTTCCGTTTTTCACAAAAATTATTTATATTTATTATTTATATTTATATTTATATCGTCTCTTTCCGTTTTACACAAAATTATCATTTGATAAAGCCAGTTAAGAAGAGTCCCACAAAGCAACCGACATGTTATGACGTTTGTTTGTTTGTTGAAATGGGGTATCACTCATTTTTGAGCAATTTTTGCATTTACATTTTAAAATATTTCGAGAAACCCATAGTGTCCCGTAAAACTCTCAACAATTATGTGTGTATTTACCCTGTTCAAAGCTTCCAAAGCTTCCATTTTCTTTCTTCTATTTATCTAAAAATAAAAATACATATGCATGTACATATCTTTGTACTTCTTAAAAATATAAAGATCAAATTTGTATATTTGTTAACGAACTCTTGAAGTACGGGTTGAAAAAATAAACATATGCGGATATAAAAACAAATAATATTGCAAGCGATTATCGTCTACTTTTATCTGAACTGTGTCCACTATATCATTACTGTTAACTGCAACATAAAGGAACTACTTTATGTAAAACTAAAGGTTTTTCGGTTTGTTACAACAAACGATTATTTTTCCTTTTAATAATTTACGTAATAAATGTTCTTGTTTACAAAAGTTTTTATCGATAAGATAAAGAATACTGCTTATGAGAAAAGTTTTATCTTTTATCTTTTTAAGGGTTTTCATTGCACGGCTTCTCAAATTCCAGATTCTCAGCATTTTCAGTCGAATAAAAACGAAACAAAATATACTAAATGACGATGAAAACGCAACTCTTTTTATGGTATTCATTTTATCCCATAGAATAGATTTTTAAAATCTACTTTGAATGCTTACGACATTGATCAGTTACCTTTCTATGGTGTTATTTTCTGTTGGTTTTTTTAATTGTACCGTCCGTCGTAGGTGCAATATATAGCACGGAAACTTTGCTTTGGCAAAAAGAGATGCATGATTGATTTCAAAACAAGTCGAATTAATAACCTCAACTTACGTCCTTGAAAATCCTATTACACGTTTTAAAATGGAACAATAACAAGTGTCATTATGGATCGACTTTCTGACAACTAACGACACCAGGTTTTGGGCATTGTCTAGGGAGGCATTTCTAGACGTGATATTATCCGAAGGATGAACTGTTCAGCGGCAACAATTACTCGTTTGGCACAACGGTACCACCTGACCGGCTCAGTAAACGACATACCTCGCCCAGAAAGAGCAAGATCGCTATATTTGTTTGTAGCACCTACCTGATCGATTCTGCACTGTCGTCCAAACATCACACGAGACTATAGGAGTACACGTAAGGCGAATAGCACCGAATACAGTCTGACGTTGTCTACCTCGTCACGGGCTCAATTCAAGACGACAGTTTCGGGAAAATATTCTTACGCTGCAAAGACGTCGAAGATGGGCACATAGACAATGGGCATCTGTATTGTGGTCGGACGAGTCACGTTTCTACTGACGTCATAATGACGGCCGCATACGTGTTGGAGACGTAGGGGCGAACGCTTTGTTGATCCGTGTGTAAAAGAGACCGGTCAATTGGGGGTGGGGCGAAGTGTCATAGTTTGGGTGGCGTGTCAATGAACTATCGGACACCACTCGTTGTAAATAATGACTATTTAACGGCTCAACGTTACATTGATGAAGTCCTTCGATCGACTGTTATTCATTCCGTTCTTTGCTGCACATCAATACCTTCATCTTTTTCAACATCACAATGCTCTTGCCCATTCTGCTCGCAACACACATGACTTCTTTCACAATAATGTTCAAACACTTTTGTGGCCAGCATTTTCACCCGATTTAAGCCCGATAGAACGCTTATGCAATCAACTTGAACAGCTACAAGAAGACACCAATAAGACCCTGTCACACGATTCGTCATCTCAAAAATGCTTTGCAAAATGAGTGGAATAACATTCCACAAGAGCGTATCCGTCGTTTTGCCCGTTCTTTGCCAAGAAGATGTCGTGCATACGTCGCAGAAAATGAAGTACACATTCCGTATTGAACGTGTTTAAGTGTCTGTGAGTACATTAACGATCAATTTCAGCAATAAAATAAACTTCATGTTTCAAATGCTAAATCGATCTGTTCAAATTGCTAAATTATTTGTGTAAAACTTAGTGTTGCGTTTTTACTAGTACTCAGTATATATAAAGCGACAATACAAAATGTCGTAATAACATTTCGAATGATATGACAAAATCATTGTTTTGTTTAAATGTCCTTTTACGTTTGAATTAGGTAAGTCGTACACATTTAAACTTTTGTCTCCGGTATTTACCGGTCTTTAATATTAATATCATAGTAACACATAATTATAACTAATTGAAAATTTAAAACTTATAATCACATTCAACCTGGTTAACCTGTAAATATTGACAATAAAGCATAGATAGGCCAGTGCGGAACAAGGAATTGAATCAATTTTACACTGTGCTTGGAGGGCAGTCGCTTTTCAACAATTACTCAATTTCTGTGTTTGTGTTTTTGCTTTTTGTTTGGTGTTGTTTATTTAAGTATGTATCAATATTTGTATTTGTCCTTTGACTAAAGGTTCTTGTTGTCCGGTTGGTTGCGTGCTTTTTCCTCTTTTGACGTCACAAAATACTGACTACGTTTTTCTTTACTCGAACAGGTATTTTGACTGCGAGATACTTATTACAGAAACATGTTCGGATATAAATAATTGAGTACACTCTATAGCTCTGTTAAGTCTTTTTCGTTTTTTTTCCTTTTTTGCGTAAAAACCAGCTAAATATGGCATCTTGTTAGAGGCCTACGAATTTGCGTCATATACATGTTTTTGAACATTTGTGTTGACTGCTGTAGGCTCAACAATTCAAAATAAAATGGAATTCACCCTCTTCTCGTCTCTTTTCAGAGGAAAATCGTTCAATCGCTTTTTAAATTATACATAAACATTTTAACATTCCAGCAGCATCTGTATGTATAGTAGCAAAGTAAGGCCATATTTAATACGTTAATCGTACGTCATTAGTATTCACGGCCTTATACCGCTGACATTTTTACAACTGATCAAGGAAAATATTTATATTGATCAGTCGAGAACCGCTATGGTAGAACCATTACCTTTGTATTCGTGGTCAAAAGCTACAATAAAACAGTTGAAAGAAAATAACTTTAGGCAACGTAAATTAAAAAAATTTCGGGGCTACATAAGTAACAAAACGGAACAGAGTTAGTTCAAGTTACTGTAGAGCACTAAACTGTTCAATTACTAAAATTTACGAACTATTTTTCCTTATTGCAATCGTTGAATGAAATCGGTAATAATTAATACTATGGATAAATAAAACCTACTGGTCAAGCAATTATCTAAAACGAGTAGACATTCTATAGACAAAGCCAATATTGACATGTAGACATTCTATAGACAAAGCCAATATTGACCTTAAAAAACCATTGGCCAGTTTCTAAATTTAAATATGTTCCGATATGAAAACATAATGGGTTGGTGAACTAATTACGCCGATTTAAATGTGCATTTAATACTTCACGATATTATAATCAAATAACATAGTGTTTACATGTCACGATGAATAAATTTTGTAAGACAACTAACCTGTATAATAAACTAAATTGCTGGCTCTTATTTGATGGCAGCACAATGGAGACACGTTGTTTAATTGTATTACTTTGCTGTTCACAACAAAACAAAATAATAGTAATACGCCGAATAAAAATAATAAAGTTGTATGTTGTTGTATGCCTATTTTTTTCCTTTAACAGCTTCGAACAGAATAATTCATCCTAGTAGTTTTATGTTTGTATGAACTGTACGCATAAAAAAATAACTGTACATAACACGGACACTTGAATATATTGTACACATGGAAAAAATAAATGTATATAACACGGACACTTCAATATACTGTACATATGATAAAAAATAACTGTATATAACAAGAACACTTTTTTTCTGTAAACCCCATAGAAAGTTAGTCATGAAGGAAATTAATCACAATAGTTCAGATTTGTCAACGGGAAGTCTGTTTCCGTCCTTGTACATGATTTTATAGTACTTGTTAATTTTCCATTATTTAAAATGTTGTATGATAACTTTAATAATAATAGTTTTCTTTACATATGTAAAAAAACCGGATATTAACACTGTCTGCCTATGATAACAAGTGATGTCTTTGGTATCGAGTGGTCTGGGTAGTAAAGAAAACATTTCGATTAACGGCTTGTCAACACTGGGGTTGTGGGTTTGAGTCGGACTCTGAACCCAACACCAAACTTATTAACGAGAAATGACAATTTTTCTGTCTAATTTAAACGGTCTCAACGCGTAATCTGCATTCCTTACTTTCAAAGACTTAACTCCATGCTATAGCTGAAAATTGCTGCATAACACCGGTAATTATGAAAAACAAACACACACGCACACCAATGACTCTGATTTTAGAATGCATAATCGAGTCCATAGAAAGGGTATTTACAAAGACGCTACTCTGTATACGTCTGTAACAACAGACAGAACGGTATACGTTATATTTTGGGAAGTAATGACATACACCAGTCTGTATATTATGTTCGTAGTAATGACAGACACTGGTCGGTTAAATAATAGGTTGGGAGTAAAGACAGACACTGGTCTATATACGTTATATGTTAGTAGTAATGACATAGACTGACCGTTATACGTTATATGTCGGTAGTAATGGCATACACTGGTCTGACAACCATATATGTCGGTAGTAATGACATACACTGGTCTGTATACATTATATGTTTGTAGTAATGACATACACTGGTCTATATACGTTATATGTTTGTACTAATGACATACACTGTATTTACACGTTATATGTTTGTAGTAATGACATACACTGGTCTGTACACGTTATATGTTTGTAGCAATGACATGCACTGGTCTGTATATGTTATATGTTTGTAGTAATGACATACCCTGATCTGTATACATTATATGTTTGTAGTAATGACATACTTAATTGACACAATACAGTAAAATGTTATGTTCTACAAACGTGGAATGACATGTTTATTTTTTCTAAATGCAATAATATACATCTATTAAAATGTTAAGACAAGTTGATCTATAAATGGTACAACAACATAACAGAAAAAACTGAAATAACGATACGATGTCACCATTAATTTACATGTGGGTGCATTCTTGTATTTAAAAAATCAAAAAGAAATTTCTTATATTAAACCGTTTTCATTCTATTTTCTTGTGTCTTATAGATTTGGTTATACTTATCTTCATTTCAGGTGAACTTCACAGAGAAGTTATATATGTTATATGTTTTGCAAAAAAATATTTTCTTCTCTTTTTAAAGCATCCTAGAAACATATTTAAAATACAGAAACGATAAAAAGACACGGTCAACATTGAGAAAGTTAACGTGAACGGTGATTTTGTTTTAATTACAGGCCACTGAATGTTTTATAGATGAGAGCTATGATCATGACGAGATCAAGTAAAAAAGGCATGCATCAGTAAAGTTGAATGTAAGGGACAATAACTGTTAATATGTCTTTTGTAGTGAAAACAGTGTGTACACGTTATTAACAACCTTAAATTACAAGGACTGACAGTGTTTCACCAAAGATCGGGGTGGTACCAGTGCTTCCCGCAAATAAAAACTAAACGCAATGATACTGGTAAACAATTGATAGAAGTGACATCAAAAGCTTTGAACAAAAAACAAGCTGATTCTTTTCGAGATTAACAAACAGGCTCTAACGAATAATTAGGCTGACAGTCCCAAACTAAATACATTCCTTACTAATGTCCATAGTATCCGTAATTACCAAGCGGAACGTACTGGCAGCTCTTTCAATTAAACATAATTTATTTTGCAGTGGATTGTCGAGTCCCATAATTTTAGATTAAAGCTTATATGATTGCGTATCGTTGGGACTTATGACTCTTTTTGGTTACACAAAAGGAAAAATAGTAATCAACAGATGCGCAAGTCTACAGCAAGCTGTATTTCATGTTTCTAAATACTGTCATGCAGTGCGCAAGTCTAGAGCAAGGCGTATTTCCTATTTCTAAATACTGCCCAGTAGAGGTTTGTCATGTGCAAGTCTACAGAAAGGTGTATTTCCTGTCTTTAAATACTGCTTTGTAGAGATCTGTCATGCGCAATTAACAACATTATATTGGTATTAATCTCATTAAGAAAAGAGCAAACAGTCTGAGCAAATAAATGCGAGGATAAAGTCTCGACGGCTGCAATCAGTATAGTCTGTGACACTAAAAAAAATAATGATGGTTACTGAGAATGAATCTTGTACTGAGAACGTTTTTAGTTACGTATTTGGAACAATCATCGCCTAAAATATTCAAACTTGATCCATGATCTGAAGCAGTATAAATAATGAAAAAATAAAACCTGATAACGAATGACACTCTTAGTGATATTCATGGTCAGTATTACATGTAATGTGAGATCCATCTCCACTTGTATCTACTACTGAGACTGCAACAAAATTAACCTACCACAAAAACGACGTAACAAATGAAACATTTTTGGTAAAAAAAACATTACTATCTTTACACCACAGAAAGCACCGTCAAGTCAAACACTTTTGTAACGAAAAGAAATTGGTCTTCTGTAACTATACAAATAAATGTCATCAAAGATACCAAGGTTAATAGAATTTACTATCTATACAAAATACTGGACTGGCAGGTTGTGTTTCATTACACACATTTTAACAGACAGAATAAGATATATGTGCTAAAGTTTTACATTAAACGTCATATGCGCAAGGAACTGTACAGGTAACAAAAGCTATATCTTGTTCAGATATAGAACTGGGACTTGCGAGTTATATAGGATAAATAATTGTTGACCGTGGAATTTGCATTCATTCTGCGTTTTCTTGTTATGTGAAACGCTGTTACTTTCTTATGGCACGGAATGTACAAAAACAATTATTATGAATAATGCGCCGATATGGTTTCTTCCGTAAATGGCCGATTTCTGGAACAGATGACCCAGTACAGATGAGCTCACGCGCACACATCTGTACTTGCTGCGTCATCCAATCAAAACGCCAGAAACAAGAACGTTGTTATGGAAACATAACAACGTTCTTCTATGATGTTCTTGTTTCCGGCGTTCTGACTGGATGTCAGAGACAATGGAGTATAAAACAATGGAGTCTATAATATATAGGATATAGGATATAGCAATGTGAAAGTTGTTGGTTTACGGAAGAAATAGGTACTTTCATGCGTTTTGCTGCGCTTCACTCGCGAAAAGACATAAAATTTCTATCACTCGTGAAAGATCAAGCGGTCTTTCCCCAAAACGTATGAAAGAACTTATTATTCTTTTCTACACTGGATACTGAATTGTAGTTTCTAATTGACGCCATTTTTCAAAAAGTATCGGCTGTAGTAATAAATGCATGTAAATTGTGGTGTGTTATTGTTTTTATTGCGCGGCATGAATGTTGAATTGAATAAAATCAGAACATTTTGTTGCTACTACTGAAGGATCAGAAAAAATATCTGATCTCATTTAAGAGATCAATAACGATCAACAAATGTTGATCTTCTTATCTATTAAGAAACACAATAATTCGAACGATCAGCATATCGTTGATAACAAATACCAAAATATTAACAAACGATCCTTGTTTGAGTTGTTTATGAAGGTCATAACAAAATAGCGAATACCAAGAAACTGTCAAAAAGACAATCTACAAAAATTACAGTCCACAAAACCGGAAACCAGGAAAACCAACAAGCATGTACACAGCAACTACAGTAATGGTCCTGACAACACGCATTCTAAGGGAAGTAAAAGAAAGTCGAAAGGTCAATAAAACACTAAGACTGTGATTAAATCTTGATCTAGACAAAGACACATTATTGTTTTTGGACCTTGTACATTCGTCATCGTAAACTTATTGACAGATTTAGTATAATTTTAGCTAATTCAGTAAATTGTATATGTTATACATTGTATTACAACATTTCTAATACAAAACTTTATGACGAACTTACTTAATGAACAAGCAAAATACATGTATATATTAATAGGTTTAAACTCATTTCACTTGATAATAATAAAATATTGAACCAAGTAAAATAGACTGGGCTATTGCTACGAGTAGCGGTTTGATATTTTACTGCATCGGCTATCCGTTTTAAAGCCAGCACCTTTTTTAATGTTCTTCAATGAACGCGTTACTCTAAAATAGGTATAGTTCTGTTATTTAATAACTCTCTTTATAGAACTAAAGGTTACCTCCCAACAAGTAAGATCGGGTAAACAAGAAAGCTTTGTTATTTATTCTGTACTTTGAAGAATGTTTTGATTTTTATTCTCCAGTCATATGCAGTCTTTGGTTAACGTGAGAAAATGTCATTTCATTAATACTGACATTTAATTAAACGTCTGTAAAATAAAATATCAATCTATACTGTGTTTGTGTTCCAGGGATTGTTATTAAAGTACAAACCATTTTTTGCCATTACATAAACAACAGACTATAAGACTAGATGGATTATGTTCTCGAAGGTATTTTCTATCGTATAACTGTCCACGATATTTATATTTTTGCTAATGGAAACCGTGAGTTGAATGTTCCCAGTTATACTAAACTTCATTCTGAGATTATACTCAATGTCTATCTTGTTTAGTTGATTTGCCAGATTACACGAAAGTCACCACGATGGAGTCTTAAAAAACAAGGTTTTCTTTTGTCAAAGAAATTGCCTCTGCTTGTGTGATTCTTGTCTAATTATGTAGCATATTAATGCGTGAAGAACTTCTTTTAGTATTTTAAAAATATTACTATTTGTTCGAATCATGTCCCACTGTATTTAGCAGATTTTAATTTTGGAACCATAATATCTCTTTATTTCTTTCTTTCCTTTTCGTTCTTTTTCAATTTTGCGTTTGGGGAAAAGTTTAGACATTGCTTTGGCTTATTTTTTATTATAACTAACAATGTAATTTAGTTCCCACACACCACCCATAGTAGTATACATATCTATTTTCATCAACAAACCAACTCGCATACTACAGTAATGGAAGCGGGAGATTTGGCATGCCATAAAACCTAGTATAACACACCATTTCGTTTAATTTGCTTGGTTACTTGTACCAAATCAGGACAATTGCAGATGTTACTAAATTTTTGTGTGATTGTTCTAAAGTTTGTCGGTTTCTTGGACTTATTTGTGGATTTTCTTTTCTGACAGTTTCCTCGGTGTTCGGTATTTTGTTATAACCTTCATTCGAATCACCGTTATTAGAAACTATATAATATAATTGAAAAGTTATTATATTCACTAAATGTAGCAATACTGGGAATTTCATTTAACGGTTTAGCGAAAATATTTTTCTGTGGTTAATTATATTTATTATTGGTCCCAAAATGGACTAATAAACATTGCGCAAGACACAATTCAGAAAAAATTTCGGGGGTGGGGGGTGTAGACAAAGCTACTTTAAAAAGACATGTTTAAAAAAAACTGTAAGTATAAATTTAGTATAAATTCATCCATATCCCTGATAAGTATAATCATTCTGTGACTGTGTGTAAATGTAATAATCGACCGAGAAATAAGTGTTTAAACAATTCTCTCTCTCTCTCTCTCTCTCTCTCTCTCTCTTATGTACCAAATACGACACCGATTGTATTTTAAGAGTACATACATTTTGATTTCTCCATTGAAACCACATCGTTGTGCTAAAATGCAAATATTTTTTGCTTATTGTTCATTATAAGTTTTAAGGCTTACAATGAGGCATGATTATGTTGAATTTGATTGTTGCGGCAAATATCTTATTTTGTCTGTTTAATACCATGTAATTGCAGTTTTTTTTGCTGCGTGCGTTCTTTGCTAACAGTTTGCGTGTTTTCTCGTAGAAAGATCACATACTAAAGCTATCATGGTATATTTTTAAATGCCATTTTCTATTAACACTTTGTGATCTTCATTAATGTTTTTTGCATAAGCAATGCATTAAAATTGCAAAACTATTGATGCTAAATAGAAGTTTATTAATCATTTAAGATTTCTACTACGTAATGTCATCTCGTCCCAAATGTTTTAGACGTACTTTAATCAAATATCTAAGGCTTAATATGTTAAGGCACCCACTGTTGTATGTATAAAATGTGACCTATTACTTGATCACCTTCCGCTAATTGTCTAATCACTAGGCTGTCATTTGATGTGAAATGTTTTTAGAAGCAAGCGGGTTGTACTTGCCAATGTTCAGAATCACAGAGGAATGCCAATTATAGTTGTTCATGTCTATGTCAGAACAGCTTTTGGTGCTTTGTTACTGTATCCTTGAGTATATTTTTTGAAAAGAAGACAAGATGGAGATCTGTTAATAAATTGTATACTCTTACAGTAGTCGTTCTCTTATCTGTGTTGAAAATGTTTTATTCAAGGATGGTCATTACAAAATTAATACAATAATACAATTTGATTACTATTTAAAGAAGTTCTTTTTGTTTGTTGTTTGTGGTTATTTTTTAATGAATAACAGCACAAGAAAGTGAAAGCTGAATGAATCCACCAAATTAACACTGTCGTACCCGTGATTTAAATTAGCTTCGTAGTCTGAACACACTACGTGACTGAAGTAAAACGAAATTAATTTCAATGATATTATTGTTTGCAGACAAATCAGTCTGTTGATTGTGAAAGCACATCAGATGTTTATAACGTATTAATCATTGATTGTAATTAAGAACTATTTATTGCACCTCTTCAATACTACTTACTAAAACATGTCACTGATGTGTTAATTGTCTTGTTACCTAATATTTTTAATAAATATTTTTCGTTTTTCTTTCCAACTTAAATTAATTAGTTGCCATGCTGCTTTGCGTCAGCAATTGCTTTTGCATAAAACAAATGTCATCACAGATACCAAGGTTAATGAATTTACTACTCCAGACGGGCGTTTCGTCTCCAGATTTGCGCTAAAAAAAATTTAAATCCAAAAAAATGAGATGCTGTAGAGCTTTTATCACCAAAATTCCGAATCGTTATGCTAAATCCGTCTAAGGCTATAAACACCTTGACAAGTTTCAAGCAGATAGGGCTCATTAAAACTACTAGGAAATTCCATACTCTAGTTATAGTATACCAGTTCACTATAGCAAATTCCTTACATTCAATAGTAAAGTAAAACTGCAAATATGCTGCACCAAGGATTGGTCTTCAGTTTTGAATGTGTTTTAATATTTCATATTTAAATGCAGTTTGTTTATTATCTTTAATGTTAAGTAAACTGATTATTTTTGTATTCTTTATAAATATGTCCTGTCTGAGGCTTTCAATGTATGATTAACACTCGTTCTGTTATTTAGTTTTTTTTCAGCTAAATATTTTGTAAACAGAATTACAATATGGTCCAAGGAATATGTTTAATGAAGTGTGTGATCTAAGGATGTTCCCAAAATTTAATGGGGTGCAGAAGGGAAGAATATATATGGTTTTCAACTTCAAGAGTTTTAACATTCTGAGAAAGCTACATATTACACTGTCTTTAAGGATTAGTTAACTAAGAAAAAATAGTATGTTAATAGATCGACCTATAAGAGTTAAAAGTGAAGGGCGATAACAAATCGACATACAGACATAATGCAAAATAAACAAAGTAAATAGTAATGGCAATGATTAAAAGCTTGTGAAAAAAAAACAATAAAGCCAAGAAGATCTAACGTACTCAGCCCAAGTGATCAATATTAGACGAACTACAGTAACCACATGAGGCCCCAATTTCAGTATAGCATCAGTATATTTTTGAGGAAACATCATAGTCGCAGTAATATTTTTGTAAATTATAAAACGATCATGAATGATTGTAACCTAATATTGTTCATATTTGATTTATTCAATTTTTGATTTGTCTATATGTTCAAATGTTTACATTGTGCCAGAGTTATTATTCCTTTTTTAAAGTGGATTGCAAATAAAATGGATAAATATGAGTATGAATACTTGTTTTCAAATGCTTAGATGTTGACGATTTTCAACTGTCAAACTAATGGTTCATATTTCACAAAAGCATTTAAAAAATGACTAAAATAATAATCTGGAAACGAAACACAAATAGACAAGTTAGAAATATGTACTTGCAGTCGATTACAGATACAAATAAAGTCACAATCGTGACCTTGGTTTAATAAAATATAACACAATTAATGAGACAAATAATTCCCATGTGTCAATACCTTTCTTGTCACATCATAAATGATTGATATTAATCTATCCAGGTCAAAAGCGAACCGTTCGCAAATCATTTTCCAATTAACTGTAAAAAAGCAATCGGATTTAAAACTAGCATGATCATGATTATCTTTTGGAGTATGTTTCATTAATAGATAATAATATTTCACCAAGTTAATAGGAAATGTCAGTTTATCTTATCCCATGAAATGCTATATATTCTACACAAGTCTTTGAAACACCAAAAGCATTATAAATAATTAAAACGCTTAATGTCGATTTCTTTGACATAAAGACATAATGGGCTAATTTACCTAACTAGAGTGTGGTTTAATTCTATCTAATCGAACTAATTCACCTCTAATATGGTCATTTAAATTGATAGGACATTCCTTTACACGGCTTTTTATAAAAACCTGATAATTACCACGTTAGTCCCATACAGTGACGAGTATCAGGTGTACGATCTTATTTTTAATTATACATTTATAAAAGCGGTAAATTTATGTTGTATATTACATATTTTTACTAAAAGCCATTGGTTTAAAAATAAATAAATGGCTACTCGTGGTATAAATATAATGGGGTAGATGTAAACACGCAACATTTGTCATTAAAAATTAATTTAAAAACATGCATATTGTTTTAATTAGGAATAAATACTTAACATTGGGATGGGACAATACGGAAAAATAGAGATTAACCCAACAGTAATGGTTACATCTTAGAACATTTTCATCATCGCTGTTTGTCAAATGCATCACGTTTAAGTTCTATGAATCTGTTGTAAGAGATAGCAGGCTGCAGCAAAATTTACATGTAACATTTTATGTATTAAACTTCACAGGGGACCATCCAAAATCTATAGCGTAGACGCTGTTTCCATAGTTTGACCGGTTGCAAGTAAAGATCCCTTTTCCCAAATGTTGTTTTGCGTCCTACAGTGCCACTTCAGAATTTCCTATCATTTAGATTTTAATTATTGTTGGGTTTGAGCGCCAATGATTAGCTATACGAAACGCGCGTATGGCGTAGTAAATTCTATTAACCTTGGTATCTTTGATGAAATTTTATGATAAGAAAATAAGTAGAAAACTTTGTAATGGATCATCTTATGAACATTGTAAACAAGTGTAATTTCAATCCGGGAAGTGACTTCACATTTATTGCAAATTTCAATGATTTAAAAAACTCTGAACACACGATTGTAGTGTTAGATTTTCAGGCAAAGTTGTAAAAATTCTTTTTGTTGCCATATAAACCTAATGAAAACCACACATTCTATTAACTAGAGACCACAGTAACACAGAATTGAGTCGGTGAATGAAAAATAGGCATCGTATGACTTCACAAAACAATGAAAAAATGTTTCAAATGCGCTTTCTCCGGAACAGTTCACTGTACATCTAAATCAACTTTTCCCTTTGACAACGATCACCTGCAGCAATTAGAAATTACTGTACAAAATCGGCCAATACATAAGTTATGAGCCTTTTGTGTCTCTTGGAAACATAGATTTTTAACTGTATATCTCTGAATTAAACATAGAACACTGAACCGTGTTTCTGCTATTTAGAGCTTTCTATTGCTCATTTCTAAAACATAACAATAAATTCTATGCAATGACGATGGGCTGAATATCAGAAAAAAAAACAAAAACAAAATGGCACCCATCTAATCATGCCACTACTAATACCAACTTCTCATCACTATAATCATAACATCTAGACATCTATGCTAAGGGAGACAACTGAGATTTTATATAAAAGTTTTGCAACGATATTGATTGTGTTTTAGTTAAAGTCAAATTAAATAATTTGACAGACATTTCAAGCATAAAGCACCAGCATCAATTAGGTTAGCTTTTATTAAATAAGTCATAGCAATCTAAATACAAAATATCTGAAATGTACAATATACCCAACTAATCATATGTTAAAATACTTCATGAGTTGTTATGAAAACAAAACATGACATCAGTAGGACACATTAACCAATTATTCCTAAAACTAGAGACCCTTTATAGCCCATATCGCTCACCTGACCTACAAAGTATACTTAAAACTAGAGACTCTTAAGAACCTGCATCGATATCCTGACTTGCAAAGAATACATAAAACTAGAGACTCTTAATTCCAGCCTGTATTACTCACCTGACTTACAAAAACACTTTTTAAGACATGATTTTCTTGCAAATGTTAATATTAAATGCTAAGAGTTTATGTGCTTTTTCTATGCACGTGGAATTTCCAATCATCAGTAATTTCTTAGAAGAAGCCGTTTTATGTTTTTCTCTTAGGTTAATATGTTAAGTGATGTTCCATGGTGGCAGCAATCTTGTATTTGGGATCGGAACAAAAAACTCAAAATTAGTAGAGGCCCATCTCAGGTACGTTTCTACAATATCTCAATTCCTTATGTAAAGCGGTTTGTGAGGCAGCGAATTTTGAAATTTCAGAACGCATTAGCAGCTTTGGCAGCCATGTTGAATTTCCTATTGGCTCGAAAAACTCAAAATTATAAGATTACTATCCAAGATTCACTTCTGCATTATTTGCATTATGGAACAGTTTAATAGAAGAAGCTGCTTGTATGGTGTTCCAATAGAGTCCTATATTAAGCTGTGTTACACGGTGGGTTAGGGTTAGGGTAAGAAAAAAAGATTATTGCCAAGGTTATTGCCTTAAAAAAGGTAATTGCCACTTGTTTATACAAACACAAATTTAGAATTTAACTATCTTGTTTGATTTTATTTTTATTTCAATAACAGCGATGTCTCCATTGGTGTTTTAACCAGTTTCTATAATAACGATCTGTTTTGCGCCAATCTATTTAACCATTCCTTGTTCATTATCTTCAGCTTTAGAGTAGACAATCATGTACTATCGATTTACAAATACATTTCATTCGATGATTGAAAGATTGTTAGCAACTAAAGAAGTTCCTTATATATTATAATGGGATGTGTGTCCTATTCCTGTTGTATGAAAGTTTCTAGATAGACGTGTTCTATTTACGTTTTGCACGGTTTGTTCTATGTGTACTGTAAGACTGAGTTTTGCACGTTGTGTTCTATGCGTACTGTAAGACAGCGTTTTGCAAGGTGTTTTCTGTGTACTGTACGACAGCGTTTTGCATGGCGTGTTCTATGTCACACTGTTATATAGCTTTTTGCACGGCGTGTTCTATGGGTACTGCAAGACAGCGTTTTGGACGGTTTGTTCTATGTGTACTGTAAGACTGAGTTTTGCACGTTGTGTTCTATGCGTACTATAAGACAGCGTTTTGCACGGCGTGTTCTGTGTACTGTAAGACAGCGTTTTGCACGGTGTGTTATATGTGTGTTGTAAGACAGCGTTTTGCACGGCGTGTTCTATGGGTATTGCAAGACAGCATTTTGCACGGTGTGTTCTATGTGTACTGCAAGACAGCGTTTTGCACGGTGTGTTATATGTGTGTTGTAAGACAGCGTTTTGCACGGCGTGTTCTATGTGTACTGTAAAAGAGCGTTTAGCACGGTGTGTTATATGTGTGTTGTAAGACAGCGTTTTGCATGGCGTGTTTTATGGGTACTGCAAGGCAGCGTTTTGGACGGTGTGTTATATGTGTGTTGTAAGACAGCGTTTTGCACGGCGTTTTCTATTGGTACTGCAAGACAGCGTTTTGGACGGTGTGTTGTATGTGTGTTGTAAGACAGCGTTTTGCACGGCTTGTTCTATGGGTACTGTAAGACAGCGTTTTGGACGGTGTGTTGTAAGACAGCGTTTTGCACGACGTGTTCTTTGGGTACTGCAAAACAGCGTTTTGGACGGTGTGTTGTATGTGTGTTGTAAGACAGCGTTTTGCACGACGTGTTCTATGGTTACTGCAAAACAGCGTTTTGGACGGTGTGTTGTATGTGTGTTGTAAGACAGCGTTATGCACGACGTGTTCTATGGGTACTGTAAGACAACGTTTTGCAAGGTGTGTTATATGTGTGTTGTAATACAGCGTTTTGCACGGCGTGTTCTATGGGTACTGTAAGACAGCGTTTTGCACGGTGTGTTCTCTGTGTACTTTAAGACAGCGTTTGCACGGTGTGTTCTGTGTAGTGTAAGACAGCGTCTTGCCCAATGTATTCTATGTATATTGTAAGACAGCGTTTTGCAAGGTGTGTTCTATGTGTACTGTTATACCGAGTATTGCTCGGTGTGTTCTGTGTACTGTAAAAAAGGGTTTTGCACGGTGTTTCCTATGTGTACCATAAGAAAGCGTTTTGCACGGATTGTATGAGTAGTGTAAGACATCGTTTTGCACGGCGTGTTGTATGGGTACTGTAAGACAGCGTTGTTCATGGTGTGTTCTATGTGTACTGTAAAGCAGCGTTTTGAACGGTGTTCTGTGTACTGTAAGACAGCGTCTTGCCCAATGTATTCTATGTATATTGTAAGACAGGGTTTTGCAAGGTGTGTTCTATGTGTACTGTTATACAGAGTATTGCACGGTGTGTTCTGTGTACTGTAAAACATCGTTTTGCACGGTGCGTCCTATGTGTACAATAAGAAAGCGTTTTGCAAGGTGTGTTGTACGAGTACTGTAAGACAGCGTTTTACACGGCGTGTTCTATGGGTACTGTAAGACAGCGTTTTGCACGGCGTGTTCTATGGGTACTGTAAGACAGCGTTTTGCACGGCGTGTTCTACGTATATTGTAAGACAAGGTTTTGCACGGTGTGTTCTGTGTGTACTGTAAAACAGCGTTTTGCACGGTGTCCTATGTGTACTATAAGAGCACTTTCACAGTTGAAGTCGAGCACACCTTACCTGAAGTCATTATGTATAAAAATATGGCTTCAAATGAAACCAACAATTAAACACATGCAATAACGGTTACACATGTATTATGTCTCAGTTTTTTTAAATTTACCAATTATCAATGACACACAAACATCTTTGTGGTACGTCGACGGATCATGGAATCATAGATGCCCCTCTCGACTTTTAACTAAGTTACCGGAAAATTGTGACTTACTTGTAATGTCATTGACGTATAATATACGGATCCAGGAGGACAGAGCGCTGTGTGCAGTGTATAATGCTTTGTACAATGATGGTTCCCTTTACTCGCAAATCTTTACAAAGTCTTTACCTAGTCTTTACAAAGTAACCATATTGTTACTTCTACTACAAACATCGAGTTTAACACGGATAAATTTGAAGACAATTCAGATGGTTATTGTGAGAAAACAATGTCGAGCCCTGGGTCAAGCATGAGTCATATTAGATAGTTCATAATTTAAACCTAAAAGTACTAAGCTGTGTACTAATTTTCTAGTGGTTACTAGTATTACATTCAATTTTTTCTCTGGACCTACCCCACCTCAGCCACGGACATGATAGTGTACTAGATAGCTACATTCACATTCTGTTTTCTTTCGAAGTAAGAAAAACAAAAATAATAACTTCTCACATTTATTTAAACTAGTCAGTTATAAAAAAAATTACAAATACAAAATTGTGTATTAACTCTCATTCATTCAAAATGTGACATGTCACAATACTTCAAACCGTACAGTACATTTTGTTAATATCAAAACATAAATATATACATCAATTACCTGTTGTTTATTAAAAATTTACTAACAAGTCAAATATATTTGTAAAAAATACAAATAAAAAATAATTGAACAAAAAATTTAACATGGAAACCATAATTTGCATCTTTGACTGTTTAATCAGCTCACTTGGCAAGCATGCATTACTGCAGCCACTAATCGTCCACTTACTCAACTTTAACACGGTATATACATTGTGAGCTGAACAGGTAATATGTCTGATGTCATAGGAATTAGTCATCCATTTTATTCTTTTCTTTCAGAAATTTAAACTCTCTTTCATCAACAAGATAAAATAAATGCATTAGAGTACGAAATGTTCCAGTAGTTTTTATTTATTTTTTCCACTTCCTTAGAATGTCATAATTCTGATCAGATATGTTCTTGTTAAATCTATTTATGGTGACCTCAGCTTGCCCCAGGATGCCTAAACTGTGGAATCTTACTGTGGAACAGACAGACATACGGACTTCCTTATTAGTGGAAGCTAATGACGAAAAGACATACAGAATCTTAAAGTCGAGAAGACGTACAAACTGCCCAATTTGTGGAATATTAAAGGAGAGCAAATATACAAAATACATAACTGATGAAATTTTAAAGTCTGCTTTATAAATGGAGCTTGAAGGTGAGCAGGCATACAGACTGCCAAATTAGTGAAATCTTACAAGGCCATCAGACAGAGAGACTGAATAATTAATGAAATCTAATAAGGCAAGCAGACATACAGACTGCCTAATTACAGGAATATTAAAGGCGATCAGACACAATGATTCCTTTTTTAGCGAAATTTCAAAGGATAGCAGACATACAGACTGCCATATAAGAACACTCTTTAAGGAGGGCAGACATCCCGATTGCCTAATTAAGGGAATAGTAAAGGTGATCAGACATCCAGATAGCTTTATTAGCGGTATATTTAAGGCTTAATGACGATCCTACTAAGTCTGGTTACAATTGGCTGAAGGAATTCTTTGGAGAGGATTTTAAATTCATTTGACGGATTTGATAAACAGCAGCTTATTGAGACTTTAGTATGTTGAGAATATGTTTTGTCACCATTTTGTTAAGTTCAAATCTGTTGTCGTAATTATGACAACACTCCTCCCTACTTCTACATTTGTATTGTTAAAACAATGGGACTATGTTGTCCACAATCAAATAGCACTCCTCCCTACTTATATTGGTAAAACAATGGGACTTTATTGTCTTTAATTAGATAACGCTCCTCCATACTTATATTGATAAATCAATGGGACTCTGTTGTCCTTCTTCCGATTACACTCCTCCCTACTTATATTGGTAAAACAATGTGGACTCAGTTGTAGCCGTTATGACAAAACTCCTCAAATTTAAATACAAAGTATAATTAATAGTCTCATTATTAATAAATTATATTGCGACAATTGTCAGAACACAGAATCACACAGAGCAAATCACCACAGTAGAAAAAAACCCAGATGAATTCAGATCAGGTTGGATCCTTTTAAAAATTATATATACCAACAAAATATCGTTGAATATCGTTGGGTCCTTTTAGCAATTAAATATACTAACACAATACTGTTGGTCCTTTTAGCAATTATATATACCAACAAAATATCGTTAAGTCCTTTTAGCAATTATATATACTAACAAAATATCACGGGGTCCTTTTAGCAATTATATATACCAACACAATATCTTTTGTTCCTTTTAGCAATTATATATACCAACAAAATATCGTTTGGTCCTTGTAGCAATTATATATACCAACAAAATATCCTTGGGTCCATTTATCAATTATAACCAACAAAATATCCTTGGGTCCTTTAAGCAATTATATATACCAACAAAATATCATTTGGTCCTTTTAGAAATTATATTTCTTACAAAATATCATTGGGGTCCATTTAGCAACTATAACCAACAAAATATCCTTGGGTCCTTTAAGCAATTGTATATACCAACAAAATATCCTTGGGTCCTTTTAGCAATTATATATACATGTACCAACAAACTCATATCTGTGAAATTTGGTGAAACTAAATATTACTGTAATGATCTGTGTTGATCAGTTATATACAACTGTACATTATGCATCACAACATTACAAATGCTTGACACAGAAAACAGTTATCAAACTAATTAATATATTTTTTGCGTAAAAATGTCAGTCCTCTGGGATCAACAATTTGAAGTGCTTGCATAAGACGACGCAACGTGGTATTGCCTTCTGACTTGCTCCATTTAGTAAGAATGTCATAATTTTGTTTAAACATGTCCTTGCCATGCCTGCAAATGGTATCTTCAATCTGAACGGTGGGTAACCCTAATTCCACACCAAGATGAAGTGCACAATTTCCAATCTGTTTGGATAGTTCCAATAGATTGTCATCGTCTAGAGTTTTTTGTAATGCTTTATGTTCGAGTTCTAAAATATATTTAAATGTAATTTATGACATAATTGCTTAAATAATAAAGTGATCTGTTAATTTGTTTAAAATTAACGATAGCATTAATAGACTCTGCATCATATTAAACATTTGATCAGTACAGAATACTCCAACTGTGTTTAATATTACGAAACACACATTCTTGAATACATTGGTTCAGATTGGCCAAGTGATTTTAAAGAAGTAAATTAAAATTTGAAAGGGTTTACATCCTACAATTAAGACTGAATGTGATAACAAGTCACCTGATTCTTACCTTAAAAAGTAATACAATTTTCATTTATATGTAAGCCACCAGTTTCAGATACAAACACATTTTACTTACCAAAAAGTCTTGTTTCTTCTCTAAAAATCTGAAAAATAAAAAGACAGCATTTTTTAGAAAACAGCAAACCAAGATTCCTAACAATATTATTTTTTCTTATGGCACTTTTTTGACACAGATATCAAAACACTTTTTGCAAATTTGCACCCAATAGGCAGCAAACATGAGGGTCCCTGTTCCTTCCCTTACACAAACATGAGGGTCCCTGTTCCTTCCCATACACAAACATGAGGGTCCATGTTCCTTCCCATACACAAACATGAGGTTCCCTGTGCCTTCCCATACACAAACATGAGGGTCCCTGTTCCTTCCCATACACAAACATGAGGGTCCCTGTGCCTTCCCATACACAAACATGAGGGTCCCTGTTCCTTCCCATACACAAACATGAGGGTCCCTGTTCCTTCCCATACACAAACATGAGGGTCCCTGTGCCTTCCCATACACAAACATGAGGGTCCCTGTTCCTTCCCATACACAAACATGAGGGTCCCTGTTCCTTCCCATACACAAACATGAGGGTCCCTGTTCCTTCCCATACACAAACATGAGGGTCCCTGTTCCTTCCCATACACAAACATGAGGGTCCCTGTTCCTTCCCATACACAAACATGAGGGTCCCTGTGCCTTCCCATACACAAACATGAGGGTCCCTGTTCCTTCCCTTAACAAACATGAGGGTCCCTGTTCCTTCCCATACACAAACATGAGGGTCCCTGTTCCTTCCCATACACAAACATGAGGGTCCCTGTTCCTTCCCATACACAAACATGAGGGTCCCTGTTCCTTCCCATACACAAACATGAGGGTCCCTGTTCCTTCCCATACACAAACATGAGGGGCCCTGTTCCTTCCCATACACAAACATGAGGGTCCCTGTTCCTTCCCATACACAAACATGAGGGTCCCTGTTCCTTCCCATACACAAACATGAGGGTCCCTGTTCCTTCCCATACACAAACATGAGGGTCCCTGTTCCTTCCCATACACAAACATGAGGGTCCCTGTTCCTTCCCATACACAAACATGAGGGTCCCTGTTCCTTCCCATACACAAACATGAGGGTCCCTGTTCCTTCCCATACACAAACATGAGGGTCCCTGTTCCTTCCCATACACAAACATGAGGGTCCCTGTGCCTTCCCATACACAAACATGAGGGTCCCTGTTCCTTCCCATACACAAACATGAGGGTCCCTGTTCCTTCCCATACACAAACATGAGGGTCCCTGTTCCTTCCCATACACAAACATGAGGGTCCATGTTCCTTCCCATACACAAACATGAGGGTCCCTGTTCCTTCCCATACACAAACATGAGGGGCCCTGTTCCTTCCCATACACAAACATGAGGGTCCCTGTTCCTTCCCATACACAAACATGAGGGTCCCTGTTCCTTCCCATACACAAACATGAGGGTCCCTGTTCCTTCCCATACACAAACATGAGGGTCCCTGTTCCTTCCCATACACAAACATGAGGGCCCCTGTGCCTTCCCATACACAAACAAATCATTTCCTTTAACACAACATAAGTGTCTTTTTGACCACACTTGCACACCTACATTGTCTCTGAAGATAGCTTTCCAACCCATGTCTTCAAAAAAATTTCTTTCCTGTTGTTCTTGTAATCTTGGACTGTATCTATCTGCAGTAGTTTTTAAATTTGAAGAAAATTCTATGGTATAGAAACTGAGCTGTTATTAGCAAATCACTTTACACTTTAAAGTAAGGGGCATAACTTAGGGGCAAAATAGGTATCATGTCTCAAATTTAATAGCTGAAGAACAGTCAAGAAATGTTAAGCCTGGCATACTCTTTACATATTTGTTTTCATTGTTTAGAACTTGCTTCCATACAAAAACCATCTTTTGAAATGTTGAATGATGCCTTAAAACGGACTGATGAAGGAAGGCACCGGTTGTGCAGGGTAAGTAAATAAAGTCAAAGCGGTAATAAATATTCAGTATAGTGTAACATTTACTGTTATGTATCATATTTTATTTGATGACCTATAAAATTATGTCTGACAATACAATGTAGGAGCCTACTGACAGTCCAATCAATGACCAACATTGCATACAGTACTCACAATCTGACAATACAATGTAGGATCCTACTGACAGTCCAATCAATGACCAACATTACATACAGTACTCACAATCTGACAATACAATGTAGGATCCTACTGACAGTCCAATCAATGACCAACATTACATACAGTACTCACAATCTGACAATACAATGTAGGATCCTACTGACAGTCCAATCAATGATCAACATTACATACAGTACTCACAATCTGACAATACAATATAGGATCCTGCTGACAGTTCAATCAATGACCAACATTGCATACAGTACTCACAATCTGACAATACAATGTAGGATCCTACTGACAGTCCAATCAATGACCAACATTACATACAGTACTCACAATCTGACAATACAATGTAGGATCCTACTGACAGTCCAATCAATGACCATCATTACATACAGTACTCACAATCTGACAATACAATCTAGGATGCTACTTACAGTCCAATCAATGACCAACATTACATACAGTACTCACAATCTGACAATACAATCTAGGATGCTACTTACAGTCCAATCAATGACCAACATTACATACAGTACTAACAATCTGACAATACAATGTAGGATCCTACTGACAGTCCAATCAATGACCAACATTACATACAGTACTGACAATCTGACAATACAATCTAGGATGCTACTTACAGTCCAATCAATGACCAACATTACATACAGTACTGACAATCTGACAATACAATGTAGGATACTACTGACCGTCCAATCAATGACCAACATTACATACAGTACTGACAATCTTACAATACAATGTAGGATCCTTCTGACAGTCCAATCAATGACCAACATTACATACAGTACTGACAATCTGACAATACAATGTAGGATCCTACTGACAGTCCACTCAATGACCAACATTACAAAAAAGTACTGACAATCTAACAATACAATGTAGGATCCTACTGACAGTCCAATCAATGACCAACATTACATACAGTACTGACAATCTGACAATACAATGTAGGAAACTACTGACAGTCCAATCAATGACCAACATTACTTACAGTACTGACAATCTAAGAATACAACGTAGGATCCTACTGACAGTCCAATCAATGACCAACATTACATACAGTACTGACAATCTAACAATACAATGTAGGATCCTGCTGACAGTCCAATCAATGACCAACATTACATACAGTACTCACAATCTGACAGTACAATCTAGGATGCTACTTACAGTCCAATCAATGACCAACATTACATACAGTACTGACAATCTGACAATACAATGTAGGATACTACTGACCGTCCAATCAATGACCAACATTACATACAGTACTGACAATCTTACAATACAATGTAGGATCCATCTGACAGTCCAATCAATGACCAACATTACATACAGTACTGACAATCTGACAATCAAATGTAGGATCCTACTGACAGTCCACTCAATGACCAACATTACATACAGTACTGACAATCTAACAATACAATGTAGGATCCTGCTGACAGTTCAATCAATGACCAACATTACATACAGTACTGACAATCTGACAATACAATGTAGGATCCTACTGACAGTCTAATCAATGATCAACATTACATACAGTACTGACAATCTGACAATACAATGTAGGATACTACTGACAGTCCAATCAATGACCAACATTACATACAGTACTGACAATCTGACAATACAATGTAGGATACTACTGACAGTCCAGTCAATGACCAACATTACATACAGTACTGATAATCTCACAATGCAATGTAGGATCCTACTGACAATCCAATCAATGACCAACATTACATACAGTACTGACAATCAGACAATACAATATAGGATACTACTGACAGTCCAATCAATGACCAACATTACATACAGTACTGACAATCTGACAATACAATGTAGGATCCTACTGACAGTCCAATCAATGACCAACATTACATACAGTACTCACAATCTGACAATATAATATAGGATCCTACTGACAGTCCAATCAATGACCAACATTACATACAGTACTGACAATCTGACAATACATTGTAGGATCCTACTGACTGTCCAATCAATGACCAACATTACATACAGTACTCACAATCTGACAATACAATGTAGGATCCTACTGACAGTCGAATCAATGACCAACATTGCATACAGTACTCACAATCTGACAATACAATATAGGATCCTGCTGACAGTCCAATCAATGACCAACATTGCATACAGTATTCACAATCTGACATTACAATGTAGGATCCTACTGACAGTCCAATCAATGACCAACTTTACATACAGTACTCACAATCTGACAATACAATGTAGGATCCTACTGACAGTCCAATCAATGGCCATCATTACATACAGTACTCACAATCTGACAATACAATCTAGGATGCTACTTACAGTCCAATCAATGACCAACATTACATACAGAACTCACAATCTGACAATACAATCTAGGATGCTACTTACAGTCCAATCAATGACCAACATTACATACAGTACTCACAATCTGACAATACAATGTAGGATCCTACTGACAGTCCAAATAATGACCAACATTACATACAGTACTGACAATCTGACAATACAATCTAGGATGCTACTTACAGTCCAATCAATGACCAACATTACATACAGTACTGACAATCTAACAATACAATGTAGGATCCTACTGACAGTCCAATCAATGACCAACATTACATACAGTACTGACAATCTGACAATACAATGTAGGATACTACTGACAGTCCAATCAATGACCAACATTACATACAGTACTCACAATCTGACAATACAATGTAGGATCCTACTGACAGTCTAATCAATGACCAACATTACATACAGTACTGACAATCTGACAATACAATGTAGGATCCTAATGACAGTCCAATCAATGACCAACATTACATACAGTACTGAAAATCTGACAGTACAATGTAGGATCCTACTGATAGTCCAATCAATGACCAACATTACATACAGTACTCACAATCTTACAATACAATATAGGATACTACTGACAGTCCAATCAATGACCAACATTACATACAGTACTGACAATCTGACAATACAATGTAGGATCCTACTGACAGTACAATCAATGACCAACATTACATACAGTACTGACAATCTGACAATACAATGTAGGATCCTACTGACAGTCCAATCAATGACCAACATTACATACAGTACTGACAATCTGGCAATACAATGTAGGATCCTACTGACAGTCCAATCAATGACCAACATTACATACAGTACTGACAATCTGACAATACAATGTAGGATAATACAGACAGTCCAATCAATGACCAACATTACATACAGTACTGACAATCTGACAATACAATGTAGGATACTACTGACAGTCCAATCAATGACCAACATTACATACAGTACTGACAAACTGACAATAAATTGTAGGACCCTACTGACAGTCCAATCAATGACCAACATTACATACAGTACTCACAATCTGACAATACAATGTAGGATCCTACTGACAGTCCAATCAATGACCAACATTACATACAGTACTGACAATCTGACAATACAATATAGGATACTACTGACAGTCCAATCAATAACCAACATTACATACAATACTGACAATCTGACAATACAATCTACGATACTACTGACAGACCAATCAATGACAAACATTACATACAGTACTCACAATCTGACAATACAATCTAGGATACTACTGACAGTCCAATCAATGACCAACATTACATACAGTACTCAAAATCTGACAATACAATATAGGATCCTACTGACAGTCCAATCAATGACCAACATTACATACAGTACTGACAATCTGACAATACAATGTAGGATACTACTGACAGTCCAATCAATGACCAACATTACATACAGTACTCACAATCTGACAATACAATATAGGATCCTACTGACAGTCCAATCAATGACCAACATTACATACAGTACTGACAATCTGACAATACAATGTAGGATCCTACTGACAGTCCAATCAATGACCAACATTACATACAGTTCTCAAAATCTGACAATACAATGTAGGATCCTACTGACAGTCCAATCAATGACCAACATTGCATACAGTACTCACAATCTGACAATACAATATAGGATCCTGCTGACAGTCCAATCAATGACCAACATTGCATACAGAACTCACAATCTGACAATACAATGTTGGATCCTACTGACAGTCCAATCAATGACCAACATTACATACAGTACTCACAATCTGACAATACAATGTAGGATCCTACTGACAGTCCAATCAATGACCAACATTACATACAGTACTCACAATCTGACAATACAATCTAGGATGCTACTTACAGTCCAATCAATGACCAACATTACATACAGTACTCACAATCTGACAATACAATCTAGGATGCTACTTACAGTCCAATCAATGACCAACATTACATACAGTACTCACAATCTGACAATACAATGTAGGATCCTACTGACAGTCCAATCAATGACCAACATTACATACAGTACTGACAATCTGACAATACAATCTAGGATGCTACTTACAGTCCAATCAATGACCAACATTACATACAGTACTGACAATCTAACAATACAATGTAGGATCCTACTGACTGTCCAATCAATGACCAACATTACATACAGTACTGACAATCTGACAATACAATGTAGGATACTACTGACAGTCCAATCAATGACCAACATTACATACAGTACTGACAATCTGACAATACAGTGTAGGATCCTACTGACAGTCTAATCAATGACCAACATTACATACAGTACTGACAATCTGACAATACAATGTAGGATCCTAATGACAGTCCAATCAATGACCAACATTACATACAGTACTGACAATCTGACAATACAATGTAGGATCCTACTGATAGTCCAATCAATGACCAACATTACATACAGTACTCACAATCTTACAATACAATGTAGGATACTACTGACAGTCCAATCAATGACCAATATTACATACAGTACTGACAATCTGACAACACAATGTAGGATCCTACTGACAGTACAATCAATGACCAACATTACATACAGTACTGACAATCTGACAATACAATGTAGGATCCTACTGACAGTCCAATCAATGACCAACATTACATACAGTACTCACAATCTGGCAATACAATGTAGGATCCTACTGACAGTCCAATCAATGACCAACATTACATACAGTACTGACAATCTGACAATACAATGTAGGATAATACAGACAGTCCAATCAATGACCAACATTACATACAGTACTGACAATCTGACAATACAATGTAGGATACTACTGACAGTCAAATCAATGACCAACATTACATACAGTACTGATAAACTGACAATACATTGTAGGACCCTACTGACAGTCCAATCAATGACCAACATTACATACAGTACTCACAATCTGACAATACAATGTAGGATCCTACTGACAGTCCAATCAATAACCAACATTACATACAGTACTGACAATCTGACAATACAATATAGGATACTACTGACAGTCCAATCAATAACCAACATTACATGCAATACTGACAATCTGACAATACAATCTACGATACTACTGACAGACCAATCAATGACAAACATTACATACAGTACTCACAATCTGACAATACAATCTAGGATACTACTGACAGTCCAATCAATGACCAACATTACATACAGTACTCAAAATCTGACAATACAATATAGGATCCTACTGACAGTCCAATCAATGACCAACATTACATACAGTACTGACAATCTGACAATACAATGTAGGATACTACTGACAGTCCAATCAATGACCAACATTACATAAAGTACTCACAATCTGACAATACAATATAGGATCCTACTGACAGTCCAATCAATGACCAACATTACATACAGTACTGACAATCTGACAATACAATGTAAGATCCTACTGACAGTCTAATCAATGACCAACATTACATACAGTACTGACAATCTGACAATACAATGTAGGATCCTACTGACAGTCCACTCAATGACCAACATTACATACAGTACTCACAATCTGACAATACAATGTAGGATCCTACTGACAGTCCAATCAATGACCAACATTACATACAGTCCTGACAATCTGACAATACAATCTAGGATGCTACTTACAGTCCAATCAATGACCAACATTACATACAGTACTGACAATCTGACAATACAATGTAGGATCCTACTGACAGTACAATCAATGACCAACATTACATACAGTACTGACAATCTGACAATACAATGTAGGATCCTACTGACAGTCCAATCAATGACCAACATTACATACAGTACTGACAATCTTACAATACAATGTACGATAATACAGACAGTCCAATCAATGACCAACATTACATACAGTACTGACAATCTGACAATACAATGTAGGATACTACTGACAGTCCAATCAATGACCAACATTACATACAGTACTGACAAACTGACAATAAATTGTAGGACCCTACTGACAGTCCAATCAATGACCAACATTACATACAGTACTCACAATCTGACAATACAATGTAGGATCCTACTGACAGTCCAATCAATAACCAACATTACATACAGTACTGACAATCTGACAATACAATATAGGATACTACTGACAGTCCAATCAATAACCAACATTACATACAATACTGACAATCTGACAATACAATCTACGATACTACTGACAGACCAATCAATGACAAACATTACATACAGTACTCACAATCTGACAATACAATCTAGGATACTACTGACAGTCCAATCAATGACCAACATTACATACAGTACTCAAAATCTGACAATACAATATAGGATCCTACTGACAGTCCAATCAATGACCAACATTACATACAGTACTGACAATCTGACAATACAATGTAGGATACTACTGACAGTCCAATCAATGACCAACATTACATACAGTACTCACAATCTGACAATACAATATAGGATCCTACTGACAGTCCAATCAATGACCAACATTACATACAGTACTGACAATCTGATAATACAATGAAGGATCCTACTGACAGTCCAATCAATGACCAACATTACATACAGTTCTCAAAATCTGACAATACAATGTAGGATCCTACTGACAGTCCAATCAATGACCAACATTGCATACAGTACTCACAATCTGACAATACAATATAGGATCCTGCTGACAGTCCAATCAATGACCAACATTGCATACAGAACTCACAATCTGACAATACAATGTTGGATCCTACTGACAGTCCAATCAATGACCAACATTACATACAGTACTCACAATCTGACAATACAATGTAGGATCCTACTTACAGTCCAATCAATGACCAACATTACATACAGTACTCACAATCTGACAATACAATCTAGGATGCTACTTACAGTCCAATCAATGACCAACATTACATACAGTACTCACAATCTGACAATACAATCTAGGATGCTACTTACAGTCCAATCAATGACCAACATTACATACAGTACTCACAATCTGACAATACAATGTAGGATCCTACTGACAGTCCAAATAATGACCAACATTACATACAGTACTGACAATCTGACAATACAATCTAGGATGCTACTGACAGTCCAATCAATGACCAACATTACATACAGTACTGACAATCTAACAATACAATGTAGGATCCTACTGACTGTCCAATCAATGACCAACATTACATACAGTACTGACAATCTGACAATACAATGTAGGATACTACTGACAGTCCAATCAATGACCAACATTACATACAGTACTGACAATCTGACAATACAGTGTAGGATCCTACTGACAGTCTAATCAATGACCAACATTACATACAGTACTCACAATCTGACAATACAATGTAGGATCCTAATGACAGTCCAATCAATGACCAACATTACATACAGTACTGACAATCTGACAATACAATGTAGGATCCTACTGATAGTCCAATCAATGACCAACATTACATACAGTACTGACAATCTGACAATACAATGTAGGATCCTACTGACAGTCTACTCAATGACCAACATTACATACAGTACTCACAATCTGACAATACAATGTAGGATCCTACTGACAGTCCAATCAATGACCAACATTACATACAGTCCTGACAATCTGACAATACAATCTAGGATGCTACTTACAGTCCAATCAATAACCAACATTACATACAGTACTGACAATCTGACAATACAATATAGGATACTACTGACAGTCCAATCAATAACCAACATTACATACAATACTGACAATCTGACAATACAATCTACGATACTACTGACAGACCAATCAATGACAAACATTACATACAGTACTCACAATCTGACAATACAATCTAGGATACTACTGACAGTCCAATCAATGACCAACATTACATACAGTACTCAAAATCTGACAATACAATATAGGATCCTACTGACAGTCCAATCAATGACCAACATTACATATAGTACTGACAATCTGACAATACAATCAATCTGACAATACAATATAGGATCCTACTGACAGTCCAATCAATGACCAACATTACATACAGTACTGACAATCTGACAATACAATGTAGGATCCTACTGACAGTCCAATCAATGACCAACATTACATACAGTTCTCAAAATCTGACAATACAATGTAGGATCCTACTGACAGTCCAATCAATGACCAACATTGCATACAGTACTCACAATCTGACAATACAATATAGGATCCTGCTGACAGTCCAATCAATGACCAACATTGCATACAGAACTCACAATCTGACAATACAATGTTGGATCCTACTGACAGTCCAATCAATGACCAACATTACATACAGTACTCACAATCTGACAATACAATGTAGGATCCTACTGACAGTCCAATCAATGACCAACATTACATACAGTACTCACAATCTGACAATACAATCTAGGATGCTACTTACAGTCCAATCAATGACCAACATTACATACAGTACTCACAATCTGACAATACAATCTAGGATGCTACTTACAGTCCAATCAATGACCAACATTACATACAGTACTCACAATCTGACAATACAATGTAGGATCCTACTGACAGTCCAATCAATGACCAACATTACATACAGTACTGACAATCTGACAATACAATCTAGGATGCTACTTACAGTCCAATCAATGACCAACATTACATACAGTACTGACAATCTAACAATACAATGTAGGATCCTACTGACTGTCCAATCAATGACCAACATTACATACAGTACTGACAATCTGACAATACAATGTAGGATACTACTGACAGTCCAATCAATGACCAACATTACATACAGTACTGACAATCTGACAATACAGTGTAGGATCCTACTGACAGTCTAATCAATGACCAACATTACATACAGTACTGACAATCTGACAATACAATGTAGGATCCTAATGACAGTCCAATCAATGACCAACATTACATACAGTACTGACAATCTGACAATACAATGTAGGATCCTACTGATAGTCCAATCAATGACCAACATTACATACAGTACTCACAATCTTACAATACAATGTAGGATACTACTGACAGTCCAATCAATGACCAATATTACATACAGTACTGACAATCTGACAATACAATGTAGGATCCTACTGACAGTACAATCAATGACCAACATTACATACAGTACTGACAATCTGACAATACAATGTAGGATCCTACTGACAGTCCAATCAATGACCAACATTACATACAGTACTGACAATCTGGCAATACAATGTAGGATCCTACTGACAGTCCAATCAATGACCAACATTACATACAGTACTGACAATCTGACAATACAATGTAGGATAATACAGACAGACCAATCAATGACCAACATTACATACAGTACTGACAATCTGACAATACAATGTAGGATACTACTGACAGTCAAATCAATGACCAACATTACATACAGTACTGATAAACTGACAATACATTGTAGGACCCTACTGACAGTCCAATCAATGACCAACATTACATACAGTACTCACAATCTGACAATACAATGTAGGATCCTACTGACAGTCCAATCAATAACCAACATTACATACAGTACTGACAATCTGACAATACAATATAGGATACTACTGAAAGTCCAATCAATAACCAACATTACATGCAATACTGACAATCTGACAATACAATCTACGATACTACTGACAGACCAATCAATGACAAACATTACATACAGTACTCACAATCTGACAATACAATCTAGGATACTACTGACAGTCCAATCAATGACCAACATTACATACAGTACTCAAAATCTGACAATACAATATAGGATCCTACTGACAGTCCAATCAATGACCAACATTACATACAGTACTGACAATCTGACAATACAATGTAGGATACTACTGACAGTCCAATCAATGACCAACATTACATAAAGTACTCACAATCTGACAATACAATATAGGATCCTACTGACAGTCCAATCAATGACCAACATTACATACAGTACTGACAATCTGACAATACAATGTAGGATCCTACTGACAGTCCAATCAATGACCAACATTACATACAGTTCTCAAAATCTGACAATACAATGTAGGATCCTACTGACAGTCCAATCAATGACCAACACTACATACAGTACTGACAATCTGACAATACAATGTAGGATCCTACTGACAGTCCAATCAATGACCAACACTACATACAGTACTGACAATCTGACAATACAATGTAGGATGCTACTGACAGACCAATCAATGACCAACTTTACATACAGTACTGACAATCTGACAATACAATGTAGGATCCTACTGACAGTCCAATCAATGACCAACATTACATACAGTACTGACAATCTGACAATACAATGTAGGATCCTTCTGACAGTCCAATCAATGACCAACATTACATACAGTACTGACAATCTGACAATACAATGTAAGATCCTACTGACAGTCTAATCAATGACCAACATTACATACAGTACTGACAATCTGACAATACAATGTAGGATCCTACTGACAGTCCACTCAATGACCAACATTACATACAGTACTCACAATCTGACAATACAATGTAGGATCCTACTGACAGTCCAATCAATGACCAACATTACATACAGTCCTGACAATCTGACAATACAATCTAGGATGCTACTTACAGTCCAATCAATGACCAACATTACATACAGTACTGACAATCTGACAATACAATGTAGGATACTACTGACCGTCCAATCAATGACCAACATTACATACAGTACTGACAATCTTACAATACAATGTAGGATCCTTCTGACAGTCCAATCAATGACCAACATTACATACAGTACTGACAATCTGACAATACAATGTAGGATATTACTGACAGTCCAATCAATGACCAACATTACATACAGTACTGACAATCTGACAATACAATGTAGGATCCTATTGACAGTCCAGTCAATGACCAACATTACATACAGTACTGATAATCTCACAATGCAATGTAGGATCCTACTGATAATCCAATCAATGACCAACATTACATACAGTACTGACAATGTGACAATACAATGTAGGATTCTACTGACAGTCCAACCAATGACCAACATTACATACAGTACAGACAATCTGACAATACAATGTAGGATACTACTGACAGTCCAATCAATGACCAACATTACACACAGTACAGACACTCTGACAATACAATGTAGGATCCTACTGACAGTCCAATCAATGACCAACATTACATACAGTACTGACAATATGACAATACAATGTAGGATACTACTGACAGTCCAATCAATGACCAATATTACATACAGTACTGACAATCTGACAATACAATATAGGATACTACTGACAGTCCAATCAATAACCAACATTACATACAATACTGACAATCTGACAATACAATCTACGATACTACTGACAGCCCAATCAATGACCAACATTACATACAGTACTCACAATCTGACAATACAATCTAGGATACTACTGACAGTCCAATCAATGACCAACATTACATACAGTACTCACAATCTGACAATACAATATAGGATCCTACTGACAGTCCAATCAATGACCAACATTACATACAGTACTGACAATCTGACAATACAATGTAGGATCCTAATGACAGTCCAATCAATGAGCAACATTACATACAGTACTCACAGTCTGACAATACAATATAGGATCTTACTGACAGTCCAATCAATGACCAACATTACATACAGTACTGACAATCTGACAATACAATGTAGGATTCTACTGACAGTCCAACCAATGACCAACTTTACATACAGTACTGAGAATCTGACAATACAATGTAGGATACTACTGACAGTCCAATCAATGACCAACATTACGTACAGTACTCACAATCTGACAATACATTGTAGGATCCCACTGACAGTATAATCAATGACCAACATTATGTACAGTACTGGCAATCTGACTATACTATGTAACAGTACTGACAATCTGACAATACAATGTAGGATCCTACTGACAGTCCAATCAATGACCAAGATTACATACAGTACTGACAATCTGACAATACAATGTAGGATTCTACTGACAGTCCAACCAATGACCAACTTTACATACAGTACTGATAATCTGACAATACAATGTAGGATTCTACTGACAGTCCAACCAATGACCAATATTACATACAGTACTGACAATCTGACAATACAATGTAGGATCCTACTGACAGTCCAATCAATAACCAACATTACATACAGTACTGACAATCTGACAATACAATATAGGATACTACTGACAGTCCCATCAATAACAAACATTACATACAATACTGACAATCTGACAATACAATCTACGATACTACTGACAGTCCAATCAATGTCTAACATTACATACAGTACTGACAATCTGACAATACAATGTAGTATACTACTGACAGTCCAATCAATGACCAACATTACATACAGTACTGACAATCTGACAATACAATGTAGGATCCTACTGACAGTCCAATCAATGACCAACATTACATACAGTACTCACAATCTGACAATACAATCTAGGATACTACTGACAGTCCAATCAATGACCAACATTACATACAGTACTCACAATCTGACAATAGAATATAGGATCCTACTGACAGTCCAATCAATGACCAACATTACATACAGTACTGACAAACTGACAATACATTGTAGGACCCTACTGACAGTCCAATCAATGACCAACATTACATACAGTACTCACAATCTGACAATACAATGTAGGATCCTACTGACAGTCCAATCAATAACCAACATTACATACAGTACTCACAATCTGACAATACAATATAGGATACTACTGACAGTCCCATCAATAACAAACATTACATACAATACTGACAATCTGACAATACAATCTACGATACTACTGACAGTCCAATCAATGACCAACATTACATACAGTACTCACAATCTGACAATACAATCTAGGATACTACTGACAGTCCAATCAATGACCAACATTACATACAGTACTCACAATCTGACAATACAATATAGGATCCTACTGACAGTCCAATCAATGACCAACATTACATACAGTACTGACAATCTGACAATACAATGTAGTATACTACTGACAGTCCAATCAATGACCAACATTACATACAGTACTGACAATCTGACAATACAATGTAGGATGCTACTGACAGACCAATCAATGACCAACTTTACATACAGTACTGACAATCTGACAATACAATGTAGGATCCTACTGATAGTCCAATCAATGACCAACATTACATACAGTACTCACAATCTGACAATACAATGTAGGATCCTACTACAGTCCAATCAATGACCAACACTTCATACAGTACTGACAATCTGACAATACAATGTAGGATCCTACTGACAGTCCAATCAATGACCAACACTACATACAGTACTGACAATCTGACAATACAATGTAGGATGCTACTGACAGACCAATCAATGACCAACTTTACATACAGTACTGACAATCTGACAATACAATGTAGGATCCTACTGACAGTCCAATCAATGACCAACATTACATACAGTACTGAAAATCTGACAATACAATGTAGTATACTACTGACAGTCCAATCAATGACCAACATTACATACAGTACTGACAATCTGACAATACAATGTAGGATCATACTGACAGTACAATCAATGACCAACATTACATACAGTACTGACAATCTGACAATACAATGTAGGATCCTACTGACAGTCCAATCAATGACCAACATTACATACAGTACTGACAATCTGACAATACAATGTAGGATGCTATTGACAGTCCAATCAATGACCAACATTACATACAGTACTCACAATCTGACAATACAATGTAGGATACTACTGACAGTCCAATCAATGACCAACATTACATACAGTACTCACAATCTGACAATACAATGTAGGATCCTACTGACAGTCCAATCAATAACCAACATTACATACAGTAATGACAATCTGACAATACAATATAGGATACTACTGACAGTCCAATCAATGACCAAGATTACATACAGTACTGACAATCTGACAATACAATGTAGGATTCTACTGACAGTCCAACCAATGACCAACTTTACATACAGTACTGATAATCTGACAATACAATGTAGGATTCTACTGACAGTCCAACCAATGACCAATATTACATACAGTACCGACAATCTGACAATACAATGTAGGATCCTACTGACAGTCCAATCAATGTCTAACATTACATACAGTACTGACAATCTGACAATACAATGTAGTATACTACTGACAGTCCAATCAATGACCAACATTACATACAGTACTGACAATATGACAATACAATGTAGGATCCTACTGACAGTCCAATCAATGACCAACATTACATACAGTACTCACAATCTGACAATACAATCTAGGATACTACTGACAGTCCAATCAATGACCAACATTACATACAGTACTCACAATCTGACAATAGAATATAGGATCCTACTGACAGTCCAATCAATGACCAACATTACATACAGTACTGACAAACTGACAATACATTGTAGGACCCTACTGACAGTCCAATCAATGACCAACATTACATACAGTACTCACAATCTGACAATACAATGTAGGATCCTACTGACAGTCCAATCAATAACCAACATTACATACAGTACTGACAATCTGACAATACAATATAGGATACTACTGACAGTCCCATCAATAACAAACATTACATACAATACTGACAATCTGACAATACAATCTACGATACTACTGACAGTCCAATCAATGACCAACATTACATACAGTACTCACAATCTGACAATACAATCTAGGATACTACTGACAGTCCAATCAATGACCAACATTACATACAGTACTCACAATCTGACAATACAATATAGGATCCTACTGACAGTCCAATCAATGACCAACATTACATAGAGTACTGACAATCTGACAATACAATGTAGTGTACTACTGACAGTCCAATCAATGACCAACATTACATACAGTACTGACAATCTGACAATACAATGTAGGATGCTACTGACAGACCAATCAATGACCAACTTTACATACAGTACTCACAATCTGACAATACAATGTAGGATCCTACTGATAGTCCAATCAATGACCAACATTACATACAGTACTCACAATCTGACAATACAATGTAGGATCCTACTACAGTCCAATCAATGACCAACACTACATACAGTACTGACAATCTGACAATACAATGTAGGATCCTACTGACAGTCCAATCAATGACCAACACTACATACAGTACTGACAATCTGACAATACAATGTAGGATGCTACTGACAGACCAATCAATGACCAACTTTACATACAGTACTGACAATCTGACAATACAATGTAGGATCCTACTGACAGTCCAATCAATGACCAACATTACATACAGTACTGACAATCTGACAATACAATGTAGTATACTACTGACAGTCCAATCAATGACCAACATTACATACAGTACTGACAATCTGACAATGCAATGTAGGATCATACTGACAGTACAATCAATGACCAACATTACATACAGTACTGACAATCTGACAATACAATGTAGGATCCTACTGACAGTCCAATCAATGACCAAAATTACATACAGTACTGACAATCTGACAATACAATGTAGGATGCTATTGACAGTCCAATCAATGACCAACATTACATACAGTACTCACAATCTGACAATACAATGTAGGATACTACTGACAGTCCAATCAATGACCAACATTACATACAGTACTCACAATCTGACAATACAATCTAGGATACTACTGACAGTCCAATCAATGACCAACATTACATACAGTACTGACAAACTGACAATACATTGTAGGATACTACTGACAGTCCAATTAATGACCAACATTACATACAGTACTCACAATCTGACAATACAATGTAGGATCCTACTGACAGTCCAATCAATAACCAACATTACATACAGTACTGACAATCTGACAATACAATATAGGATACTACTGACAGTCCCATCAATAACCAACATTACATACAATACTGACAATCTGACAATACAATCTACGATACTACTGACAGTCCAATCAATGACCAACATTACATACAGTACTCACAATCTGACAATACAATCTAGGATACTACTGACAGTCCAATCAATGACCAACATTATATACAGTACTCACAATCTGACAATACAATATAGGATCCTACTGACAGTCCAATCAATGACCAACATTACATACAGTACTGACAATCTGACAATACAATGTAGTATACTACTGACAGTCCAATCAATGACCAACATTACATACAGTACTGACAATCTGACAATACAATGTAGGATGCTACTGACAGACCAATCAATGACCAACTTTACATACAGTACTGACAATCTGACAATACAATGTAGGATCCTACTGATAGTCCAATCAATGACCAACATTACATACAGTACTCACAATCTGACAATACAATGTAGGATCCTACTACAGTCCAATCAATGACCAACACTACATACAGTACTGACAATCTGACAATACAATGTAGGATCCTACTGACAGTCCAATCAATGACCAACACTACATACAGTACTGACAATCTGACAATACAATGTAGGATGCTACTGACAGACCAATCAATGACCAACTTTACATACAGTACTGACAATCTGACAATACAATGTAGGATCCTACTGACAGTCCAATCAATGACCAACATTACATACAGTACTGACAATCTGACAATACAATGTAGTATACTACTGACAGTCCAATCAATGACCAACATTACATACAGTACTGACAATCTGACAATACAATGTAGGATCCTACTGACAGTACAATCAATGACCAACATTACATACATTACTGACAATCTGACAATACAATGTAGGATCCTACTGACAGTCCAATTAATGACCAACATTACATACAGTGCTGACAATCTGACAATACAATGTAGGATCCTACTGACAGTCCAATCAATGACCAACATTACATACAGTACTCACAATCTGACAATACAATGTAGGATACTACTGACAGTCCAATCAATGAACAACATTACATACAGTACTGACAAACTGACAATACATTGTAGGACCCTACTGACAGTCCAATCAATGACCAACATTACATATAGTACTCACAATCTGACAATACAATGTAGGATCCTACTGACAGTCCAATCAATGACCAACATTACATACAGTACTGACAATCTGACAATACAATGTAGTATACTACTGACAGTCCAATCAATGACCAACATTACATACAGTACTGACAATCTGACAATACAATGTAGGATCCTACTGACAGTACAATCAATGACCAACATTACATACATTACTGACAATCTGACAATACAATGTAGGATCCTACTGACAGTCCAATTAATGACCAACATTACATACAGTACTGACAATCTGACAATACAATGTAGGATCCTACTGACAGTCCAATCAATGACCAACATTACATACAGTACTCACAATCTGACAATACAATGTAGGATACTACTGACAGTCCAATCAATGAACAACATTACATACAGTACTGACAAACTGACAATACATTGTAGGACCCTAGTGACAGTCCAATCAATGACCAACATTACATATAGTACTCACAATCTGACAATACAATGTAGGATCCTACTGACAGTCCAATCAATAACCAACATTACATACAGTACTGACAATCTGACAATACAATATAGGATACTACTGACAGTCCAATCAATAACCAACATTACATACAGTACTGACAATCTGACAATACAATCTAGGATACTACTGACAGTCCAATCAATGACCAACATTACATACAGTACTCACAATCTGACAATACAATCTAGGATACTACTGACAGTCCAATCAATGACCAACATTACATACAGTACTGACAATCTGACAAAACAATGTAGGATCCTACTGACAGTCCAATCAATGACCAACATTACATACAGTACTGACAATCTGACAATACAATGTAGGATCCGACTGACAGTCCAATCAATGACCAACATTACATACAGTACTGACAATCTGACAATACAATGTAGGATTCTACTGACAGTCCAACCAATGACCAACATTACATACAGTACTGATAATCTGACAATACAATGTAGGATTCCATTGACAGTCCAACCAATGACCAACATTACATACAGTTCTGACAATCTGACAATACAATGTAGGATCCGACTGACAGTCCAATCAATGGCCCACATTACATACAGTACTCACAATCTGACAATACAATGTAGCATACTACTGACAGTCTAATCAATGACCAACATTACATACAGTACTGACAATGTGACAATACAATGTAGGATCCTACTGACAGTCCAATCAATGACCAACATTACATACAGTACTGACAATCTGACAATACAATGTAGGATCTTACTGACAGTCCAATCAATGACCAACATTACATACAGTACTGACAATCTGACAATACATTGTAGGATTCTACTGACAGGCCAATCAATGACCAACATAACATACAGTACTGACAATCTGACAATAGAATGTAGGATACTACTGACAGTCCAATCAATGACCATCATTACATACAGTACTGACAATGTGACAATACAATGTAGGATCCTACTGACAGTCCAATCAATGACCAACATTACATACAGTACTGACAATCTGACAATACAATGTAGGATCCTACTGACAGTCCAATCAATGACCAACATTACATACAGTACTGACAATCTGACAATACAATGTAGGATCCTGCTGACAGTCCAATCAATGACCAACATTACATACAGTACTGACAATCTGACAATACAATGTAGGATACTACTGACAGTCCAATCAATGACCAACATTACATACAGTACTGACAATCTGACAATACATTGTAGGATCCTACTGACAGTCCAATCAATAACCAACATTACATACAGTACTGACAATCTGACAATACAATATAGGATACTACTGACAGTCCAATCAATAACCAACATTACATACAGTACTGACAATCTGACAATACAATCTAGGATACTACTGACAGTCCAATCAATGACCAACATTACATACAGTACTCACAATCTGACAATACAATCTAGGATACTACTGACAGTCCAATCAATGACCAACATTACATACAGTACTCACAATCTGACAATACAATGTAGGATACTACTGACAGTCCAATCAATGACCAACATTACATACAGTACTGACAATCTGACAATACAATGTAGGATCCTACTGACAGACCAATCAATGTCCAACATTACATACAGTACTGACAATCTGACAATACAATGTAGGATCCTACCGACAGTCCAATCAATGACCAACATTACATACAGTACTGACAATCTGACAATACAATGTAGGATGCTATTGACAGTCCAATCAATGACCAACATTACATACAGTACAGACAATCTGACAATACAATGTAGGATCCTACTGACAGTCCAATCAATGACCACCATTACATACAGTACTGATAATCTGAGAATACAATGTTGGATCCAACCGACAGTCCAATCAATGATCAAATTTACATACAGTACAGACAATCTGACAATACAAAGTAGGATCCTACTGACAGTCCAATCAATGACTAACATTACATACAGTACAGAAAATATGACAATACAATGTAGGATCCTACTGACAGTCCAATCAATGACTAACATTACAAACAGTACAGTCAATATGACAATACAATGTAGGATACTACTGACAGTCCAATCAATGACCAACATTACATAAAGTACTGACAATCTTACAATACATTGAAGGATCCTACTGATAATCTGACAATACAATGTAGGATCCTACTGACAGTCCAATGAATGACCAACATTACATACAGTACTGACAATCTGACAATACAATGTAGGATCCTACTGACAGTCCAATCAATGTCCAACATTACATACAGTACTGACAATCTGAAAAATACAATGTAGGATCCTACTGACAGTCCAATCAATGTCCAACATTACATACAGTACTGACAATCTGACAATACAATGTAGGATCCTACTGACAGTCCAATTAATGACCACCATTACATACAGTATTGAAAATACAATGTAGGATCCTACTGACAGTCCAATAAATGACCAACATTACATACAGTACTGACAATCTGACAATACAATGTAGGATCCTACTGAGAGTCCAATTAATTACCACCATTACATACAGTACTGACAATACAATGTAGGATCCTACTGACAGTCCAATCAATGACCAACATTACATACAGTACTGACAATCTGACAATACAATGTAGGATCCTACTGACAGTCCAATAAATGACGAACATTACATACAGTACTGACAATCTGACAATACAATGTAGGATCCTACTGACAGTCCAATCAATGACCAACATTACATACAGTACCGACAATCTGACAATACAATGTAGGATCCTACTGACAGTCCAATCAATGACCAACATTACATACAATACTGACAATCTGACAATACAATGTAGGATCCTACTGACAGTCCAATCAATGACCAATATTACATACAATACTGACAATCTGACAATACAATGTAGGATCCTACTGACAGTCCAATCAATAACCAACATTACATACAGTACTGACAATCTGACAATCCATTGTAGGATACTACTGACAGTCCAATCAATGACCAACATTACATACAGTACTGAAAATCTGACAATACAATGTAGGATACTACTGACAGTCCAATCAATGACCAACATTACATACAGTACTGACAATCTGACAATACAATGTAGGATCCTACTGACAGTCCAATCAATGACCAACATTACATACAGTACTGACAATCTGACAATACAATGTAGGTTCCTACTGACAGTCCAATCAATGACCAACATTACATACAGTACAGACAATCTGACAATACAATGTAGGATACTACTGACCGTCCAATCAATGACCAACATTACATACAGTACTGACAATCTGACAATACAATGTAGGATACTACTGACAGTCCAATCAATGACCAACATTACATACAGGACTGACATTTCGTACAGTACAGACAATCTGACAATACAATGTAGGATCCTACTGACCGTCCAATCAATGACCAACATTACATACAGTACAGACAATCTGACAATACAATGTAGGATCCTACTGACAGTCCAATCAGTGACCAGCATTACATACAGTACTCACAATCTGACAATACAATGTAGGATCCAACCGACAGTCCAATCAATGACCAACTTTACATACAGTACAGACAATCTGACAATACAATGTAGGATCCTACTGACAGTCAAATCAATGACCAACATTACATACAGTACTGACAATCAAACAATACAATGTAGGATCCTACTGACAGTCCAATCAATGACCAACATTACATACAGTACTGACAATCTGACAATACAATGTAGGATCCTACTGACAGTCCAATCAATGACCAACATTACATACAGTACTGACAATCTGACAATACAATGTAGGATCCTACTGACAGTCCAATCAATGACCAACATTACATACAGTACTGACAATCTGGCAATACAATGTAGGATACTACTGACAGTCCAATCAAAGACCAACATTACATACAGTACTGTCAATCTGACAATACCATGTAGGATCCTACTGACAGTCCAATCAATGACCAACATTACATACAGTACTGTCAATCTGACAATACAATGTAGGATCCTACCAACAGTCCAATCAATGACCAACATTACATACAGTACTGACAATCTGACAATACAATATAGGATGCTACTGACAGTCCAATCAATGACTAACATTACATACAGTACAGACAATGTGACAATACTATGTAGGATACTACTGACAGTCCAATCAATGACCAACATTACATACAGTACAGACAATCTGACCATACAATGAAGGATCCTACTGACAGTCCAATCAATGACCAACATTACATACAGTACAGACAATCTGACCATACAATGAAGGATCCTACTGATAATCTGACAATACAATGTAGGATCCTACTGACAGTCCAATCAATGACCAACATTACATACAGTACTGACAATCTGACAATACAATGTAGGATCCTACTGACAGTCGAATCAACGACCAACATAACATACAGTACTCACAATCTGACATTACAATGTAGGATACTACTGACAGTCCAATCAACGACCAACATTACATACAGTACTGTCAATCTGACCATACCATGTAGGATCCTACTGACAGTCCAATCAACGCCCAACATTACATTGTACTGTCAATCTGACAATACCATGTAGGATCCTACTGACAGTCCAATCAATGACCACCATTACATACAGTACTGACAATCTGACAATACAATGTAGGATGCTACTGACAGTCCAATCAATGACTAACATTACATACAGTACTCACAATCTGACAATACAATGTAGGATCCTACTGACAGTCCAATCAATGACCAACATTACATACAGTACAGACAATCTGACAATACAATGAAGGATCCTACTGATAATCTGACAATACAATGTAGGATCCTACTGACAGTCCAATCAATGGCCAACATTACATACAGTACTGACAATCTGACAATACAATGTAGGATGCTACTGACAGTCCAATCAATGACCAACATTACATACAGTACTGACAATCTGAGAATACAATGTAGGATACTACTGACAGTCCAATCAACGACCAACATTACATACAGTACTGTCAATCTGACAATACCATGTAGGATCCTACTGACAGTCCAATCAATGACCAACATTACATACAGTACTGTCAATCTGACAATACAATGTAGGATCCTACCAACAGTCCAATCAATGACCAACATTACATGCAGTACTGACAATCTGACAATACAATGTAGGATGCTACTGACAGTCCAATCAATGACCAACATTACATACAGTACTGACAATATGACAATACAGTACTGACAATCTGACAATACAATGTAGGATACTACTGAAAGTCCAATCAATGACCAACATTACATGCAGTACTGACAATCTGACAATACTATGTAGGATCCTACTGACAGTCCAATCAATGACCAACATTACATACAGTTCAGACAATCTGACAATACAATGAAGAATCCTACTGATAATCTGACAGTACAATGTAGGATCCTACTGACAGTCCAATCAATGACCAACATTACATACAGTACTGAAAATCTGACAATACAATGTAGGATCCTACTGACAGTCGAATCAACGACCAACATAACATACAGTACTCACAATCTGACAATACAATGTAGGATACTACTGACAGTCCAATCAACGACCAACATTACATACAGTAGTGTCAATCTGACAATACCATGTAGGATCCTACTGACATTCCAATCAATGATCAACATTACATACAGTACTGTCAATCTGACAATACAATGTAGGATCGTACTGACAGTCCAATCAACGACCAACATTACATACAGTACTGTCAATCTGACAATACCATGTAGGATCCTACTGACAGTCCAATCAATGATCAACATTACATACAGTACTGTCAATCTGACAATACAATGTAGGATCCTACCGACAGTCCAATCAATGACCAACATTACGTACAGTACAGACAATCTGACAATACAACGTAGGATCCTTCTGACCGTCCAATCAATGACCAACATTACATACAGTACTGACAATCTGACAATACAATGTAGGATCTTACTGACAGTCCAATCAGTGACCAGCAATACATACAGTACTCACAATCTGACAATACAATGTAGGATCCTACTGACAGTCCAATCAATGACAAACACTACATACAGTACTGACAATCTGACAATACAATGTAGGATCCTGCTGACAGTCCAATCAATGACCAACATTACATACAGTACTTACAATCTGAGAATACAATGTAGGATACTACTGACAGTCCAATCAACGACCAACATTACATACAGTACTGTCAATCTGACAATACCATGTAGGATCCTACTGACAGTAAAATCAATGACCAACATTACATACAGTACAGTCAATCTGACAATACAATGTAGGATCCTACCAACAGTCCAATCAATGACCAACATTACAAGCAGTACTGACAATCTGACAATACAATGTAGGATGCTACTGACAGTCCAATCAATGACCAACATTACATACAGTACTGACAATATGACAATACAGTACTGACAATCTGACAATACAATGTAGGATACTACTGACAGTCCAATCAATGACCAACATTACATGCAGTACTGACAATCTGACAATACTATGTAGGATCCTACTGACAGTCCAATCAATGACCAACATTACATACAGTACAGACAATCTGACAATACAATGAAGAATCCTACTGATAATCTGACAGTACAATGCAGGATCCTACTGACAGTCCAATCAATGACCAACATTACATACAGTACTGAAAATCTGACAATACAATGTATGATCCTACTGACACTCGAATCAACGACCAACATTACATACAGTACTATCAATCTGACAATACAATGTAGGATCCTACTGACATTCCAATCAATGATCAACATTACATACAGTACTGTCAATCTGACAATACAATGTAGGATCGTACTGACAGTCCAATCAACGACCAACATTACATACAGTACCGTCAATCTGACAATACCATGTAGGATCCTACTGACAGTCCAATCAATGATCAACATTACATACAGTACTGTCAATCTGACAATACAATGTAGGATCCTACCGACAGTCCAATCAATGACCAACATTACGTACAGTACAGACAATCTGACAATACAACGTAGGATCCTTCTGACCGTCCAATCAATGACCAACATTACATACAGTACTGACAATCTGACAATACAATGTAGGATCTTACTGACAGTCCAATCAGTGACCAGCATTACATACAGTACTCACAATCTGACAATACAATGTAGGATCCTACTGACAGTCCAATCAATGACAAACACTACATACAGTACTGACATTCTGACAATACAATGTAGGATCCTGCTGACAGTCCAATCAATGACCAACATTACATACAGTACTGACAATCTGACAATACCATGTAGGATCCTGCTGACAGTCCAATCAATGACCAACATTACATACAGTACTGACAAGCTGACAATATAATGTAGGATCCTACTGACAGTCCAATCAATGACCAACATTACATACAGTACTGATAATCTGACAATACAATGTAGGATCCTGCTGACAGTCCAATCAATGACCAACATTACATACAGTACTGACAATCTGACAATACAATGTAGGACCCTACTGACAGTCCAATCAATGACCAACATTACACACAGTACTGACACACTGACAATACAATGTAGGATCCTACCGACAGTCCAATCAATGACCAACATTACATACAGTACTGACAAACTGACAATACAATGTAGGATCCTACTGAAAGTCCAATCAACGACCAACATTACATACAGTACTCACAATCTGACAATACAATGTAGGATCCTACTGACAGTCCAATCAATGACCAACATTACATACAGTACTGACAAACTGAGAATACAATGTAGGATCCTACTGACAGTCCAATCAATGACCAACATTACATACAGTACTGATAATCTGACAATACAATGTAGGATCCTACTTACAGTCCAATCAATGACCAACATTACACACAGTACTGACAAACTGACAATACAATGTAGGATCCTACTGACAGTCCAATCAACGACCAACATTACATACAGTACTGACAATACAATGTAGGATACTACTGACAGTCCATTCAACGACCAACATTACATTCAGTACTGACAATCTGATAATACAATGTAGGATCCTACTGACAGTCCAATCAACGACCAACATTACATACAGTACTGACAATCTGATAATACAATGCAGGATCCTACTGACAGTCCAATCAATGACCAACATTACATACAGTACTGACAATCTGATAATTTAATGTAGGATCCTACTGACAGTCCAATCAACGACCAACATTACATTCAGTACTGACAATACAATGTAGGATACTACTGACAGTCCAATCAACGACCAACATTACATACAGTACTGTCAATCTGACAATACCATGTAGGATCCTACTGACAGTCCAATCAATGACCAACATTACATGCAGTACTGTCAATCTGACAATACAATGAAGGATCCTACCAACAGTCCAATCAATGACCAACATTACATACAGTACTGACAATCTGACAATACCATGTAGGATCCTACCGACAGTCCAATCAATGACCAACATTACATACAGTACTCACAATCTGACAATACAATGAAGGATCCTACCAACAGTCCAATGAATGACCAACATTACATACAGTTCTGACAATCTGACAATACATGTAGGATCATACCGACAGTCCAATCAATGACCAACATTACATACAGTACTGACAATCTGACAATACAATGTAGGATCCTACTGACAGTCCAATCAATGACCAACATTACATACAATACTGACAATACATTGTAGGATCCTACTGACAGTCCAATCAATGACCAACATTACATACAGTACTGTCAATCTGACAATACAATGTAGGATCCTACTGACAGTCCAATCAATGACCAACATTACATACAGTACTGACAATCTGACAATACAATGAAGGATACTACCAACAGTCCAATCAATGACCAACATTACATACAGTACTGACAATCTGACAATACCATGTAGGATCCTACCGACAGTCCAATCAATGACCAACATTACATACAGTACTGATAATCTGACAATACAATGTAGGATCCTGCTGACAGTCCAATCGATGACCAACATTACATACAGTACTGACAATCTGACAATACAATGTAGGACCCTATTGTCAGTCCAATCAATTATCAACATTACACACAGTACTGACAAACTGACAATACAATGTAGGATCCTTCTGACAGTCCAATCAACGACCAACATTACATACAGTACTGACGATACAATGTAGGATACTACTGACAGTCCAATCAACGACCAACATTACATACAGTACTGTCAATCTGACAATACCATGTAGAATCCTACTGACAGTCCAATCAATGACCAACATTACATGCAGTACTGTCAATCTGACAATACAATGTAGGATCCCACCAACAGTCCAATCAATGACCAACATTACATACTGTACTGACAATCTGACAATACCATGTAGGATCCTACCGACAGTCCAATCAATGACCAACATTATATACAGTACTGACAATCTGACAATACAATTTAGTATCCTACTGACAGTCCAATCAATGACCAACATTACATACAGTACTGACAATCTGACAATACAATGAAGGATCCTATTGACAATCTGACAATACAATGTAGTATCCTACTGACAGTCCAATCAATGACCAACATTACATACAGTACTGACAATCTGACAATACAATGTAGGATCCTTCTGACAGTCCAATCAATGTCCAACATAACATACAGTACTGACAATCTGACAATACAATGAAGGATCCTACTGACATTCTGACAATACAATGTACGATCCTACTGACAGTCCAATCAATGACCAACATTACATACAGTACTGACAATCTGACAATACAATGTAGGATACTACTGACAGTCCAATCAATGACCAACATTACATACAGTACTGACAATCTGACAATACAATGTAGGATACTACTGACAGTCCAATCAATGACCAACATTACATACAGTACTGACAATCTGACAATACAATGTAGGATCCTACTGACAGTCCAATCAATGACCAACATTACATACAGTACTGACAATGTGACAATACAATGTAGGATACTACTGACAGTCCAATCAATGACCAACATTACATAGTGTACTGACAATCTGACAATACAATGTAGGATCCTACTGACAGTCCAATCAATGACTAACATTACATACAGTACTGACAATCTGACAATACAATGTAGGATCCTACTGACAGTCCAATCAATGACCAACATTACATACAGTACTGACAATCTGACAATACAATGTAGGATGCAACTGACAGTCCAATCAATGACCAACATTACATACAGTACTGACATTCTCACAATACAATGTAGGATCCTACTGACAGTCCAATCAATGACTAACAGTACATACAGTACTGACAATCTGACAATACAATGTAGGATCCTACTGACAGTCCAATCAATGACTAACATTACATACAGAAATGACAATCTGACAATACAATGTAGGATGCTACTGACAGTCCAATCAACGACCAACATTACATACAGTACTGTCAATCTGACAATACAATGTAGGATGCTACTGACAGTCCAATCAATGACCAACATTACATACAGTACTGACAAACTGACAATACAATGTAGGATCCTGCTGACAGTCCAATCAATGACCAACGTAGTCACTGGAACGTGAAATTTAGGTCATGGTCAGGTGACACCTACCATAAACTCCTGTACTAATCATTAGCAACCTATATACCAAATATTGTCATCCTACCATGCATGGTTACAGAGGAACTGTCCTAATAAAAAAACTTTAACGTAGTCGCTGGACCTGAATTTGAGGTCAATGTCAGGTGACACATACCAGACAGTCATGTACTATTCATCAGCAACATATATACCAAATATTGTCACCCTACCATGCATGGTTACAGAGAAACTGCACAAATGCAAAAACTTTAACATAGTCACAGGATGTGAAATTGAGGTCACGGTCAGGTGACACCTACCAGACAGTCAAGTACTATTCATATGCAAAGTATATACCAAATATTGTCATCCTACCATGCATGGTTACAGAGAAACTGCACAAATGCAAAAACTTTAACATAGTCGCAGGATGTGAAATTGAGGTCAAGGTCAGGTGACACCTACTAGAGAGTCATGAAGTATATATGAGCAACCTATATACCAAATATTGTCATCCTACCATCCATGGTAACAGAGGAACTGCCATAATACAAAACTTTAATGTAGTCGCTGGACCATGAAATTGAGGTCAAGGTCAGGTGACAGGCGACTGACTAGCAAGTACTCATCATAAACTACCACTGGACATAACTTGATGGAGCTAGGGCTTAAGCTTACAAAGATATAAAGCTAAATGTCCAAGTGTTCAGGCCGCCGTTGGATTCCCATATATGTCTCGCGACTATCGTCACAGGCGAGACAAAAAATGGCAAGGGTTTAAATATAGTTGGTAGAAAGTTTTGGGTCTTAATCGAAAATAGTACCAGCGAACTATTCCGTAACATCATGTGTACAAATTCTAAATGGGTAGAATCTTTCTGTGAGGCTTCAGAGATCTGTTTTGAAAACTGAAGGATGAGATTAAAACACAAAATAGGTCTATAAAGTTAGCTGACCAATGACTAAGATCAAAATTTGGAAAATGGCACAAAAATTTCTTCAGCAATTTTATAATACAAATTGCTAACAATTTCAATATGTGTCCGATCCTTCTGTACAGTTTCAGAGATATAGGTTTAAATATTTAAAAGGAGTTGATAACAGAAAGTAGGTACACTCTTTTCTGTCTGGGAAAATGTTGAAAAATTCATAGAACATTTCATAATTGCACATGCACAACTTCAATACGAGTGCAATCATTTCAGGGAAATGGGTTGAAAATGTAAGAGAAGTTGATTATAAAAAATAGAAGAGATTAAGAAGAAAATACAAAAAGTTCTGATAACAATAATGAGTACACAAAACTTCTGAGACCAGGTGCTCCAAGATATGCTTACACAAAACTTCTGACACCAGGTGCTCCATGATATGCTTACACAAAATTTCTGAGACCAGGTGCTCCATGATATGCTTACACAAAACTTCTGAGACCAGGTGCTCCATGATATGCTTACACAAAACTTCTGAGACCAAGTGCCCCATGATTGTCCATTTTACACTTATCAGCCATCATGAACAAATTATTTAAACTAGTATAAGGATGAAAGAAACAGAAACCATGTCAGATGTCGGAGACTGCTATAACATGAGTAAATAATACAATAAGTTTTCTCTACATTTAGAAGTATAATAACACATACATTACTGGACAAACTGGCCACTACAGTCTTTAAGTACTGCTCTGCCTTCATCAAGCTGTCACAATGATTAGCAGCCTCTGAAGCTTGGTAGACATCAACGCCACTCTCAATTAACTGGAGAATAATACAACTATGATAATCTAGTGTTTACATTAGATCATTCATTTTTTTTTATTTTTAGTTTTACAAACCTGCCGATCATAATTTTGTGCAATTTGGAAAAAAAAAAAGAAATTCCATACTTTTTTCGTCCGATGTCAGATCTTTTCTTTCTGGTCATCAAAAGGTTTGAACTAAACGGTTTTTATCACTTTTTGGCCAGAAAAGAATCAACCATATTTTAAAATGTCAAATGATGATGCATGGTCTGAAAAAGTGCTGCTTACTTGAGCAAATCGAGAAACCAAATGAAAATAACAGTAAAAACAGTGTTATCTAAAAGTACTCAGTATTTAGACACGTCTTTGGCATCGTACAATCCTACAGAGCTATCCACCACATTAAGAGTTTAAAAAGAGGGACAACCCGTTGTATATTCACACTGTATATACAAAGTGTCTTGAAAAAAGCAATAAAAAACTGTATTAAGATATAAAACAATTCTTTCCAAATTGTAGAATTTAAGCTGTAATTCCACCAATTCACAGTTTATGTCAGCGAGGTGTTTTTTACGTGTAGTGTACAGTAGCATACCTGATGTCACCAAGGTGGCATAACTCTTGGAATAACTCTTACACAGACTACACTTCATACCTGATGTCACCGAGGTGTTTGGTTTACATGTACAGTACACTTGGTATAACTCTTACACAGACTACACTTCATACCTGATGTCACCGAGGTGTTTGGTTTATATGTACAGTACACTTGGTATAACTCTTACACAGACTACACTTCATACCTGATGTCACCGAGGTATTTGGTTTACGTGTACAGTACACTTGGTATAACTCTTACACAGTCTACACTTCATACCTGATGTCACCGAGGTGTTTGGTTTATGTGTACAGTACATTTGGTATAACTCATACACAGACCTCACTTCATACCTGATGTCACTGAGGTGTTTGGTTTACGTGTACAGTACACTTGGTATAACTCATACACAGACTACACTTCATACCTGATATCACAGAGGTGTTTGGTTTACATGTACAGTACACTTGGTATAACTCTTGCACAGACTACAGTTCATACCTGATGTCACCGAGGTGTTCGGTTTACATGTACAGTACACTTGGTATAACTCATACACAGACTACACTTCATACCTGATGTAACAAAGGTGTTTGGTTTACATGTACAGTACACTTGGTATAACTCTTTCACAGACTACACTTCATACCTGATGTCACCAAGGTGTTTGGTTTACATGTACTGTACACTTGGTATAACTCTTACACAGACTACACTACATACCTGATGTCACAGAGGTGTGTAGTTTACATGTACAGTACACTTGGTATAACTCTTACACATACTACACTACATACCTGATGTCACCGAGGTGTTTGGTTTACATGTACAGTACACTTGGTATAACTCTTACACTGACTACACTTCATACCTGTTGTCACCGAGGTGTTTGGTTTACATGTACAGTACACTTGGTATAACTCATACACAGACTACACTTCATACCTGATGTCACTGAGGTGTTTGGTTTAAGTGTACAGTACACTTGGTATAACTCATACACAGACTACACTTCATACCTGATGTCACCGAGGTGTTTGGTTTACGTGTACAGTACACTTGGTATAACTCTTACACAGACTACACTTCATACCTGATGTCACCGAGGTGTTTGGTTTAAGTGTACAGTACACTTGGTATAACTCATACACAGACTACACTTCAGACCTGATGTCACCAAGGTGTGGGTTTACCTCTACAGTACACTTGGTATAACTCTTACACAGACTACACTTCATACCTGATGTCACCGAGGTGTTTGGTTTACATGTACAGTACACTTGGTATAACTCTTACACAGACTTCACTTCATACCTGATGTCACCGAGGTGTTTGGTTTACGTGTACAGTACACTTGGTATAAATCTTACACAGTCTACACTTTATACCTGATGTCACCGAGGTGTTTGGTTTATGTGTACAGTACACTTGGTATAACTCTTACACAGACTACACTTCATACCTGATGTCACCAAGATGTTTGGTTTAAGTGAACAGTACACTTGGTATAACTCATACAAAGACTACACTTCATACCTGATGTCACCAAGGTGTTGGTTTACCTGTACAGTACACTTGGTATAACTCTTACACAGACTACACTTCATACCTGATGTCAACAAGGTGTTGGTTTACCTGTACAGTACACTTGGTATAACTCTTACACAGTTTACACTTCATACCTGATGTCACCACGGTGTTGGTTTACCCGTACAGTACACTTGGTATAACTCTTACAGACTACACTTCATACCTGGGGCCAGTTGTTCAAAAGTGTCGTTAGACTAACGCAGTCGTTAAAGTGTCGTTATCGAGTCGTTAAAATTTAACGATATTGTTAAATGTTGTTCAGAAATATCCTGCGTTAAAATGTTATTATAGGATTAAACACCGTTTTCAATGGATTTATCGGTATATCAACAAGACCAACTCACTCACAAACTAATAAAAGTCCGAAGGACTTTTATGATATGTTTGTGAGTGAGTTGGTCTTGTTAATATACCGATAAATCCATTGAAAACGGTGTTTAATCCTTATAATTCTTTAACTGCATTAAGAAATTAATTTATCTAACGTGTTTCTCAACTTCATATGTCTTGTGTATTTGGTAGCGGGATTGACTGCGAACGTATGAATATTTTTTTACGTACGATTATTTCCATAAACCATTTTCTGATTTTAATAAACACAATTAAGTTTTACATCAATCTATAACTTTGTTTTCTGTATCGAACACAAGGAAAGTTTTAAATTTAACAAATCATTAATGATAATTCATCAAACAAATAATTTGTAAGTTGATCGCTACTTTCGATAGTGAAAGCCGCCATCTTTGTTTACATTGGTTACGCTAAAAATAGTTCAGTCAACGTCGTTTATCCTAAAATAAATGGAGTCAACTTCATTTATCAAAAAATATATTTCGTTAAAAACCTCAACCGGAAGTAATCTAGACCAATCAAATAAACGTATTTCTAAATATGCAAATCATATTAGAATTATTAATGTTATCGTTAAATTTAATTACATTTTGACCCAGGATTATTGATTTAACGACTTGTTAAATATGGCAGCCTTTGCCCTGTTTAATGTTCCACATCAGCAAAGGGAAAGACATTTTAGAAATAAAGATGCACTTTCTCTTGATTTTTCTGATGCTGAACTGAGGGAGAGATATCGCTTTGGTCGCGAAAGTATATTATTCCTGTCAGAAATGCTTAAAGATGACATTCAAAGGAACACCCACAGAAATCATGCCCTGACTGTCCCGCAACAAGTCATGATTACTTTAAGATTCCTGGCCAGTGGAAGTTTTTTGCAAGTTATTTGAGATACTTTAGGTATGGTTTAGTTTAGAATATATTTTGTATTAATTTTGCAAAGTTCATTTTTCACAAAACAATTTTGTCTTCAACCCATAAACATTTCTTTTCATACAGTAGTTTCAGTAAAATTATTCACATTACTCTCACAATTACTAAACCAAAGAGTGCTAACTGTTAAGCATTTCTGTAATGAATAAATTCTACCATGTTTATTACCCCCCCCCCTAAAAAAAAAACAAACAAAAAAAAAAAAACAAAAACAAGAAATATTTGATACATACTAGTACAACAGGAACATGTTTTTTCTGTACCAATTAAATTATATTTTAAGATGTGTGTATATTGAATAAATAAAAATAATAAATACCTTTCTATATAAGGTTTGGATAAAAGTACAGTTTCAAGAGTGGTTAAAGCAACAACTGAGGCATTGTACAGAAGGAAAGACCAATTTATCAAGTGGCCAGTAACGCAGATGAACAGAAATGTGACGAAGGCAGACTTTTTCAAGTTGGGCGGTTTCCCTAATATGATAGGTGCTGTGGATGGTACATATGTTAGAATCCAAGCACCTCATGAGGATGAAGCATCCTTTGTCAACAGAAAAGGGTACCATTCTATAAATGTACAAGCTGTTTGTAATGCACAAGGTAAATTGACACTTATATCAATGAAAATGTTTCCTGGATTCTCCCTTCCTCTTTTATTAGAGAGCCAATATATAAATATAGTCTATTTTAATGTTACACATCAAATTGTGTGGGTGGGGAAGCCTAATTATATTTTAAAAGATAATTATAACTTGCATACAAATACACCTTTATTTCCACCTCCACCTGACCCCTTTATTGGGAAATGGTTGGTACTTTGAACTTTCCCCAACTTCATAAACAGCACATTGCAAAATAATAAAAAACAAGAAAGATAGAAACTATGCTATGTCTATTAATTTGATAAAAGCTACAATATATATCCTAGGGAACAAACCCTCAGCCCCTCCACCCTCAATGGCCCCTGAATCTGCAACAGCACATTCACAAATGTTTGCTTTAACATTTACTTGTCAACACAATTATAATTTTTCATGAATAATTTCATTAGACTGTATAATTAACTTAAAACTTCTTAATTTATCAGGAAAATTCACAAGTATAAATGCAGCTTGGCCAGGCAGTTCTCACGATGCTCACATATTTCGTACTTCCCAGGTAACATACAACTAATACTTTATATGTAATTAGACTGTTTGCAGGTGTTAAACCAACTTATCACATTATTTTAAATATAACTTCATTTAATAAACTTTAATATATTGAATCCATGTATACCAGGTGTAATATCTTTTTCATTAGGTAATCATGAAAACTTATCTGTTATTTACTTCTCTCAACATAATCTAGACTTTCTCCGAAACTTAATCCAAAGCAAATAGCGTGCTTTAAGAACAAATACATGTTATGGCTTGGCACATCTAGCATATTATGGCACGCGCATGTTCCTTTATGCATTGCAGATAATAATCTATGGTTTAAATTAAAGTAAAAAAGTATTATACATTTTAATTAAGAAAAAAACATTTTATATAATTTGTGAGTTATGCGTTAAACGAAGATTTTTTAAAGTAACTTGTTGCCCGCTTTATAAGAAATCTTAGTAACCCGTAATTAGCCGGATTTTAAACTTTATATAAGTATAAGGTAATTAATGTCCTCAAAACGAATAAAAACCTTGCATAATTATGTTTAAATATAAAACTTATTGCTATCACATTTAGGTGCATACTCTGCTTCCGAAGTATAAGTACTATTATTATGATTAGCATTATCACAATAACCGCAGTTAGGCCTCCTGCAACACCTCCATTTGAATCCTCTGTCGATGAACACTTGCAATCTAAAAGAATAAGAATGGGTGGAACAATAAGAATGGATTATAAAATTCGTTTGTAGAAAGTTGTAAATAGCCGAGTCGCTATATATACTCTTAAAAACAGGAAACGAATAACTACGTTTTTATTTAAAAAAATGAATTTAAATAATTAGCAATTATAATTTAACATGACAATTGGACCTTTAAGATGTACAGGTAATTTTAAATAGTTTAGTGCCTTTTTCAAATTTGGCATGTTGCCTCATTATAAAAATGACACTTGAAATGTGCATCCACAATGAATTGCTGCAAAATTTTGAAAGCGATTCCAAAGGAATTTTCGTGGTCTACTCAACCATCTATCGGTAACGTATAAAAGGAACATGTTTGATGTTCCAACCCGTCGAAATGTTAAGCTATGCCATGCCATGGTTGGATACTATAAAAACATCATCTTCGGACGACTACAGGCTGGAATCTCCCAACGTGAGGTTGCATAAACATAGCACGTCAATATCATCCAAGTACATCCGGATATTCCATCTACGGACTACGGAATTGAACAGTCACAGCAACAACAACTACAGCCGGAATACCTTGATTGCGAAGAATTGGCTACCAAAAGGTCAAAAGCAGGCTCCGACAACATAAAATTACAACCAGGAGACCGCATTTTAAAGCAGTTATCAGATGGTGCAACAGCCTGAGGGTCTAGAAATTCCAAAATTGGTACAAAATTGGTTTTATTGACAAGTTGCGGTTCCTGCTACAGAAGCGTGATTGTAGAACACGTATTTACAGCCGACGAAATGAACGATTCGCAAAGGCATGAATCCAAGAAGGGAATAGATTCAGTCGGTGGATGTTGCGTCATGATATGGGCGGCGATATCAGACGACAGAAACAAGCGGTGCAGAGACGACATCCTTCAACCAAGTGATTCCAGCAGGACAATGCTAGGGCGCACACAACTGAATTAACAAGATACTTTCTTGAGCGGAATAACATTAATGTGTTGATATCGTTTTAAAAATCGCGGATTTGACTCCCATCGAACATCTGGTATGGGACTAACTGGTAAAACGTGTGCGCCAGCGCCAACCTCCACCGCAGATCCTGGATCAACTTCTACAAATGTTGCAAGAGGAATGGCTACCAATACCAATACACGCAAAAATGTTCGTGTTTTTTTATCGAGTCCATACCAAAGAGATGCAGATCACTGCTTGCTTCTCGAGTTGGTCACGCGCGTTACTAACTTACAGTTGACTTTTAACTGTGATTAATTGACTTTAATTTCTGATTTGTAGAGGCAATGAACGTTACTTGCATACAACACACATTTTAAATGCATATCGTTTGTAAAATTGTAAGATTTTGATTTGAAAGTACTTTCAATTAAGGTTTTCATGAGATTTATTAACCATGGCACACGTAGGAAAAACGTCCGGTGTTTACCTTATGAACTCCATATGAAGATAATGATGCCCATGTGCTAAGTTGAACAGCTATAATTCGCGGACGTTTTGATTTGTGCGATTGAAGACTTACTTGTTGGTCACAATTATCTTTGCATAGCATTTTTTATTAGAATGAGAGTTATAGAGTTTTTTGAAGGGTGGATTGTCGACGTGTATTATTGGATCTCATATCTCAAATTTAAATGGCTTTGTTAGGCGCTTTCATGAAAATGCAACTCTCTGCAGTAAAAAAAAGATCTTATCAGATACCCTTCAATACAGTACAGTTCTTCCCTAATTAATCTGTTCAACTACACTTAACACATAAAGGCACCACAATTCCCACAACCCAAATTTCACTCCCTGTAAGTGACGTCACAATGTATGTCCTTACTGACGTCGCTAGTAAATATTGTCGCGCAAGAATATTCAAAATAAAGTTCCTCCAGGTTTTCGACGATGTATTTAATATTCGTAAATGTTATAAACGGGATAATCAACAACGCATCATGAATATTAAAAATATGACAACTCGTGCCGAAACGCATTAAGATTAAACTCTTGCGTGGACAAAAATCTCAACAATATTTTTGCTGCCGAATGTCGGGGGTCTTCGCAAGGTACACTGGCTTCCTCTCCCAATAAAAACTGAATGATATTGCTGAAATATTGCTTATAGTTGTTAAATCATCATTTGAACAAGCAAACACATAAAAAACATTAATATTTAGCCATATTAGAGCATGATGTTGTTACCCTAAGAAAATTACGCAGAGAATGGCACATTGGGGAAAAATACCATACGGTGATGGTATTGCATGGAAATAGGAAAACTGGTCGTCGGAATTTGTGTATCAAAATAATTGATACAGATTTGTCACAATATTTTTTTCAAGAAATGTCTCATTCATAAAACACATATACTTTAAATCTGTGTGATCTAACTTAAACCATGAAATGTTACTTTTTTGACAGAATAAAAAGAATGGTTAATAAGGGTAGATTGAATTTCTCTAGGCAGTCTCACTGTAATTTTTTCAGTAACCGCTTTTTTCAGTAATAAGTTATTTTATTAATATTTTTTTAAATTTTATTCCTTACACTTAAAGCACCGAATGAAGATTTCTGTTATACAGTTTACTGTTGCATAATGTACAATATTTAAAATATCCTTACTTATCTACTTAATGAAATTTAATTTCCAGTCAATCGATTTCCAGGTAATGTACTGTTAACACAAGTGTGGACACAGAAAAATGTTTTGCCTGTATTCCATATTAGTAGGAAAAAAACATAATGAGCATTATGTAAGACTCATTATATTGTTTTCATATAAAATATATTTGAATAAATTTTATGCAGAATGTCGTGTATAGCTGATGAGCAGCCTTTATGCGAAATGTACAATTATGATGAATTGTTACTGACAGTGTGAAATTCATTTTATCCAAAAGCATAAACGTAGTTACTGGACCAAAAGACACCTATCATACTGTCATGTATTACTCCTCGGCCATCTGGTATCTAATGAGAAACTGAATAAATCCCAAATAACGTAGTCACTTAACTGTGAAAATCAGGTTAAGGTCAGGTGACAGGTGACAAATAAGTGTTCATCATAACTAGCACTGGATCAAATTTATGAACCTATGGCTGAAACTTACAAAGACATAAATCAAAAGTCCAATCAGCGGCCTCAAACCCACATCTATCTCACGACTTCAGCGACCATCGACTTAGGCATAACAAATAGCGTACATTCATGGTGTCCAAGAGTTTATACACAATCTGGTATATTCACTGTGCATAAGATTCGCTATGAATAATTTTAGCTCTTTCAATAACATACATGTAGACATTCAGCTACATTGTTGACACAATTTTAAATTAAACATGGAATCTGGAAGCTACATGACAAAGATTTAATGTCAATCTCAACAAGAACTAATTCTCCAATACAAGATTTATTTTCTACATAAACATTCTTACGCGTATGTTGTTATGAGATATTTTAGTTATTATGCTATCATAATCTTCCTTTTATTTTTGTTCTATCAAAGTCATGATGGCTCAACACAAAGTTACTTCATAATGTACATGAATTGGTAACACATCACACAGATTTCATAACAACCATTATTGATCATTTGCTCATTTATTTGTTGGTAACTGTTACATTAAAATAATACTGTTTAAGCACCTTTTCGGTAATTAAACATTCTACTAAAGATTGCATATAAAATTGGGTTTTAAGAAGCTGCTGTTTAATTGTTATAGCAAATCTAATAAAAAATTGCATCATGTGAATACAAATCCAACACAAATCTAAAAAACGTAATCTTAAAATCTGATTAATTTTGTTTTGTGTTTTTTTGTGGTTTTTTTTTCAGTTAATGAATACGTTTACTTTAACAAATACAGTTGATGGTATATGTTCCAGTCAGTTGTAAAAGTTCCATCACGAAAAATATTTCATGAGAAAAATTTAAAGGCATAACTTCTACAGGAAGAAATCACTTGAGAATAGTTAGGAAATTTGAGGAGCTTGATTTATGTGCTGGAATAGGGTACAGTTCCAGAATTGAAATTGATTGTGAATTGTTTTCACCAAATGATTTCTTGTACAAAGTTGGATAGAAACTATAAAAAAGTACATGAGAAGATGTTTAAAGCTAAACAAAATATTTGAACAATTCCTCAAATATCTCCACTTTGAAGAGGGTTTGGCCCTTTTTGCAAAATCTTGGATCCCTTTCGTTCGTGGATACTTTGTGCCTAGTTTGATTGTAATTTGGCTACACCAACACCAATAACGAAAGACACTGGAAAACATTTGATTGCAAAAGCTCACTTGAGCTTTTGTACCGAAGGAAAAGGGTTCTCTACGGGTACTCCGGCTTCCTCCCCGAATAAAAACTGGACGCCATGACATAGCTGAAAAATTGCTGAAAGTGGCGTAAAACATCATTCAAACAAACAAAGACTTGAGCTGTTTGCTCCGGTTGAATAAACGCTGGTAATAACACATGTTGTAGTTTATGCCCAGCTTGTAATGAACGAAAAATCCACAGCCTGTATCAGTAAAATTTAATTTTAGAAATGTTTAAAATGTTTGCTTTTGGTTAATGTCACTTTCAGGAATTTTTAAGCTTTATCATGGTGTCCAGTTTTTATTGGGGAAACCAGAGTGTCTAGTACAAACCTGACCTTCGGCAGGAAAACTGGCAAGTTTTGTCAATTAAGAATGGAGTCGGACAAAACCTGCCCGTAGTAAGGCTTTAACTGACAACCTCGGTGACAACATCAATGGATTGTGAGATCTGTGCTTAGTTTTTTCTGCTCGTCGTATGATACAAGTTACCTTAGAATACAAATTGTTACTAAGTTTGATTTCAGATGTAGCTTTTGAAACGTTTTTCAGTTTTTATGTTAAACTTAATTGAAGAAAGATGTTCGTCTAAAAATATCTCCAGCATCACCGAACTAACAGCTTAACACACGGGAAAGATTTTTTTATTCCTCATAAAGATATGGGCAATATATGATCTAGTCATATTCTAACACTAGTTATTTTCTATATTTTAGATTTTACTTACTCATTATCTTTATATTATTCATAATATTTGAGTACCTTATTGTTCTATTGTCATCATTGGTTTAAAATTATTATACGTGCATTATTTCTATGTCATTATTCTCTAGAAACATTTCACTTTGAGACTGTGAGAAAACTGTTTTGCGTTGGATTTAGTTTTAGTTCTATTACTAAATAAATGCAATATGCAGGATTACAAAGTACATACTTTTTAGCCCACAAATATATAATTCAGCACTTTCTGACTGTAAATGTATGTTTGATTATTGAAACTATTCTTTTTTTTAACTGTACCATGTTTATGTTATATGAACATTTTATGCTCTTAACAATTCAATCCCGATTTTTCATAATAGGAATACATTCACTTGTATTGCTTTAGCATATGTTATATTTTTATTTTTATTTATAACAATCAGTCATAAATATAAATTTACATTAGTTGTTCGAATCAGAACAAGGGGCCTAGGTGGCCGAATAATTAAGGTAGCTAGTCATCTATATTGATCACGTGGTCTGTTATCTTGATCTATAGTCAGATTTTTTTTGGTGGAAAGCTGAAGTACCCAGAAAAATAGCCGACTCTTTGGTAGAAAAATCCTGGGCAATTGAGATTTGAGTCGAGCACACCCTGTCCACGTTGAGACTCGAATCGACAAAATCGGTGTTAAAAGACCCGTTATCAATAGAAGATGACTAACTACTTTAATAGAGATAAAATATAAAGTAGTCCCAAAGGCAATTCAAAGATAAATAAGATGTTAACGTTTATGGTACATCTATCTCCATTTAAAAAAGTTTCGATTCAAAGGTGGGGACTGCGACTACATACGGTGATAAACACTGTCCAGAATCACTCTGATTATTCATAGATACGAACCTTTTATTGTCTCTAGTTTTAATGTTTGCGTTGGTAAACTTTTATTAAACTTGTTTTCAGCATACATCCTTAATTCATACAAAGTCCCATCCTGCAACCCTGTAAGTTTGTATATCTGTCTTCCTGTTTGCTTGGAATCTTGTATTTGCACTCTTATCCATACGTTAGATCCAAATCCACGATATTCTACATAAAATGTCTGTTCTTGTCCACCATTGTATCCAGCCTCCCACTGAACAACAATACACGATTCTGTAGAATTATTTGCTGTAAAGTTTACAGGAGTCTGTGGGGCGCCTAAAATATAACAGCGTTGGGAAACAATTGTTGACCAAAATATACCAAAAGGGGTTGTTATTGCATAAACATTTAAAAACTACAAAATAATAATGACAATATTGGTATTAAAATAATTGATACCGCTTGTTCACAATATTTTATTGGAGAAAATGTCTAAATCACGAACCAGATACCCGTATATATTATATCTGTGTTGTCAAACTTAAACTTTGTGACATAAAATTTTTTTAACAGAATAAACAAAAAAGGTTAAAAAAGTAGATTGAATTTTGTCCAAGCAGCCTGACAGTGTCATTTTGTCAGTGACCGCTTTTTTCCAGTTACAGGTTAATTTTTTTTTCATTCCTCAGATTTAAGCTAAAACACCGAAGATCACTGTTATATAGTTTATTGTGAAATGATGTACCACATTTAAGATATCCTTAATTATCTACTTAACGAAATTTAATTTCCAGTCACTCGATTTACAGGTAATGAACTGCTAAGAACAAAACAAGTGTGGACACAGAAAAATGTTTTGTCTGTTTTCCATATTAGTAGGTAAAAAAGTATAGTGAACATTATGAGGGTAACATTATATATTCCTCATATAAAATATATTTAAATACATTTTACGCAGACTGTCTTGTATTGCGTATGAGCAGCCTATATGCCAAATATTGTAAACTTATCACGCATTGTTAATGATACTCAGCAACTGACCTAATCATAATGCATAATTGTGGTTACTGGACTATTAAACAACTACCACACTTTCATGTATTCATCCTCGGCCACTTATGAGCCAAACATTGTCATTCACAAAGGTACTGAAAAAATTCCACTTAACGTAGTCACTGTACTGTAAAAATGATGTCAAGGTCAGGTGACATGTTTCTGTCAAGTGTTCATCATAACTAACACAGGATATCAAATTATGCACTTATGACTTACACGTACAAAGAAATTAAGCAAAATGACAAGAATTGATACCGCGGCCTCTAAACCATATCTATTTCTCGACTTCAGCGATCATCGTCGTAGGCATGACAAATAGCATGTATTCCTGCTGTCCAAGAGTTTATATGCTGCCTGGTATATTCACTGTGCATAACAATAGTTTTGAATAATTTTATTTCTTTAAATAGCAAAGTGATGCAACTACATTTGTGACATAATTTTACAAGATGTATTTCCATCATAGAAACTGGGACCATACTTGGACGGTTCCCAGTGCTCGACCCACAAAGCAGCCCAGCGCGTCCCCGGGTGGCGAATAGGGAAGACCCTCGTGTTGGGGACTTGTCAGGTCATAATACGGAAATCCTGTCTGCGGACCATAGTGAGTAACGTGTTTGAAGAGTGCCACGCTCCTTGCATCCTTGCATCCGTTTTATAGATTTCGACAAAGAGTAGGTTCATGCTCCGACAGTACCCGATACCAAGTACTTTTCCAGTGACAGTCAAAATTGCGTTCCCTGTGTCCCATCCTACCATTTTTCAATTGTTGTATTGTTTGATAACTTGTTCCCATGCTGAAAATAGCTGAAATACTGCTCGCTAGACGTAAAGCAAATATCCAATCAATCAATCATCAAATAAATTTTTAAATGTATTTTGTTATGAGATATTTTAGCTTTTGTGATATCAGAACCTTCGTTTTAATTTTCTTCTCATCAAGGTCATGGTGACTTCAAGTGTATTTTTTTTTGTGATGAGATATTTTAGCTTTTGCGATATCAGAACCTTCCTTTTGTTCTTATCAACGTCATTGTGACTTCAAGTCAACACGAACTGATGACTTCGTAATGTAAGTGATGTTGTAACACATCACAAATTGGATTTTGTAAAGCTGTTGATTAAATGTAATCGAATAACAAATCTAAAAAACACTTAATCTTTTCTCATAAGTCTGATTAAAATTACTTTCATCAGCTTCGATAATTCGTCATTTGAAGTGACACTATGAGGATATATCAATAAAATGACAAACATACTAACCATGTTTTTCAGTTAATAGAAGCATTCACTTTAACAAATACAATTGATGGCATCTGGTCCACTCAGTTGTAAAAGTTGCATCACAAAATACTGAGCAAAATGGCTTACATAACTGATTCGACATGGCACAGATTGTCAGGAATTTTTGGAACGAACATAACTGTTACGCATTAATAGCTAGTGCAAATTCAAAGCTGGATTTTTTAAGAGAAAGCACACATGTAAGTGTCACAAACATATACACCCACTTGGACCCATCCATAAAATAATCTGCCATGCTTTATCTCTTTTAGTTATTTATTAAAGACATATCTGCAATAAACAATTTTGTTGCCTTTCGTATGACACCCACTTTTTTCCAGCATACTCTCAATGAAGGTAATAACAGAATACCGAACACCAAGGAAACAGTCAAAAAGACAATCCACAAATCAAAGTCCTAGATATTGTGTTTTACATGGCTTTTTCAGCTATATCATGGTGTCTAACGTTTATTAGGACAGGAAACTGGAAGATCCAGTAAAAATCAACAACATTCAGCAGGATTAGCATGGATTTGTATTTTATTGACTAATTGCAATGCACACACCACATATCAAATCCATCATTGAAACCTATTATTGTTTTTGAAGTGATACAAAATAGTGTGTTGTTTTTAGGACAAAAGCTTGATCTCTGGTAGTTATATAGTATGATCTAAACAATAATATATAAATACTTCTAAAAAATATACAAAACTACTGAACCTTGGTTATCATGCTCATATACTAAAACACTTACTTGCAGATACCAGTAATATAGTGTATTCAGATTGACCCACAGTGTTTTCCACTTCTACTCTATAGCTTATATTAAAGTCTGATTCCGTCAAATTCTTTATAGATAGTGTAACTCTGTCTAGATGTACAGGTATCATGGTACCATGAAATGTATCATTTACAATGGCTCTAGATATTGATACCTTGTACTTGTCAGTCGATGAGATTGCTGTATTACTTGTGAACCATTTGACTGATGTGTAGGCTGGAAAACTGTACACGTTTATATATAAATCAACATCTTTTCCATATTCTCCAAACTCAGTTTGATTACGACCACTTATAAATACTGGCTTGGCTGAAATTTCATGCATTAGTTTTAAGAAAATTAAAACAAACAAAATATGCTGTTTGTAAAGGAAAGTTTTATGAAACTGTAAACATATATTTGATTTTATCTAACAGTTTACATCAAATATGAAGAAAGGAAAAGCTGGAGATACATCTGAACTTACAAACAAAATCATA